>CM042201.1:17344027-17354261 GCA_023539305.1 Ilex asprella
ATTGTTGCTTTGCTCTTTCATGAGCTAGATTAGAACATTTCGAATCTCTATAACTTTTTTTGGGTAAAAAAAAATTATTATTTTTTTAATGCTAGACTCAGACTTATACCAAATTAATAAAAATTTATTTTTTTAATGCTAGACTCATACTTATACCAAATTAATAAAAATTTATTTTTTTACTCAAATTAAAAGAGACTCAAATTCATGCACAAATTTTTAATGGCGAGATTTTACTATCCTTTAAAGATCAAATGATTTTATTTTACTCTCTTTTAAAATTGAGTTTGACTTTATTTAAATTTAAAATTTTTCATTAGAGGTTTATACCAATCAAGTTTTTTATCTCTTTTTCTACTCAAATTTAAGTAATGGTATAAGTCTCCATTAGAGATGGTCTTACATTAGCTATAAAGTATGAGAGTTTTAGCTGAATTGTTGAACTTCTAAAGGAGACAAAATACAATTTAATTGCACTTGCCAACTGCTACTCCTCTCAAATAGAGAGAGAGAGAGAGAGAGAGAGAGAGTGAGTGAGTGGAGCTTTCTATTATTTGGGTTATCAATCAGTAAATGCATGTAATTATAAAGTGGTGGGTGAGGTACTTGATTCCTTTTTTTTTTTGGCTTTCTTGCTCCGAACTCTTAGTACTTGATTCCTTTCATTGTGGGGTTTTCACTTTTTTAAAAGCTTCTTTTGTGCCTTTAATGGGTTTTCGAATGAGTTAAGAATATTGAAGCTATTAGATTCAGTAGTTAGAATTTGATCTAAAAAAAAAAATTAAGCGTAACCCGTCAATGAATTGAGTTTAGACTAGATTTTGATTGATATAAATTAAGTTTGATCCGAATTTGATTCAATAATTCTATAAATTTTATTTTTGTGATCCATATTTAAATTTGTTAACAATCCAAAATGCAATCCAATCTGAATAACTTAATTAATTAAATTTTAAGAAATTATACCTAAATTTCAACTAAATTTCTTTAATATGTAAAAATATATAAATAATTCGGATCGAATCATTATTGGATTGAATATATAAAATATAAGATATCAAGTTCGGATTTAGGTTCGAATTATCGATAAACAATATAAATTTATATTTGACTAATTGAATTTAGATTCAAAATCCAATATATTGATAGGCCTAGTTAAGAGGGAGGAAAGCGGAGGAGCAGTACGATAGGAAAAGAAGCAGTGTTATCAAAATCGAATCGAATCAGACCGATCGGTTGGATCGATTGAACCATGAACTGAAATTTCAAGCGGTCTGGTTATTTAGTTAGACCGCATAAGGAATTGAATGGTTGAAAAACCGAAAAATTGGTTGGTTTTGGCCAAAATCGACGAGCCAAAGATTCTTAAAATCTGCCTATTCAAAACTTAAAACATGCCGGCAGCCTTTCATCTTCTCTGTCTCCTTTCACTTTGTCTTTTCCATCGGACACGACGAATTAGATCTTGCAGACGACATATCTAGATCTCGAAGACTCGAACACTCGAACACTGCAGATCTAGACCTCGAAAAATTGAACATCAGAGACACATAACACAAACCACATCGTCTCCTTTCACTTCCACATATTTAGATCTTTTACGTCATCTCTCTCTCTCTCCACATAGACACAGTGACACACACCCACGAAAATGAAAGAAAAAATGATCACTTGCTAGGGTCTTTCTTTTTTTCTCTCACATTGCTGAGTCTGCTTTTTGTTTCTTTCTCCCTCTCTCTACATGTGCGCACACACACACACACACACGATTATATTGAATAATAGAATATAAATTAAATAGTTAATACACACACATTCAATTCTAACGGTAAAGAGTTAAGACATACACAATACATTTTTTTTTTTGTGATTGTAAAATTTTAGTTAAATTTTATATTTTTTAATTTTTAATATTTTTTTAATTATGCGATCGATTCGACCAGTTAACTCAACAGTTGAACTAGAAAACCATTGACCCAATCCTTCTACTGATTCGATGTCCAGTCCGATTCTGATAATATTGAAAAAGAGTCCTATGTGCATTAATAATATTTTGATCAATTTAAATTTATTGTTTTGGAGAAAAACATTTCTCTCCCTACCAGGGCCTGCCCAAGAGATACCGAGGCCCTAGGCAAAAGTTTTACTTGGGGCTCCCAAAATTTAAAATAAATATATAGTATAATTTTAAGTTTATTTAAAACTATTAATTTCCATCAAGTGAATTTTAGTTTACATATATATTATAAATCATATTCTATATGTAATACATATAATTGAAAAAGGACCACTCTTCTTTTTATGATTGAATTAATCATCTATTTTTTATTATTTTTTCTATAAAGGAATTCATATTTTTTCTTTAGTGTATTCAAGATAAAATGAATAACATAAAAATATGTTACATCATAAAGTTCAAGATTCGAGAATTGTTCAGCATGTTTTTATTAATATTGAGATCTATTGTTAATCTAATATTTTTAATTGATTAAGTTAGCAAATAAAATCGAAGTAATATTATTTGCACACATTTATAGAGAAGGAGATGAGATGTCAGTTATACATTTCTATGATTTTTTTTATTTCTATAAATATGGTATAATTTTCGTTTTGAGAGAGAGAGAGATGTAGGTAGACAAATAGTTGTGGGCCTTTGTATTTTTTAGTGAAAATTAAGGTTGAGTCTTCTTGAATGAACTAATAATAACTTGAATCTATCATGGTAACTTATTTGGTGAGAAGTTTATTTTTTATCTTACTAATAAGTGCTTAAATTCACTATTTTTTAAAATTCTAAAAACATCATTAACAGTGTTATTCTGTTCAATTATGAAAACCTTAAAAACCTTGAAAGTAGTTTTCAATTATAAATTTTTGTTCAAAAAAAAATTATAAATTATTATTCCTTAATCTAGTCTTAAATTGAAATTGAAATTTATATTATCTCTTTCTCGTTAGAATAAGATTATCACTTCAGTACAACAAATTTTTATCCTTATATATCATTTCTTCCTCCATAGCATTAAAATGAGTAGGGATTAAAACATCATCAACAATTACCATATCTTTTACTGTATTATGGTCATCATGAACTTGTCATTGGTTTTCAGGAAAAAATGTTGAAAAACTTGCTCAATGTGTTAATAGTTTGATCCTCATTTTATTTTTATTTTTTTGATAAATAATCACCACATTTTTTCAATGTTTCATGTTATTACGTTTTTTGTTGACCATATTACTATTTTTTCTAATTTATCATGTTATTATTTTTTATTGGATATGCTATTACTTTTTTAGTGTTATTTTTTTGGATGCTGAAGAATTTGTGGCTTCTTCCTCTGGTTATGAGTTAGAATCCTTCTATTTTTATTTTTAATTTTGTTCAATGTTTCATATTGCTATTTTTTTTAGTATGTTACTTTTTTTGTTAAACATGTTATTTTTGTTGAACATGTTACTATTTGTGTTGAACATGTTACTATTGTTATTTTTTAAAAAATATTTATATTGAATATTATTATTTTTTATATTTAATTGTTACAATTTTTTTTTGTGTTTAAATGATATTATTTTTTATATTTAAATGATAATTTTTTTTTGTATTTAAATGTTACTACTAAAGGGATAGTATGGTAAAATTAATAAAAAATGAATTTCATAACAAATAAATTTTGTTGGTGGACTTAAGTTCAAATAAGTCCATATAAAGACCGACATCCAAATTTCCTTATTTTCTAACATTAGGCCCACAATGCTAACAAATCACTTAAGTTGTGTTTGGTAACGTTTTTTGTTTCAGTTTTTTTTAAAAAATAAAAACTGAAATGACTTTCATTTTCTTTTTATAAAAAATGAAAACCGAAAACTTGTTTGGTTGTATTTTCTGTTATAAAAAAAAATGAAAGCAAAAACAGAAAACTTGTTTGATAAACACTTCTAAATTATTTTATGAATAACTTATTTATACCATACACTTTCATGCTTGTTTAGCTGTAAAAATATCATAATAAAAGGATAACAACATAATTCATAAATATCTATACTACAAATATATTCCATTTTACAAACATCCAATATAATAAATCATATACACCAAAAATCACATGTCTCAATGTTCAACACTTACCCACAACTCATTGGCAATGCAATCTCGCACACGAGCTGTTTAATGAATCCGAGTTTGGCTGATATCTACTTTAATCGGGTTCGATAAAGTTGATTCTACATTATCATCCACCCTTTCTTCATTCGAATGGATCTAATACATAATATAATATAACACAAAAAAAATGTAAAGCAAATCTATATAACCTAAATGGTTATATTGACTGATCATTTACTAAAATTGAGTTTCAATTTAGGTGTATCTTGCTAAAATCAACCTTAATTAATTTATTTTAAAATCAATTTAAATGTAGCCAAGGTATGATGTCTTTATTCTCTTTTCTTTTTTCCCAAAAGGAAGCCTTAAGTAATAGAATGGCTTCAGAGAACCAACCGATGCCTTGGCAGTATCACAAAGTTATGGTTTGGTTGCTGCAGCTAGTCGTGACAGAAAAAAATACAATGGCTCACAGGTAATGGAATCTGGTGCATAGGTAATAGAATGGCTTCAGAAATTTTTTCGTGTCCATAATCTAGTGCACAGGTAATAGAATGACTCACATAATAAAGTCTAACACACAAAAAAAAAATACAAAAACACATAGAAACAGATCTAACACAATTTTTTTTCCAACAAAACAAAATTTTATTTATTAATAAAAGTCAAAATTACAAGAAGCAAAATAGAGGCACAAATGCCTTAACAAAATAAACCAAACCATAAGGCACAGACGCTTATCAAAACAACCAAAAAATAAAAAAAAACTCAAATGCAAAACAATAAGCAGCCTCTCCAACACACATTCTTTAAGAAAGTTCTCACACCAAATCATAATTTCAAAAAGTGAGCCAGTTAATCTTTGCTTCAGGCAAACTGCACAGACAACAGCTCCAATAACAGCACATCATCAACCATTATCATCAAACATAACCCTTTTGCGTTCATGTAATATTGGTAAACCAAGTTGATCCTTTAGCAGGTCAAGACTCACCTCAGCTGGAAGCTTCATACCCACCGAAAAGTCTTTAGAATTTCCACATAACACAGCCTAACCAGCAAGTCGATCAACAACTCCATTTGCTTCACAAAACACATGAACTAACTGAAACTCCAAGTTCTCCAGTATTTCTTTAATCTGATTTAAGTAATTCCAGCAAGTCCAAGGACAAGAACAAATACCTAGAACAGAGTTAACCAAAATCAGAAAATTACATTCAATGATAAAGGCAATTCGCCATTTGAAGGCTCAAATAAGGGAGTACCACCCAGATTTCATCTTCCTTTCGGAAACATAAATTTCTTCAGAAAAAACCAAAAGAACCTTGCTTACCCTTGGATTCCACAATTTTGAGATACAAAGTGCTAAAGGACTATCTGGTGGAATATGTTTGTGTTGGAGAAAAGGTGTTGACCTTGAAGTATTGTATGCAAACCAGAGCATCATATCAGCTGTGATTACTTCGGACCCTCCAGATTCAAGTTGATTGCTTAATTGCATATATGCTCCAGCAAACAAAAGACTGCAGCCTGCTCTCTGGGACTCAATGAATCAAATACTCACGAATAGCCTATGACCAAGTATGTTTATAGGAGACTTCAACAATGTGATCTCTCAGAAGGAGAAAAGAGGGGGTAAATCATTTGCATCCCCGTCAAATGGTGGTTTTGGTTCTTTCATTAATGACCAAGGACTTGTTGACATTGGCTATCAAGGCAATCCTTTCACCTGGTCCAATAAACGTCAAGGTCTTGCAAACATAAAGGAAAGATTGGACAGAGGACTAGTCACACTTAACTATGCTATTTCCACATTCTGCCATTAGATATTTACTAGCTATTTCTTCTAACCACTCTCCCCTCCTACTGAACACATCTGGAATCCCTTAAGCCTTTCACAAACCTTTTTAATTTGAGAAGATGTGGATAAGGGATCCTAGTAGTCACCATGTGGTCAAAGGATCATGGAAGACTAATAGAAGAGGATCAGTGGCATACAAGTTTTGCAGGAAGCTACAAGCTACCAAACAAGCATTAAAGCATTGGAATAGGGAAGTATTTGGAAACTGTATCCATAACGCAAAGGCACTGAGGAGAAGAATTGATTATCTACAACAAGCTGAACCAACTGAAGACAATATAGTGGAGGAAAAAATCTTACAGCATGATCTTAATGAACAGCTTAGAAGGGAGGAAGAGATGTGGAAGCAAAAATCAAGAATCCAATGGATGAAAGAAGGAGATGCCCATACCAAATTCTTTCACACCACCACAATCATCAGAGGCAGAAGGAACTCAATCGATTGCTTGAAGCTTTCAGATGGAACATGGATCACAAAGAGGGAGTCTATTGGTAACCAATTCCTGCAGTACTTCCAAACACTTTTCACAACATCTAATCCCCACTTTCCCAACACTTAGATGACCTCATAGCACCCATAATCACCCCTGAACAACATCTGGATCTTTGTGTCATGCCATCACCAGAAGAAATTAAAGCAATTCTTTTTGCAATGAACCCAACCAAAGCTTCTGGACCCGATGGTATGTCTGCCATATTTTACCAGACATATTGGCACACCATAGGAGGGGATTTAACTGACATGGTCAGGTTCTTCTTTGCTGGAGGACACATGCTGTCTGAAATTAATAGAACCAACATTTGTCTCATTCCCAAATCTACAAAGGCCAGCACAGTTAATCAGTACAAACCAATTAGTCTGTGTAATGTTGCTTATAAGATCATTTCCAAAATCCTTGCCAATAGGATCATACCTCTGTTAGATCAAATCATCTCTCTAAACCAAACTGCATTTATCCAAGGTAGAGGTATCACAGAGAATACCATTCTGGCTCAGGAAATAGTTCATCAATTCAAAAAGAAAAAAAGGAAAGGTGTTTTAATGATGTTAAAGATTGATATTGCCAAAGCCTTTGATAAAGTTGAATGGTCTTTCCTTCTACAAGTCCTTAAGCTTCTTGGTTTTCCTGACAAATTTATCAACATGATTGAACAATGTATCTCCACAGCTTCATTCTCAGTCCTGATTAATGGGGGACCCCTTGGAAATTTTTATGCCCAAAGAGGTCATAGACAGGGAGATCCTCTTTCACCCTCATTGCTTTCCATTTGCACTGAAATTCTTTCTAGATTAATTCACAGGGAAACACTTCTAGGAAATCTCAAAGGCGTCAAAATCTCAAAAAGTTGCGAACCTATCAGTCACCTTATGTTTGCAGATGACCTCCTCATTTTTGCAAAAGCCACCAAGAAAGATGTTGCAGCTATCAAATGTTGTCTATCTACATATGCTTAATGGTCTGGGCAACAGATAAACTATGAGAAATCCAGAGTGCACTACAGTCCAAATGCCCAGTATTCCCTGATCAGGCCCATCAAACAAATATTAAGGATTAAAAAAGGACCTTTGGGAGCTACTTACCTAGGTCTGCCCCTTTTCATGAAGAGATCTAGAACAACCAATTTTATAGAAGCTTGAGATGAAGCTGCAAGGTTGAAAAGCCAAATTACTTTCATACGCAGGGAGAGCAACTCTAATAAAGTCAACAGCTTTGGCAATGCCAATTTATGCCATGCAATCTTTCCTATTGCCGCAACAACTCTGCAGCAAGATGGATAGAATAATCAAGAACTTTTGGTGGGGTCATATTGAAGATAAACATACGTTGACATTCAAATCTTGGAATTCATTATACACTCCTAAGGAATTTGGAGGCTTAGGTTTCAGAAGAACTTCTGATGTGAATAAAGCATTAATGTCGAATTTGGGATGACAATTGATTTCCAACCCAAACAAGCTATAGACCAGTCAGTTGAGCAAAAAATACTGCTCTAGAAGCGCTTTCTTCTACACCAGTAAACAGCCACAAGATTCTCAAATCTAGAAACAAATTTTGGAGTGTAAACCAATCATTGAGCAAGGTGTCTATTACATGGTGGGGAATGGTCAATCAATAAATATTTGGACAGAACCTTGGGTGCCTAATCTGTCAACATTCAAAGTCCATCTACAACAGGAATCAGAAAATCTTCCCAGCCTTGTATCTGAACTAATTGACCAGGACACCAACAGCTGGAACATAACTCTCTTATCTTCATTGTTCAATCAAGAAACCATTCATGCTATACTGAGAATTCATATCCCAACATTTCAGAGGGATGACAAGCTATTGTGGATTCCAAACAGGAATGGGAACTTTGACTGCAAGTCTGCCTATAAGTCTTATAAAGTTGTCCAAGATTCACAAAGTCACTACCTAGCAAAAAGCGACTGGAAGAGAATTTGGCAGGCTCCTTTTCATGAAAGACATAAAATGTTCATCTGAAGATTGACTGCAGAGTGCCTCCCAACTAGAACCTTGCTAGCAAGCAGATTTCCCATACCGGACATCATTTGCCCCATATGCCACCAATATCCAAAAACAGTCACACATCTATTCTTTCTTTGCCATTTCCCTAGGATGGTCTGGTTCACAAGATGGGGGCTTCGCACAGATTCTTTTTCTCATCTAAGTCTACAGGAATGGATTCAGAACATCCTCCACCCACCATCCTCTTTGGACCCAATAACCCTCCTTATTTTGAACTGTTGCTATTCACAACTATCTTAACTTTTAGTATCTGGACTTGGAGGAATAAAACCCTACATAACAGTCAACTAGCCAGTCCAAATCAATTCCTCCAACAAGTTTTGAAGACCTTTGATGAGTTTAGAGAAGTCAAGACCCACCCAAAGGCTCCACCAAACCAAAAACCACCAGAACATTGGAGACCTCCTCACGAAGGAATTACAAAAGTTAACTTTGATGCAGCAGTGGGGAATAGGAATTCATCTATTGCAGCAATCGCCAGACTTCATGACGGATCAGTTGTAGGAAGTGAACCCCAGATCATAGTTGAAACAGACCCACTCATAGCTGAAGCTCTAGCTGCAAGGCAAGCTGTGAAATAGGCACATGCCAAGCGATGGTCTTATGTGCTTATAGAAGGAGACTCACAAATTGTTGTTCATTCCATCATGCTCCCCCATGTCAAACCTCATTGGTCTGTGCTCTCAAGTATAAGACATAAAAGTCATACTTCAGCACCATCCGGAATGGGAATTTGTTCATACACGCAGGGATGCAAATGGTGCAGCTCATGAATTAGCGAGATGGGGATCGCTATGGGTTATACAGGTTCACTCCAGCCAGATCAGCTGCTAAATTCAACAAAGGCTCAAATGGATTTGGATGCTCATCCCCCCATGCTACATTAGGATGTTTTATTTTTAATTCTCTCTTTGTTTACTGTACTTACTCTTAAATATTATTCTCATTTATATAAAAAAAAGGCATAACAAGACAGCCCATATTGCAAATTAAGTCTCAAACCATCACACAAAGCACAGTTGAAAAGAAAAGCTTGAACTCTGGCCGATTTTTTTTTGGGAATTGGACCCATATGCAATTATGGCCAAGTATGAGATCATTTGTGTTACGATTTATGTAAAAAGGAAACTGAAAGACAAATCTATCTAGAATTTATGATAGAAAATCAGGTATCAAAGACAAACCAATACATAGCTTGTGTAAATTCAAGAGATGTGAAAGCTTCAGACACAACCTGGAGGTAAACAACATCACGATAAAAGGACTCCATGGTGCTATTCCCAACAATATCTTTCTTGCAATGGAAAATACAAGTGAACCTCTCCAACTAGCTCTGCAATTGTATTCGAACAATTTCCATAAAAAAAGGATGCAGTTAGTACCACTTTTTTCATAAAACTAGATCTAATAAATTTTTTTTTTAAAAAATCAAATCTTCCACAAAAAAATTAGAACTAACACAAAAAAAAAACCTACAGATCTAATAAATAAATCTAGCACAAAGAAATAACATAGATCTAAGGAATCTAGCTACCGAGAGAAATCGAGAGATATCCAAAAAAAAAAAAAGAAAAAAAAATTCTGAAAACCCTAGATCTAAGGACTTAGCTTGGTGAGAGAGCTTCAGACAAACGAGACGAAGTTGTTGTGAATGAAGAAGTTGCTGGAACTCGTCTGGTGGACAAAGGAAATGAGAGAGAAGATAAGATGAGAAAGACGATGAGGGTTTAATATTTTTGC
>CM042201.1:17354661-17365932 GCA_023539305.1 Ilex asprella
CCCACCCCCATCCCCGAAAATCCACCACCACCACCCAAACCCACCACAACCGAAACCCACCACTCCTCCCAAAAATTCATCAACACTACAAAAAATAGGAAAAATTGAAAGAAATAGAGAGAGAAAGAGAGCGAGAGCGGTTGGATCCTTCAGTGGCGATGGGGTTTGGATCCGTCTACTTCGGCTTCATCTTCTTCTCCGTGGCTTCGGCTTCGACATCGAGAGAGTGAGAGAGAGGCGACAGAGAGATAACAGAGAGGAGTGAAAGGAAGAGAGAGATGGCTTTTTATACTCGAGCAAAACAATCCATCTTTTGTTGCTAAGGAGGATCGATACCCAGACCTCATTAAATCTCATTCACCATCGTGCGTTTGTTTTTTCTTTTTGATGTTTTCAAAAACATCTTTTTGAATGTTTTCAGATTTTAGCCTTGTTTTCAAAACAGAGTAATTAAAAAAAAATAAAAACATTCACCAAACATGTTTTTATTTTTATTTTTGCCACAAAATGAAAACAAACAAAAAAAAACGAAAACAAGCGTTTACCAAACGCAACCTTAGGTTTTCAAAAAAATTGAAAACAAAAACGAAAATATTAAAAATCGAACCGTTATCAAACGCACCCTTAACAATTGAAATGAATCTTTAATATATTAGATCACACCGTACTTAATTTCACAATACTTTTGGGGCCTTAATTTTTCCTACTCGGGGCCTAGGCGGCAGACTCACTTGTCTTGCCTTTGGGCCAGCCCTGCTCCCTACCCCCCAAAACCACGTATTCTGGTTTATGTGTTACAGCTTTAAGATGGCAAACTAACAATTTTAGTTTGGTATATAAAACAAAAGGAGTGTTTGATTCGAATTATCAAGGATAATATTGGGTAATTGATTCTAGTCTTATCTATATCCACGTAATATTCGGTCCTATCACATCTATGTAGTGTTTGAATCACGGTTGAAATAAAATATTAGTGTATTATTCAAGCACTCATCCCATATTTGGATTTAAAGAATGGTAAAAAAGACAGAACGGACTTTTGTGTTCAATTGTTGCATCACTTATAATGATATAGTGTAACAATTATACTCAACATTTTTTCTAAAATCGGGCTTAGCATTCCTCCAAAGAGTGTCACTAAACTCCAAGAAATAGTCTAGTGGAGACAAGAATGAGATGTAAACTTATATATCTTGAATTTAAAATTTAATAATTTTTTTATAGTCAAATTATGAAAGATTTATTACTAAATTTTTTTTTATTACCAATGTGAATGACTTACCTTTGAGTAAAATCAGAGAAAGGATTAATGTGCGTATAACCTTGGGTAGACACCCCAACACCGGACTATAATAACAAAAAAAAAGAAAAAGAGGAAGAGTGTCGCTTACGAAGCGTATATAAGTAACAGCTAACCGTTGAGGCGTTGACCCCACAATTTTAACAGCCTCACCAACAGTTCAGATCTTCATCGATCGTAGTTAACGCAGTAAAAATGCCAACATAACCAATCACAACCCCTCTTTTCAATTTTCTTGCCTCCAATAATAAGATTCCTTACCAAAAAGTAAAATCCCCTCTCTTCCTCCTCCTCTCTCTCTCTCTCTCTCTCCAAAAAGTCTTTCGTCGTCGCTTCTTCAGGCTCCAGTTTCATTCTTCTCATCCACCCACAATTCAGAAAGCAAAAATTTATTGTAATCATCCAACACCAAGGTCCATAGCTACCCAAAAATGGGAAACGCCCTTAGATTTCTTTATGGCAATTGTTGTAAGCCAACCGTAGACTCGGATCCCCTGGGTCACCATGGTGTAACCACAGCCACCGTAGGCGTTTCAGCCCTTGCCCATGATCTCTATCTCTATGAAATCACCAATCAAGTACGTATCATCACCCTTCTATTGCATCAATTCTGATTCGATTTCATGTCGTGGTTAAGTCGAGTGACAATCTAAGTCTTTCAACTAATTATTGATTTGGACAACTTAACTATTTATACCCACTTCAACACTAAGCTTAATTTCTCTGTTTCAAGGTTCCTGAAGGACTCAGTAAGCAAGTGGTCTCATCCAAGAAGGCTCAGGCTAACTGGTAATTGCTTCTCATTTTTTTTTTTTTTTTGTGGTTGTAATTGTAAATTAAATGTTTTAAATTTCCTCTGATCATTGGCAAAGATTATGGGTAATTCAATTATGTGATCTAAACTCAGTTTTTCCCATTGATTTGTGTGAAATTGGGCAACAAATGAAGGTACAAGAAACTTTCAGTGGCATGGAGAGAAGCAAAACCTCCACCAAAAACACCTGAGGAAGCTTCCAGGCTTGTTATTCAGACCTTAAAGAGACATCAAAAGGCAGATGTTGAGGTAAATACTAAAAAAAACCTACTGTTGAGATTCTTCTGAAATGCTTAGAACAACAAAGTAAAACATATGTGTGGGGTTTCGGTGTCTCTGGTTTCTTTGTTTTATAGGGTCTATTGGCTTTCTATGGTCTCCCTCTTCCACATACTCTTGTTAAACTTACTGATGGGGTTGCCCCATCACATCCTGATGGACTATTGTTTGAGCTGCAGACACTTCCAGTAAGAACAATGTCATCAGAGCTATTTGAAAATCGGATTCCTCTTTGGCCAAGAGGGTTTAACTTGATGAAATGTATGATTTGTTTTATTAGGTGGATCCAAAAGCTGTAGCAGATGGGGATACTGTAACAGTATATGTTAGTACCACAGATCCCCGGGAGTCATTGTGCATTCCTCGAGACGTACAAGTTGCAGCTGTTCAGAGATCAAAAGCCCGAGCTGAGAGGAATTTCCCAATGGCAGATGCGCTGCACAAACAAATTATTGATGCAGGATATCGGTTGGTTATTTGATTGATTTTGCTTATTTGACAACATTTTCCTTTGGAAAGTTATTGATTAATGTAGTCTTCCATGCAGGGTGCTACCTATTCAAAATGAGGAAGTTCTTGCTCGAAAATATCGTATTCGACTAAGGTATAATAAGAAACCAAGCAAAGTGGTGATGGAGTATCATTAGATTTGTACTTTTCATTGTAAGATCAATGGGTGATAGTTTCTGATAAGAACAGGGGAATAGATGCACCAGAGAGTCAAATGCCATATGGAAAAGAGGCCAAGGAGGAACTGACTAAGATTGTTCAGGGCAAGTGTTTGAGAGTTCTCGTCTTTGCAGAAGATCGTTATGGTCGTAGCGTAGGTGATATATACTGCAATGGCATCTTTGTACAGGTACTGGTTTAAATTTTGGGCCGCCTTCGCTTACAATCGAGTCTTTGAACCTTTCTGATTGTCTTCTGATCTCTCACATACAGGAATCCATGTTAAAGAAAGGGTTTGCATGGCATTATAAAGCTTATGACCAACGTCCAGAACTAGAAAAGGTAAGCAGTTTTGAGATAATTCTTGTATTCCCTTTGTGTTTTTAATCTCTCTTTTTAAGAGGATGGTTGCATTCTTCTAGTGGGAGAAAGAGGCGCGGGCAAAGCGTATTGGACTGTGGGCTTCGAAAAACCCTGAGATGCCGTGGGAATGGAGAAAGGACCGACGTGAAGGAAGATAAGCTCGTTACAATCAAAATGGCTGTTCTACCCAAGAACATATAGGGGCAAGCACAACCAAACTGTTTGTCCTGAATAACAGAGATGTTCCCTATTTATGATCAAGATATGCTAGCACATCGAAAAAAACAACACCAGATCAAAGTTGTATTCCATCTATTTGTGCATCAAGTTCAAAGATCTCAATCTATGACAGTAGCTCATTGTTTTATAAGCTTTATCATATTCAATTGGAAGAGTTTAGATAAGACTTTCAAGGTAACTCTCGACAGGAGAATCTATTCTCCTATCGAGAGTTTACGTAAGACTACATATCTGATGACTGTATATTTTCGATCATGTTGTGAACTTCAGTTTAATTTTAAGGATCCAGTGAAACGTTGCTACTGATTTCTTAAAAGAATGAAGAATTCATCATCCTGGTTTCATGAACATTAACTTTGTGCAATGTACAAGAATTGTTACTTAAGATTACAGTAAAAGCAATATTGAGCAATACAGTGGTCGTAAACACTCTGTCATTATGCTGTATAAAAATTGCAACCTTATTATTGAGGATCAACTCGAAAAAATGAGCAAGCACGAAGAAATCAGTTAATGATAAGAGAAGCATCCAACTGATTCACGCGAAAAAATCAGAATCAACACAGTTACACTTTGGAAGTAAAGAGAGCAACACATTGGGGGTTAAAGGAATGAAAGAAAACTAAAGATGGATGAACCAGCAGCCCCGGAGTTGGAAGTTTTACAGAAGCATGGTAGATGTGGGCACTGGTGCAGCACGAAAATACACTGCAGACGACGAGCTTTTGTCAGTATTGAGAAGAAGACAGGTAAATCAAAAGCATTTAAGAAAATTACATTTCAATAACCCAAGAGAGTACTACAGACTACAGTTGGTCGGCCACAAGAAGTCGAGAACAAATTACTACTGAAACTTTTTCACATTATTGTTTCTTGTTTCCACTGAGATGATTTAGCCAACCCGAAAAACTGGCCTCCACTGCCTCAAAGCAAATGCCATAACGGCCTCCTAAAAGGACTCATATTTCAACAAGGAAGTTCTCCATCCAAGCCAGCTTTCCCTGCATTAACCACAACATCTGCCATCCATTTAATTTTATTTCTATAGCTTGAATTTTCTATCCAGTAACCTTCAGTGAACCATTATTTTCTTTTCTTACCAACACGATAATGTCAATGGCCTCATCATTTTTTTAGCCACTACAGTAACATCCAACTTTGTGCTTGTCATGACAATCGGCAGCTCTAGGCAGGGTAAAAATAATTAGCAAATGTAGAAGTTTCCACCTAATCAAAATAACTTTAACAACATTGCAGAATTTGGTCTAGTGGGGCTCTTATACTACAGTTAAGAAAGGTGACTGGTTTGTTCTCATTGACAATTGTATGCCCTGGGAACATGCAGGGCATCAATACATAATGCACAAAACGACTTAACTCGAACAGATTTAGTTTCAAGTATTTTCAAAATTCTAAATAACTAAATAAGAACACAGAACTGAGATCAAAGTATGAGTTCGAAAAGGAAAGCACAGATATCATTGGAAATAACAAGCAAGAAAAATGGTGATGTTACTCGTAACATTTTATTCGATTTTCATATTTATTTTTATTTTTTAGACAGCTAATAAGATTCGGACCAATGCCATCCATCCCATGGTAATGACAACAATACCACCAGCCCAAGACAACTGTGGTGCTTATGACTGCTTCAGATTCATCAACACCACACTTCACATCCTGAACATTTTCATTAACACCACACGTCAAAAGGAATTGTGCTTGACTACGTTCTCATTAACAAGCTAATAATCTTTTCTAGATTGGTTTAATGATGTGTTTTCAACAATGCATGTACAATAAGGATTGGAAAAGTAGCTGGGTGTTTATTCAATATTCTCTAAACAAAATAACTTCTTGCTTTTAGTACACATTAATAAACAATTGACTGATGAGAGTAGCTGGAGATAATGAAAGGGGAATTTGAAGTCAAGGGAATTGCATATAAAATTTTTCCCAATTCCAGACTCAGGCTTGACATCCTATTGGAAATGAAAACTAGGCCTATTACCCACAAAATGATGACAATAGAACTAATCCAAATTGTTTACGAAAACAAAGACCTCAGGAAGGACCAAGTTAGAGAGCCAGGGAAATAACTACGGGAGAGCATTCATATTTTTGCCCAGGCAAAGGGATGCATCTCATCAATTTAATGGGTCAGGGACATCAGGCACCACCAAAACGAATATCTAGTAGCATTGCCAAAAGGTAAAAACCTATTTGCATTTACCATATGTGCATGCCATATATTATATTATTTTATTAGAGAAAACTAAGTTTGTTGACATCAGTTTAATCCTGTTATATAATTAGTGAAAAACTGGTAATAGCTGTCAATAGCTATGAAGCACGGACACTCTTAAGAAGGTGACGTATCCGTGTTGGACACCTATACTCCTCGGACACATGTCCGATACTCTTTTATCCGTATCCATAATTAAATAAAAATATTTTAATTTTGGACACGTGTCCAACACTTTTTTGGTGACGTGTCCGACACTCTTTTAGACAGTGTCAACTACTAAACAATAAACATGTGTTCACATGTGATTAAAAAAACTTAAAATTTGAATAAGTATTTTATACTATGAGAGAACATACAAATACCAAAACTAAACATGTTAAAGTTGTCCTCAAAATTTGATAACACAATCATTTAAATTATATATGTTTAGTACACGTCTACGAAAAAATTGATGATTATTGACTATTATGAAGTCTAAAAATTCAATCTAGATGGCTAAATATAACAGTCATTATCATAATTTTTTTTTTTATTAATACTTTGTCATTATCACTATAGTTGTGATAAATTATATATAATTTTAGATATAAAAAACAATTATATATATGTCTTCAATATGTCCGTATCCTACTTTTTTTAGAAATGTTGTGTCTGCGTGTCCGTGTCCTGTGTCCGTGTTCGTGCTTCTGAGGTCAACAGTGATAGATTGTCTTTGTCTAAAACCAATGATGTAAGTAAACTAAAGATTAAGATCATCAACAAAAAATAAAAATAAATAAAGAAAGTAAGGGGGGGAGGGGGATGTGCAATCTCATTATAAGTACAAACCAATGACTTGTGAGCGTGGATACAATGTGAATTTAAGGGATTGGACACATCAACTTCCCAAAGTGAAGGAAGTATCCATATGGCACAAAACCTATGAGTAGTGCAGCAATTATGATATGAGGATCATACAATAAGTCATTTTGGAAATATGCATAACACCTCGTACTTCGGCATACTTGTTAGGGACATTAACATGGAGAATTAGAGAGGTATCCAAATGAGTGCTATGATGAGGATTGAGGAGAAGTGCTCTTATAGGAAGTTAAGGCTTTGGAATCAATGAGAGGACAGTTATAATTTGAGGATCATCACAATAATCTCATGCACAAATAAATAAACCGCATTTCCACTACGAGGAACGCAAGTTTAAAGTAGATTGTAGGATAGGATACCATTTGCAAACATCACAATGAGGTTTACTTGAGGCACTGTATTCTCCGAATAATATTATTGAAGTCACTCAGGCTAAAAACAATCCTCTGACTAACTCAAATTCGTTTACAGCATGAAACAAGAAGGTGAAAAGATAACTCCTATGCTTCCTACAGAACATACTATCTATGGAGAGTGCACCATATTCTGCATGAGAGAGACATCAAGAACACAATTGCATATCTCATCATGTCGAAAGTTCATTTACCGCCTTATTAAACAGATTGAGCTAAGCTTAATCTCAAGAAAAAAAACAACTAAAATGGAAGATAATTCAACTCACCCTACCATTGTTAAATTGACCAAGAAAGCACATTAGATCCTATTTGGCGTCAACCTTCGTATCATCAGAATCCGAGTCACTGGCATTGTATCCTAAAGGAACATAAAAGTTACTATTATCTGCAATCAAACAACGAATAGAGCTACCATTACTGCTGCAGAGAGACAAAGAAAGACACTAAGAACCTGGATGTTTATCGCTGACTTTCCATACTGAGGACCGACTCTTCGAAGCTCTATTAATCCAAGCTCGTCCCTGACTTCCCAAAGCAATCAAAATCACATCAGTTTCATAATATCTACCAGAGCAAATTAAGACAAAATTGACATATACAAATTGCCCTCGAATAGAAAAGGAAAAACTTCAAATACCCACCAAACTCCTAAGAAACCCAACAATATCAATAACCAAATTCATCATAAAATTCAAACTTCATCACTAACTCATAAAAAATTGGAATCTAAGACAAAAAGGAACTAGACAGAACCCAAAATCTATAGCAAAACCCCAACAAACATATGAGCCCAATAATTTCAAGAAATCAAATTAGCGAAAAATATCAAAATTTTCTGATACAGATGAACACATATTGTAAGTCAATTGCCCCTAATGTGCGAAACCCCCCCATAAAAATCAATACCCAATGAAATTAACCCAGAAAAAAAAAAAGAAATTGATGAAAAGTAATAGAGACCTTCTGGGCATCTCTGGGGACACCGTAGCCACTATGATACATCTGACCCACCAAGACCTGCATGGCGCTATCCCCGGCTTTGGCCTCCTTGAGTGTGTCCTGAAACCACCGCTTCACGCAGTCCGAAACCACTTCAGAAAGTTGCAATCGGGTCTCTTTTGGCTGCTGTGAATTCCCTTCCATCTTCTTCTTCAACCTCAATCGTTGCTGCTCCAACTCAACTTGGATCCCCTTGGTGGGTTTGGCGGGTTCGAGCAGACGGGTTTTGGAAACGGGTTTGATTTGCTTGGGATTTTGTAGTCTGTTGGAGGTGTAGATCTTGGCGAATTCCTGAAGCCTGGTTGTAGAAGGAAGTGATTTTCCCATAAAAAGTTAAAACAAACGAAGAGCGAGAAAGTGTAAGGTCTGCAAGAACGTGTCTTTTGTGTGTTATATTTTCTATTGAGAAAGAATGGGATAGGAAAGTAGGGATTAAAATTTCCCTTTCTTTTTCGGTCTGGATGGCTTGCTTTCGCTTTTTGAATGGTGGGTAGTGTTCTTATCTGCGTTGCATTGTTATGGGGGGTCACTGACTCACTGGGGGGGGGAGGTATTGAGATTAGAATGCCAGCAGTTCACATTTTCTTATCTGTAAACGAGGTTGGAGACTATATGAACCAAAGTGGAATCTTCGAGAAGGGTGGATAAGTGAACCGGCATACTCGAATTTGTTTTATTTTTTAAGAGGATCGAATTTAAATAATTTTTTAAATTTATTTAAAATAATAAGTTTGAAAAGACTTAATTCGATCTCGCAAAACTCAACTAATCTATAATATAAGAGTAATGCTTTGTATCCCAAAAATACATTCTAAATTAATGGGAATCATTGGATGAGTGGGTCTCAATGAAAAAAGTTGATAGGACCCACTCATCCAATGATTCCCATTAATTTGGAATACAAATTTAGGATACGAATTTGGGATATGTAGCATTGCTCATAATATAAAATATGACAAGTTTCAATAAACTCATTTGACGGTCTTAAATAGACTAATTCAATGACTACCAACATCCTTCTTAAAATCATTCACATCAATTTTTCCCCCTTAAATCCATCACTTCTCACTTATTTCATGACTTTATAAGTTTACATTGCACCATGCTTTCAGAAATAGATTACCCCTAATTTATATATAAAATAGTCAAATTATTCAAATTTACTACAAACTCGAGGTTGATTTTTTTTTTAAGCTCGTTCAAGAAAATGAGTTTAACAAGCCGTCTCGACTATCAACCTTACCTCAGATAAGAAAAAATACAATGATCGATTCTTTTCGTCTTAAATTATTTTTGAATTTTCAAGTTATATTTTAAAAAATTAATATTTTTAAATTATACCCTTAGTCATATTAAAATATAATAATGTGGTCCAAAACATCATGTTTGTAGCTTTGTACAAATTTTTGTTTGTATTTTTCTATTTAGGTGAATAAATTTTAAGAATTTTAAATGAAGTTTGTTTACTTAATTTTGTCAAAATATATTACTTAATTTTATAAAAACATATCATAATTCTATAACTTTAAGGCTATAAATTAAAAAATTTAAGACCATTTGCATAAAAAATAACACATCCCTTATTTTGATGGAATAGACACAAATCGTGCATTACCACCATAAGATTAGTTTGGGTGTCAAATTATTCCCCTATACATGAGTCACGATTAATAAGTGTACTAGCAATGACTCTTTACAATGCACAATATTTTTAATCATTTTTGGTCACCATCTTATCACCGTGCCCCAACCCCAACACGCCCCGAAATCTCTATTATTGAAAAATTAATTTATTTTTTAAATGATGATAGGAGTACTTAGATAAGACGTATAGAAGGATGTAATTGAATGAGACCAATACATTTATTAAATAATTCAAAATTAAAAAAAAAATAGCTTTTGATTGTTAGGCCACGGGAAAATTTCAATTGAACTCTTTGAATTTTCAAATGATACAGATACTCATTGGCATTCTAAAAAGAGCAATGTTATTAAAACCTAATTTATTGACCTAATTTATTATGACATTTAGATTGACTGTGAGCTCCATCAAACATTTAAACTTGGTGTTAATTCAATGGTTCCAATAAAACCACGTCATTAAGTCAATAAATTATATCAAATTTTTAAGTCCAAATAATATTTTCCTTCTAAAAATGACACAAAATCCCCGCGAGGATAAAATTGGGCATGGGTTAAATAAATACAACTAAACCCAAGTTCTTACCCCAGCCCGAAATGAATGACCCTTGCCCAAACCAACACCAATTACTCTCTCTCCCTCTCTCACACACACACATACACACACACAAAACACTCTTTCTCTGGATCCCTCCCAAAATTCCCTTCCCCCATCCCATTCCTCCAACAATGCCCCACCCCAACGTGTCGTTGGGTTCATATCCTTCCTAATATTTTTTTTTCAATTTTATTTTTGGTATATTATTTATCACACATGCAAATAGGATCTATTATTTACAAGTGAATTTTCACTCATTAATAATAGTGATGCGCTAAGAAGGGAATATGACTCCATTGTGGTCCACCCCTCCACCATGTTAAAGGTCTTTTTTTCAAATTGGCTGGTGAAATAAATGAAAGAAACTTGATTAATTTAGAGGTCTCTCGTACAATCGTAATAAAAATTATTAGAAGTGGTTCAGTAGTTGAATCTGACAATTGATAAGTCAAAAGTCTCAAGATAAATAATTTCTTATACTTTTTAAGAACCAATCATCCTTGTTCTTATGGGACATGTTTTAAACTAAGTCAAGCTACAGTGAAAAAGCCATTGAACTTAATGAAGTAATCGGTGCAAACTTACATATTCTACAATAAAAAAATAATAATTAGAAGAATAAAAAAAAATTATCTCATAAGAATTGCGCATCACTTTCCGTAAAAGTTGTTCCATTTCATTTGTAAATCCAAACACATTCTTAGCAAATGGACAAGGGAAACCTAAAAAAAAAAAAAAGATAATGGGATGTGAGTACACTTTTTAAAATTTATTTGGCTTTAAGTACCACCTCCAAACTTATCCTCCTTCAAGTCTTCTTTTTTATTAAATAGTTGACAATAA
>CM042201.1:17366032-17377139 GCA_023539305.1 Ilex asprella
CGACAACTCCATCTCCGGCGAAGACCTCCATCTTCGGCGAAGCAGTAAGTTCCCTTTTCTCCGCAAAATTTTTCATTTATTTTTAGTTGTTCAGATCTAAGGCTTATTTTTATAAATCCATAATTTATTTTTAAAGATCTATACTCTATTATTTCGGACCTAGGGTTTGTTTTTGTAGATCTAACTTTCAATCAGATCTGGGGTTTACGAAACATGGGCAATAAGAGTTGCAAGTGCCCAGTGGACTCATTGAGGTTGAAATGATGATGAATATTGGCTCCATTACAACAAAGCCTCTCTCTGTTCCTGCAACTGATGTTGCTCCTATTAATAAAGGGATTGGTGCTCCCACAAAAGAAGGGCAGGATAATTGCAAAACAACCAAGAAAATCAATCGCATTTATGCTGATTGGACTGATGATCTAACGCCTCCACAGAGCTTGCCGAGTGAAAACTTTTGTGCTCCAAGTGTCTTTGGAATTGAAGTCTTGAATTGCATACTTCATACAACTAGATTTGAAATTTTTTTGTGCGGTTTCACTGCCAAGTTAGGAATTTTGAACTTGCATAAAAGAAAATATTATACATCTCAAAGGGATGCAAAATGGGACATATGCTTATCTTCTTTTGTTGTTTGCTGTTTGTTCCCCTCTCATAGTCCATTTTGGTTAAAGGTCATTTTGTTTACCTTTTTATGTTCATTTTATCTCAATTGATTTGATACAGTTTTATCATTCAGATTTAACCATTCTTTGTAGTTAAAAACCCCAATAAGGAACTTTTTGATTCTTAATTGTGAATGAGATGGTATCCAATTGTTGCAAAAAAAAAAAAAGGATCAAGGTGCTAAGGAAGAAAGTTGCTATAATTCTTTGAGTGGTTGTAAATGGTCCTTGTTTAATTTTTTAAGAGGTTGCCTTTCTATTGTAAAATTTTGGAATGATATAAAACGTTGATTTGTTTGAAAAAAAAAATGTATTATGCACTGTTTTATGAGTTAATGTATGTATGGACATATAATCATGTGGATCTGATTTATCAATAATTAAAATAAATGTAAAATATATGACATAAAATAAAATGGTTATCAAACATATTTTCTGTTTTAGTTTTTAGATTTCGTAAAACAATAACAGCATCCAAACACGTTTTTTGCTTCAATTTTTAACCACAAAAAAAATATTGATTCTGTTTTTTATTTTTTTGAAAATATAAAAACGAAAACATTACCAAACGCACCATAAATTTGAGTACACTCATAGTGTAGATAACAACTGTAGTCAAGTGAGTCAAATCCCTAAATAAAAAAAATTTTTGGTACACAATAGGGCCTACAGAATGGTAGGACCCATCTTTTCTTATGTTGGCATGGTTCCCTATGTCCAGACAGCATATGGGCTCCCCTTCGGAGAACTTGTACAAGCAATCATTATGAGGTTAATTTTCTCTCTCTACATGAAACAAATGTTCCAAATATGCAATTAAGAAACTCGCAATCCTTATTTGCACAAAAAAGAAATTTGAAAATCACAAAATGCACATCATATTGGAAGGTTTCTATATGATGCAGCATTTCTTGCTGCAAATCATAGGAAATATTACCCAAATGGCCAAAATGAATTTACAGGTCACTGTCTCAAAGTTAAATAAATCTAAATATTTACAGTCTACACAATCATGTATCAAATGTTCACAAAATGCACCCGATGAATTGAGAAAGAAGGGTACTTCCTAAATGTCTCTTCTGCCATTGCAAGAAATAAAAATATTTATGAGCAAAACAATACTAAAGGAATATAAAGGAAATGTGCAACATCCTAGACTATTATCTTGAAACAAGTGTATCAAACCATAATCCTAAGAGTAAACTTTATCTGCTTATAAATATGAACTTCCTATAATAGTATTTTAAATAACGAAGAGATGATAAAAGAAGGTGTAAATAATAAGAGGCAATTAACAAAGAACAGTAAGACAGCTAGTTTACCAATGAACTTGATAAAGCGTGCAGGCTGTTTGATAGATGTAGTGAACAAATGGCAGTTATTAGTTGCATGCTTCTTTGGCCTTCTCAATGCAATTATGTTGTTGAATGGATGGGTGCACTGTACCATTAAGAGAACATATCCATAGCAAGTCGTCTGACTTTTTCAGCACACATATGCTGTCCAATGCAAAGGTTCACTATGAAGGGAATCCATCCAGAGAAATTCCGTACCCATGTTTGCACATCAACCCTAACACCTGTTCTAGTTTATATCTTTGACCCCACCCTGAATATACCTTACACAATATTACAAATGTTTTTTTCGAGGGATATATGTGCGATTTCTCCATCTCCTCAAGGACCCTCTCCATTTCGGCAAGGCGATTTTGCGACCCATACATGACCATCTTACAGTGGTACAGGGACCGGCAGATTCGCCATCCAGCGCACTCTGCTTGCGTCACAAATTTTGAAAGCCTGTCCACTGCATTGATTCGGAAATAACTTGTGATGATAGAACGCATTATACCCACTGAAGTGACAGAGGTGTTATGATCAAATGCCTCACTTACTAAATTTTCCATTGCCTCTACCAAACCCTCTTGGGCATACACCCTAATCAATAGCGCATTCAGCCATGGCCTATATCCATTTTTTGGAATGAGGCTCAGTAATTCTTCGATCCTTTTAACTCTATTCATGTCAGAACTCTGACAGTATGCGCATATCATAGCTCTGATCAATGGCATCTCCATACAATTGACATGATTTTTCACCAGCTCGTACATCTCTTCCATCTTTTCCAAATTACCAGAATGTGCATACCCTCGAAGCATTAGCATGTTGGTGGTAAGATTGGGCTTAACGGGACCTGCCTTCATGATCCTATAAGTCTTCTCCATATTATCCCACATCCATGCCGTAACATATCCAGCAATTAAATTATTATATGTACTCACATTAGGGAAGAGATTTGAATCCTTTACCTCCGAAAATGTTGCCTCCATGTGATCGACCAGCATCAAGCGACCAAAGACAGAAATGAGAATATTATATGTTACAATGGTAGGACTACAGAATACTTCCCTCTTCAAGTCTCGAAACAACGATTGACACTTCGAGGCAAGACCGTTAAACATATAAGCACCCATGAGTGCATTATAAGTGAAGGTTGTCTTAAGTCCCTTGTTGGCAGCTTCTGAGAAAAGCTCAACCGCCAGATCAACATTCTTCAGTCTACCAGCCACCATTATTCCCTTGGCATACTCGTCTGTTGTCATAGGATTGCTATAGTCTTCTTGGTTCCTTCTCCAATTGAAAACCTGAAGAAAATTAAAGCAAATGATAACCTTCAAAATTGCAGTATTTAAAAAATTCCTCTCCTATCAGTTTTTTCATGGCTATGAATCAAAGATCACTATCCACTGTATTTTCCCAGCATTAGGGGTACTCCAATCGAGTAGCATATAATGCAAACATTATCGCTATCCCAAAATCTGTATTCATCAATCAAAGTCCCAAAATACCTGTTTATCAAACAATTCTCAAGTAAAAATGAGGGTACACTTAGTAACTTTGAATAATAAATCAACCTCTAACAAGTGCACAAGTCAAACTCACAATTTCTCGAATTTAATTCAGGTGACTGACTATTCAAATTCAATGTTACACAGAGTAATGTGTACATCAGCCAGTGTGAGTGCATTTGCAACAAATAGAGAACATATGAGTGAAGAAGAAAACCTCAAGGGCTAAGTGAGGCCAAGAATCCAACTGTTTCAAGAGCTCAATCAAAGCAGATCCATCAGAATAGCTCCGGAATAACGAAACCCCATTCTCTTCCAATACTCTTTCAATCTTGTCACTTTCGTCACAGTTCTTTAACACTTCGTCTCTCAATACAGAGATCTTATTTCTAAGATCTTCTGTGGCCCTTGTGTCCACATAGCTCCATTTATCAGCGAACAACTCGATGATTTTTGGGAATGCCGATTGGCAAGGGCGTGATTCGTTGATAAATTCTCTTACGAATGATTGGGTCGTGGTCCTTGTCAGGTTGGTAAGTAATGGGGATTTAATTAGGGTTTTGGGTTTTGCAGAGCATCTGTAAGGGATTACCTCGGCTTGAGCCGCGTCTGATATCTTCCAAACTCGCTTGATCATTGTTGTCAAACACTAATTGCTGTTTCATGCGTCCATTGTAAGGGTTTATCGCATCAAGTAGATTAATCTCTGAGAGAGAGAGAGAGAGAGAACTGTGGAGGCGATTGTGCTTGGCTGCTGTGCAATGCTGAGCGCTTTCCAGCTGTTTGGACATGAAGTTAATGGCGGTTGTCGTAATCTTAACTCTGTTTGGGATTGTCGCAACTCTATTCTCCACCGGTTTGGGCTTCATCTTCACTGCAACTTGGGGTGTCCATGGGCCAATAAGCCCGGCTAGACCAGCCCACATAAGAGGCCGGGATTGGGTTCATTGTTTGGCCCGTGAATACGGCTTGGGCCAAAAAATGGCATGGTACTACTATTCAGTCGTATGCGGACCAAAACAGGGCTTTTTTATGAAGGGTACCGTTTTTTATGACAACAACCAGAGATATAAAAAGTGAGAACACTCGCATGAATAACTAGAAATTCTGTGAAAAACACGATCGCTTGCCGATGGAAGGTTTTCTGTATTCAGTCAATCTAATGTATTACTGTATTTAACTTTGAATATTTTATTTTAAACTTAAACTAATAAAAAATGACCAAAATATGTGAAATCTGTTGAGCTCCCCCTCAATGGCATGTTTCAATTCCTTATAAATACATTGCTAGCTGCTCTTTTTTTTTTCTTTTTTCTTTTTTGGTATTGTTTGGTACAATGAAAGTATAATACTTTGTTTGGTACAACAAAAAAATAGAATGTTCGAAAGTTAAAAAGATAAATAAAAAATCAAAACACGACTCAAAAGAAACACCTTTTTTTCCGAATACATCATTGTACAACGCATGGAAGGCTTGAACACTAGGTAACAGTATTCTCCTATTTTCTTCATTCAGATAAATAAATTTTTTAGGGGAAAATGTTATTTGAACTTAATTTGGGAACCTAATTTAAGAACCTAATTCAATACAATCATTGGATTGGTTGTGAGTTCCATCTAACATTGAAACTCACAACTAATCCAATGGTTGCATTGATATCACATCATTAGATCCCCAAATAAGGTCTCTATAACATTACTCTTTTTTAAGTAGCCCCAACTCACACATAGGTTTGTCACCGAATTAGGTTTAAATCGAATTCTGACTGATTAAAATTTAAACTCAATTTTAAAAATTTGATCCTATAATTCAACAAAATTTATTTTCGTGATCTATATCTATTAACAATTCAAAATCTGATTCGAAAATTCGATTCAATGCAAACAACTTAATTAATTAAATTTTAACAAATTATACATAATTTTTTTTAAAATAATCACTTATTTTTTTTTAATATTTATATAAAAAATAGAAATAATTCGATCGAATCATAACCAAGTCAGATATAAGTATATGTAATTTCAATCCGTGAAATTCAGGCTAGATCCTAGGCCGACTATAAACCATTCCCGAAAGGATTACATGGACATGAACAAAATTATGTTGTCACTTTAAAGGGTTCAGGACTTATGATTATTTCAAAAAACTCAAATAATAACTTCTTTTATGCTCAATTAAAGGAGATCCCAAATCCCCGATACGGATTAGTTCCGTCTGATCGACATCATAATTTGAATCGGGGCACGCATGTCGCAGACCCTTTCAATCATCATGGCTCACTAAATGAACCATCAACGTGAAAATTAAAAGACATGTTACAACACGCGGAATCATATGATCATGCATCTCAGCTCATAAACCGAATGATTTTTTTTTTTTTTTTTAAGGGGTGCAACACGAGGACTTTCCAGGGGGTCACCCATCCTTGTACTACTCTTGCCCAAGCACGCTTAACTGCGGAGTTCTGATGGGATCCGGTGCATTAGTGCTGGTATGATCGCACCCCATAAACCGAATGATTGTACAAAAGTAATGTCTATGAAAAGGTACTCTTTCACAGAGTGAGATTTTCTCCTATACCTTTTTAATTTTGTTATTCACGGATTACCTATCATGCATTTAATGTTTCGTTTAATAAAAAATATGAAAAATAGAAAAAATAAAAAATAAGAGAAATATATGTTCTATCCTTCAAGGAAGGAAAGTAGGAATGATACACTTTCTTTCCTTTGTGTTTGGTGGGATGGATGGAAAATAAAAATAATTTTTTTTTTTTTTTGGTGCTGGTTAAGATTAGGGTAACAATCGAGTCGTGTTGTGTCAAATTTGTGTTAAGTCATTACAGGTTTGTGTCAAATATTAGTCATACCTAACTCAACTCATTTAACTAATTGTGTCTTGTCGAGTTGTGAATTGACCTGTTTATTTTCGTATCGTGTTCGAGTTAATCAAGTTCGTGTCATAAAATTCGTGTCGAATTCGAGTCGTATCATCGTGTTGAGTCAAAAAAATTTACCCCTAATTAAAATGGGATTTTAAAAAATATATATCTATATATAAATACATATTTTATCATTGTATTTTTATATAAAATTAATGTATACATAATATATGTCTATATAAAAAGATATATAGTCAAATAAGATAAATTTCAACACAAATAATTAACTTTTCAACTATTTTTCTTCCAATTTTGGAGGGATTAATTTTGTTGAGTTGAAAAGAAAACTAATTCATCAACTTTTTCATCCTTCTTACTTTGCTTCCTTACCAAACATGATAATTTTTTTATCCCTTTAATTTTTTTCCTTTAATTTTTTTATCATATTAAACAGAGCATAAATAAATATTTTATTCGCTAACGTCAAGAAGAGAATTGAAAAAAAACTATATTTGAAGAAATCTGGATCCGTCTTGCACTGGGACCACGTCTCACTAACCTAAACACGATGGTGGTGATCTGGTTGGTGAAACCTCATCTTGTCGTCTTCAACATTCGCAATCATGGCAGTAGATTTAGACAGGGACGTCTATTCTAATGCTGGTAGTTTCCAATCATGTTTGTATTTCACTAAAGATAGAGCACAACCAAGAGTCTTGATTGTCAAGGGTTGGACAAGGCATAATGACTTTAATCCAGTGGAAGTTTACACCTACCTATAACTAACTACTGAAAAGGATATCCCAGGAACGCTGGTTTTATCGATTTAATCTTCATTGTATTAATTTTATCGATTTAGTTTCTAAAATTTTAATTTTATTTTACTTTGGTCTATAATCAAATAGTCCGTTAAGTTTTTTGATAGAAGTGATCATATGTCATGTTTTCAGACGATATCACGTGACCAACATGTGATCATTCAGTAAAAAAATTTACGGTTTGTCTGTGTAAAGACCATTTAAACACGAATTAAATATATCAAAGACCAAATTGATGAATTTGATATTTTATGGATCAAATTAATAAAACGTGCACACTTTAAGGATCAAAAATACTATTAATTCTAATAAAAAACAAGAACGCCATCAAATTGTATTTCATTATGACCAGTGTGTCACCGAGTTATTGTCACGGAAATATCACTGACTAGTTTATTTCACCAAAACAAGGCAGTTTTTCAACTTAATTTAAATTCGAAAGTGTGTTTTACAAATATATTCTTTGATTAAAAAGGGTAGATTCAACCCAATGCTTTCACAAAAAATATCATAACTTTGTTAAACAATCATCTATCATCTACTCGAAAAGTTTAAGCTGTTAGAGTGTGTAATTTATGCATTTATACTTCAACACGTCCCCTCACGTACATGTTAGATAACAAGATTTGAACACATAATTTTCTATTTTGATGTCAAGTTAAACAATCATCTATTCTAAAAATTTAAGATATTAGAGATAGAATAATTTAAGTATTTATACTTCAACAAGTTTGAAGGATAAATTGAAACAACTAGCCTCTGATAAAAAGATGTCATTAACAAAACTACCCGGCTCTAATTCAAAATCAGACAATGATAGAAGGGTAAACTTGGGCACCGGTATGATATCGAAGTTATAACTTCTTCTTCTTTTGGGTTTGAAATAATTTTTTTTTTAGTTTAACTTACAATAAAAATGGTCAGAATCAATTCTAAAACATTTATGATCGGCAAATTGATCATAAAATATCATGATTAATCACACCAATCTTAATTTGTTATAAATTTGACAAGCCCAAATTCAACTGGGTCAGGCCCAATAAACAGAGTAAGCCGAAGTCAGCTAAAAGGCAGGTCAAGGTCAGTTCGTGAATTCGACCCAACCCAAGATCCGAAGAGTCCAAGAAGAATTAGAGTACGTGGGAAGAAATTATCAGGATACACACTCTCGAAGATCAAGTCTACCTTAATTGTACTTACTTTTTGTAGCTATTCTTTCGAGATTCTAGTGCATTTATTCTCGCGTCACCGCCTCTCAATGCCTATAAATTGTAAGTCATCTATACATGAGAGGACATATCTTGACATCTCACCAAACCTCTCTACATATACTAGTTTTCTCTCTTCTATCTATTGTATCTGTCCCGAAGCATATCTCTCCCGGAGCTTTCTCTCTCTTATTTTATTCATTAACAAAGACCTCCGACTACCGCTACCGCTACCGTTTCCTGAGAATAAAGTAGGTGACTCGAATCGAACTACTATATATTTGTGTGTTAACTCAATATTTATTATTTTGGCATTAATTATTTTATTTATTGTCCATTAATTACACCATATCACACACTCGACTGTTGATCTTATACAAGATAATTTTGTGTATCATCAAAATTAACACAAAAAAAAATGTAAGTTAACTTTTAATACCTTCGGTACCGTAATCTTTTCCTTAATAGAAGCATTACCAACTAAGATTATCTTTTCATGAAAAAATAACCAGACAAGTTTGACGGGTAACCTTTACCTGTCTTGAGTCAATACTTCTTTTTCCACTGTTCTTAATGACTTCCCATGTTATGTACTTATTTTTCTTCTGAATCTTGTCAAACAAAGTTAGTAACAAACTTACCAACTTCTTGACACTTTTGTCTCTCTTTTTCAATAATCAATTGTCTCTTTCTCTTTCTTTGACATATGCTTCAGTTAAAAGAGACTTAACGGTTGTCACTCCTGTTAATGTGGGTTGGAGAGTATCTTAGGTCGTAGCCAACCATGCTTTTGAGACAGTGGTATAGGAGGATAAATCATTTTACTTGTAGTTTAAGAATTGATTAATGAATAATGCTATTAACCTCAAGCAATCCAATCTGTAAAATTGTGAATCAAATTTCTTTTTTTTTTTTGGGTAGGCAATTGATTATGTTACTTTGATCAAATTTCTGGATCAACTAGCGATACTCCGTGATCAAAGTCATTGTACATTGAGCTATGATACTATGCGTATATTAGAGTGTGTATATAATGAGTGTGTGTGTGTGTTGGTGTGTGTGTATGTGTGTGCAGTTGTGTGTTGTATTGGTGTGAAGTGTGTGTGTTGGGTTTGTGAATTTTTTTGGGAGGAGGGAGGGGGAAGTGTGTGCTGGGTGTATGAAATTTGGAGAAAAAAATATATTTCGATAAATTCAAAACATAACTACTTTATTATATAGATTTGTTGACCAAGTAAATTATTACTTGTAAAACATGACAGACTTCAATAAGTCTATTCAACGGTCTCAAATAGACTCATTCAACGACCATCAACATCCATCTCAAAACAATTCACCTTAAATTTTACCTTCCTCCCTCACTTTTCACGTGCACCTTGATTAATCTTCTTGCCGATTTGGTTGCATCTGCAATCTAGAGACTTTGTTATAAGTAAACGAACAGTGAACAAGTTTTATGTATGTTCTGTTCATTAAAAACCAAAATTTTTTGTAATATGATTGCTCAATTGTTGATGTAACAAGTGATCGTGATTTGGATAGTGTGAATTTTATATTGTTCATGTTTGATACTAACTCAACTTATTTATTATTCATGTTAACGGGTCGTATCATATATGAATCCGTGTCAGAAACGATCAATCCTAACCCGCTAATTTCGTGTCGATTTCGAGTTATATTTTACGCATTGTATCAAAAATTAACACTCGTAATAGAAACCACGTATGTAGTGTTTGAAATATTTGTATCGTATTAAAAATTACCACCCGTAATAGAAACCACATGTGTAGTGTGTGAAATATAAAGTCCAAATATCAGGTTAAAAAACATATCAAAGTGCAAACTGTTTCGTTGACAGCTTACCTAATATACACATAATTAATCCAACTTTGTCATTTTTAGCTAAGTCTAGTTGAACGCAATCAATTCACCAACGGAAATTGATTTGGTACCTAATGAGAGAAGACTTTTATGCACACTTGACATAACATACTTGGTCTTTTTTATGCATTTCAGTTCATATTACCTAACCTTGTAGACCTCATCCTCTTACCTTCGGGTAAGAAAAACATTATTTTGACTTCAAAAAGAGTTTAACATTTGATCAAAACTAGTGAAGGATTAGCAACATTTAAACGGTGTTCATGACCAATTGAATCTTGACGTACCAGTAAGTACCAGAGGTAATCGCAATGATCGTTACTATATTCGTGTCGAATATATGCGATAAAGTGTTCAAATCATTGTGTAATGTCCTAATCAAATGTCTAGTGACATGATCAAAGCAGATGACTGAAACGTGTATCCTCCATTATCACTAACACTAAAATCATAACATTTTTTTTGGGTATATTGTGTTGACTTTTTTCTTTTTTTTATAGATCCAGTGATTGAATTACTATCGTGTAAAACTAAATTTATATATCTTTTTTTGTACATTAAGTCTATTTGGAGTTGAATTTTTTAGGTAAATAATTGGGATTTAAAAATTTTCCCAAAAAGTTTTAAAAAGTCTCCCAAAATTGTTTTGGGTGTTTTTTAAAAAACTAAAAACGTTGAAAAAATCAATTTATAGTGACTTTATAGCTTTTTGTGTCAAAATTAAAAAATAATTACATGTATGTATAAATTGTGAATAATAGTTCCCAAAATATGAATTTTAATTTTTTTTCATTACTAATAATAT
>CM042201.1:17396917-17417951 GCA_023539305.1 Ilex asprella
TTTATTCAACTTTCTACCGATCGTGTTCGGACGCGTACACTTCCTCCGTCCGGACGCGTGTTCCAGTATGATCCTTCTCGAGTCATATTTCATTTCTTCTCATGACTTAGCTCCAATTTTGCACTATTAACTTGCAAAACAACACAACTCATCTTTTATTCGCATATCATTATTCTTTAAATAAATTAACATAATTATCACACTTTCGTAACAAAATGATCAATCTCTCTTCTAACAAATGTAAATATTAGACCTAAATCAGACTCTATCCAACACAGGGACTTCAACGGCTACAATGACTTAAAGTAAGTAAAGTAGGTTAGCAAATTAAATCCAAATAACTTTACTCCTATTATTTACAATTTTTAATATCATTTTTATCAAGCAGTATTTACCCTCAAAAAACACATTTGATTCTTTCCATCATCACAAAATATGAAGATGACGAGGATCAACGGTTGATTTAATGGCTACCGTAACCTGTCGTTGAACTGTTAAATCACGAGTGCAAACCTCATCTTCCCTCCCATTTAAAAATTCAAAATAATGACCAAATAAATTATAATAATAATAATAATAAAGAATACGAAGATGACCCTCAAAGGGCAATATAGAATGAGAAATGTTATTTAGACTTATAAATCTGATCTAAATGATGTAGTTTCATTTTAACGGTTAGATTAACACGAGTTTGGAAGCAGAGCCTCAGAGCACTTAAAATCGTGGACCCTTTAGAAGTTCTAGGCCGTTGGATGAAACAAACGTATTGTGTACATTCGATAGAGTGAGTGAACTTTTAGAACCAATGTTACATAGACTAAAACTTTGCACCAAATTTGTGCATAAAAAATGGAAGTGAGTTGTTAGTGATAGTGGGGCCTACCAATCCAACGGCTCACATCCATTTAGTGCACAAATTTAATACAATATTTTAGTATACATGGTATTTCCCAATTTTTCGACCAAGAGAAACCGATGAAACAAACATATTTATTAATTAATTTTTAGATCAAGAGAAATCGATGAAACATACGTAGTGTGCAATTAATAAATTGAGTGGGACTCTAAATCAAGAAAAAAGTTGCTTAAAAGCTAACTTGATTGACTTAAAAAAACACTACCACTATCGCACTCCACAAAAACGAGAAAATAATCAATAACATAAAGATGATATTATGTTATTATCAATTTGCGGTATCGTAACCTAAGAAAAATATGATAAGTGAATAAATAAATTTATTATTCATTGATGTAATATAATAATAATTATTTTATATTTGATAGTAGTAGTAGCAGGTGAATAATGCGGTGATACTGATTATTTACTTCACAACAACAGGTCCCTTCATATTGGGATTGAAAAGGAGTGGAAAACTTGGAAAAGTTGTGAAATCACCTCTCTCTCTCTCTCTCTCTCTCTCTCTAATGGTTTGTAATTGCAAGAGGTGATGAAAGTAGTTAGAAACAGATCAGAAGGGAAAATTGATAAGGAAAAGAAACAGCACTCCAGCCACCAATTTCTTGAAGACTAACCCATTTCACCAAATCTCGATAAACAAAACATTAATACATGTTACTCTCTTTCTCTCTCTCTCTAGTACATGTTCTTTTTCTTCTTCTATATTTCCAATTCTATCCTCTCTCCCCCTCTCATCACTCCTCCTTTTCGTGCAGCCACCTTGATTGACGGAAAACAGCACTGCTCTCCTCCGAAACACTCTCAATGAATCACGCCGGTGGTGGCCGCGAATACAATATCCTTTTGATTTTGCTCGTATTCTTCTCTCTTTTTTTCCTTGGATGCTTCATTTACAATGAAGACGTGAAGTCCATCGCACAGTTTCCATTTTCGAGCCCCAAAGTTCAAGAAATCCCACAAGAGGCATACCCAAAAAACAACCCAATTCAAGAAACTCACAAGAACGGCGAGGAAGACACAGTTTCAGTTTCGTTGAGTTCAAGAACTATAGTGGAGGAGGCAGAAGCAGAGAATTCTGAAGAAGAAGAAGATAAAATTGAATTGCCAGACGATGATGAAGAGGTTGAAATTGAATTGCCTCCTGAAGATTGTGATCTCTATACAGGACAATGGGTTTTTGATAACACCACCCACCCACTTTACGAAGAAGATGAATGTGAGTTTCTCACAGAGCAGGTTACTTGCATGAGGAATGGAAGACAAGATTCACTTTACCAGAACTGGAGGTGGCAACCCAGAGATTGTTCACTGCCCAAGTAAGAATTTCAATAGATTAGTACTCTTCATATCATATCCATATACATATACATAATATATATATTTACGTATATTGATGATTGGTATTTTGGTTAGGTTCAAACCAAGATTGTTGCTTGAGAAGCTGAGGAACAAGAGGCTTATGTTTGTTGGGGACTCCTTGAATCGGAACCAGTGGGAATCTATGGTTTGTTTTGTTCAATCTATCATTCATCCGGGCAGAAAGAGCTTGAACAAGACTGGGTCTCTATCTGTTTTCAGAATTGAGGTCTCTCTCTCTCTCTCTCTCTCTGTACTAGCTATTCCTAAAGTTGATTAGTCCTATAATAATTTTCCTCGGTCACAATGATCATGCGCATGGACAACTTTGTAACACGTAGGGTGCTTGTCGGAGGAACTGGACCATGAGACATTGACCTTCCTCCATTGGTTGATTTAAAGTTGGATCCGAAATCTCCAGCCATTGATGCCCATTACTTTTAACTTGATTAATCAAGTTTGCCTGCCAGATCATTATTAGAAGGGCAATATTACGGGATCTTATTTAAAAATTTAAAGACGTGATTTTAATGTAATTATTAAATTAATTATAAATTCTAATGTGGGATGGAGCCCACAACTAATCTAATGATTATACATCATTAAATTTCTGAATAAAATTTCTAAATAAGGTCCAAATAACATTTCATTTATGAGAATAATTGATGATTAGTAGGAAAAATACAGTATTAACCCCTAAATTATGCATTTTGATCCTTATTATTTTTCAATTACCCCTAGTTTGAATCTCGTACAACTTATGTTTAAGGACTTTGATTCTTTCATTTATTTTGTCAAATATGGTAACGCTATAATTTTTCTGTCGTAGAATAGATAGTCATTCCAATAGAAATTTTAAGCACCACGTTCTATTGGTTCATTCAGAATTGCATTAAAAAATTTAGGGGTCAAAGTAACATAATTTATTTGAATCCATCGTATAGTTATAGTATGCATGAAAGAGCCTTAATGTATTTAATACTAAGCTGTTCGGGGTATACATCGACATTTCAGACTAAGTCTTTGGTGGAGTTCTTATGAAAGAGGGGCATCTCTCTCTCTCTGTGGGTGGGTGGTGAGTGGGTACGTATTGCTTGGATAGAGTTGGAGTGCAAGGGTAGAGGAAGTGTTATTAGGTGGAGTAGGTGGAGCTACCTTGCTTAAGAAATTAGATATGGATTAATCCCAATGATTTTGTTAAATTTGTAGGGTTATAATGCTACAGTGGAGTTTTACTGGGCCCCATTTTTGGTGGAGTCAAATTCGGATGATCCGGATTTGCACAGCATATTGAACCGGATCATCATGCCCGAATCCATCAAAAAGCATTCCAATAACTGGAACAATGTGGACTACTTGATCTTCAACACCTACATATGGTGGATGAACACTGCCTCCATGAAAGTCCTGTAAGTATTCTAAAAGCTTCATCTCTCTTTTTTCTTTTATTTTTCAATAAAAATATATTTTACTGATTTTATTATTCTCTTTTTTCTTTTCTTATTTGCATTTTGTGGGAATGATCGCAATAGACGAGGAGGATCATTTGATGATGGTTCCACAGAGTATGATGAGATCGAACGGCCGGTAGCTTATGGGAGGGTTTTGAGGACATGGTCCCAATGGGTGGAGGAGAATGTGGATCCCAATCGTACCAGAGTCTTCTTCATGAGCATGTCTCCTCTTCATATCAGGTAATACGAGAAACATTAATATACCTTGTGCAAGTATTAGTCTACGGGTGATAGTTTGACAGGTTGGGTATATCAGGTTGGGTAACCGCAGGACATGATCTCTAGGCATTGTCATCTAGCTAACAGTAGGGTCTTGATCGAGTTATGTCCTATTACATTCATTGAGGATTAAATTGACAAAAATACAAATTAAAAAAAAAGGGTTAAAACCATGTAAATTCATCATGATAGTCATGTTCCTCGCTAAACTCTCCCCTTTATGATTCATATTGATTGGTCGAGTGTTTGTTGAGTACGTACATATCTCGAATTAATCAACCTTGACTCGCTAACATTGTGTCTCCGATTTATTTTCTTTATTAATAGGAGTTTGGACTGGAAAAACCCAGAAGGCATCAAATGTGCGAAGGAGACTACTCCAATTCTGAACATGTCCATGCCACTAGACGTGGGTGTAGACCGCCGACTCCTAGTTATCGCTGCCAATGTGACCAAATCAATGAAAGTCCCAGTCCACTTCCTCAACATAACCACCCTCTCAGAGTACCGGAAAGACGCTCATACCTCGATCTACACCATCCGGCAAGGCAAGATGCTCACCGACGAGCAAAAAGCCAACCCGGCCATCTTTGCTGATTGTATTCATTGGTGTCTCCCGGGTTTACCCGATACATGGAATGAGTTCCTCTACACACGTATAATTTCTCATTCTTGACGCTGCTAGTGCTCATATATGCAACAATTTTTTTATTCTTTCTTACGGTGTAAATTGCTTCCATTTTCTCTTCACTACCACCTCTTTTTTTTTTTTTTTGGGTTTACGTACCTTATAGCGTCCATACCATGGCCCTGTTGTAATTTTTTAGACATTTTTTTAAGGATTGGACCGTATTCTTTTATGATTCTTAACATTATTCTTTATGTTTAATGATGTTAAACATTGGTCGTGGGTTGGAGACTGTGATTTTCAGTAAGAAGCATTGTAAAAAGTGTCATATATATTGAGACATTGGTTTGCGATCAACTCAAGACTCTCTGATGCTCAAATCAAATCAAATTAGCAAATAATTCTCCACACTTTTAACTCATTTGAGAGAGTCAATCTTAATTAACTTCCCAGATGTAGCTAATTATAATAGTTCTCATGGGTCTGGACCCTAATAAGACCCTCCTATGCGAACTATTCTATGCCCAGACATGAGAAGCGGAGACAGGGGTGGCTCAAGACAATTTGGGGCCTAAAGCGAAACTTCTAAATGAGGCCTTCTATGTTTAGTGTTAATATTTTTTATTTAAAATTAATTTTTCTTGCCTTTTGAGTTGCAAAAGTATTAATTAAGGCCCCGTTTGGTAACGTTTTCGTTTTTTGTTTTTGAAAAACGAAAAACGGAAACCAAAAACGACTTTTTTTGGTTTTTGAAAATCGCCCCTCGTTTATCAAACGATGACAGAAACGAAAAACATAAACGGTTACCAAACGAGTTTTTTTTTTTCGTTTTCTCTAAATATCAAAATAAAAACGAAAAACGAAAAATTTAAACGTTACCAAACGGGGCCTAAGGTTTTATATTCAAGTTTTGCTACTATATCTTTTTCAATTGATAATATCGCTAATCCAGTTAATCTTTCTTGTGACATAGTCGATCTTAAGTTAGATTTTATTAATTTTAATTTTGAAAAGTTTCTTTCCGCAAAAGCAACTGTTACAATAATTGTTAATAATATTCTATAAGCAATGCATGTATTTGGAAAAAAATTTAACTTTTTTATATAATTTAGTATCTCAACTAGAGTATTTTTTTTCGTTTGTAAAATTTTTTAAAACATTTATTTCTAAAAATAAATCTAAGTCATCAATATCAGAAAAAAATTGAGTTTTAAAAAACATTCAAGATCCAAATAATATTGTTTTAAACTATTATTGATCAATAATTTTAATTTTTCTAAGTTAAATATAAAACCAAAAATATTTTTGTACTTTTGTAATTGTTCAAATCTATTTTTTAGTGAAAAAATAGCTTGATCAATTATATATTGAATTCGTTTATGAGTATAAAATGAACTTCTGCACCCATTTATGGCCAAACCAAGAAAATTGTATCATCCACGGAACACAAACCATGAAACGAATGATGCACAGTTACAGATAAAAGAATTAAGCCATTCTAACAGATTAATTCTACTCAATAAAAGAATTAAGCACAAAGAGAGAGAAAGAAAAAACTGACTTTTTGATATGATTTAACTTTTTGATTTTTTTGATGGCCTTGATATGACTTTTCAGTTCTTTTTTTTTTTTTGTATATTGTTAATTTTTTTTTTACAATATAAAATGGTTGGATTGAATTATGGGCCTAAAATAGTTGATTGGGCTTATATTTTTATAAGATTTTTTTTTACATGGATTATTTATTGTGTTTAAAAATTTGGGGCCTTCCTTTAAAATGGGGCCTAAAGCGTAGGCTTTTTTAAGCCTTGTGTTGGGCCGGCCCTGAGCGGAGATACCAAATTACTATTGTCGAAATCGGTTGTAAAATTTCAAGGGTAGTTTAAGTAGTAATAAGGGCCAACTATCACTTTAGGCGTCTTAAGTGCGAATCTTGGCAACTTTTTGGGACCAAGCTACGAGGGATTTATCCCTTATGAATCCTCTAATCTTGATGTTTGATTAAATTTGAGTTCACTTAGAAAATTGGTTTTGACGATGACAAAAATATTCTAGTTCTTGTGACCATATGGTGGACACTGGCACAAAGAACGAACAGGACTATTTACTAGTGTTTGTGGCTAAATGATCCTAACAATTTCTTTGATTAATAAGTTGTTAAGTTGCTTTTCATAAATTATAATTATTCATGATCGATTTTAAACGATTATGAAATATATTGATGGGTCAAGTCTCAGAGTCCAACTCAAATTATAAGTCCGATCCGAGTTTATAGCCCAACTCTAAGAGATCTGTCAAGTCTAGTCTAATGTGATCAACCCGGTTAAGCTCGTCAAACTCAAGGAGTTACATTAGTAGGAGCCCATGCAAGAGTCATCCAAAAGTCTCCTCCTAGCCACCTTGGAGTAAGGGCCATCCAAGAGCCTCCTCCTTGCCACTTTGGAATAAGGGTCATCCCAAGAGCCTCTTCCTTGCCACTTTAAAGTAAGGGTCATCCCAAGAGCCTCTCCCTTGCCGCCTTGAAGAGAGTCAGCACTCAGCTTATCCTTTGATTGAGTCCTATGGAGAGTATTGTAACTATCTCACTCGTTGAGAAGAGGTCGTTGCCTCCGTCGGATCAGCTACTTAAATACTATTAAATCATTCTAATCAATTATGACGATCAAACTAACTATTCAATTATTATGTGTTATGAGGCGATTATAAAATGTAAGTCTCGCCAACACTTGGGGGGCATTAGACTCATTCGAGATAATTCTCTCCTCCTCTCTCAAAGCTTGTAATTATTTACTCTCCTTACGCACCGAAGTTTATAAAATATCCAGCGACCTTAACCATTCAAAGTGAACGTAAATTACCTTGACCAAACCACTATAAACCTTGTCATCTCTCTCCCACTACTTATTTACTACATTTTATTGGGCTTACTTGACAAGTGGTGTGCAAACCAATTTGTACATCTTCAATTATGATTGATCATAATTAATATCAATTTATTATAATTTAACTCTAAAAAATTTTAAAATTAAAAATTTTTAGATCGATCTCAATATATTGAGATTGAGATTGATCATCACCATTTAAGTTACTCCCTCCATTCGCAAATATGTAACGTTTACGATTTTTGCACAGAGATTAAGGAAGTTATTGTATAGCTCTAATATGAGTAAAAAATAATTCCACAAGACTAAAATATCCTTAGTCAATATATATTCTTTCTTTCCCAGCTCTCACTCTCTTCCTTATCTTTTTTATGTTCGTGTTGAAAATTTTCTTCCGCCAAAAATTGAATCCTAAATTTATACATATTGTGATTTCCCACCAAAAATTGATTTATAAAATGAGTACTGATCTATAAAGCTTAAAATATTGCCACAAGGCAAAAAAATCAAATGTCTTTAACTGAAATAGATCTAAATGTGGATGTAGCAGATCAAGAGGAAGCACAAAAAACTTTTTTGCCAGATCTTAATGGGCCATGCCTAGAAGATGATATACTTTTTTTTTTCTGAACATCCGGTATCCGAAATCACTTTGGGCTCTGATTAATTCGAATTCGAGTCGGGTAAGATCACAAGGGTGGCAAAACTCTCCCTACCGAATACAGTTGCGTTCCCAAGACTCGAACTCGAAATCTTGGTTAGACTAAAACAATCCCTCACCAACTAATCTAACGTTCGGTGGTACCTAGAAGATGATATACAAGTGGAAGTGGGAATGCATACCTTACAAGGAACAAACTTGAACATTGGTATCAAAATTTTATTTTATTCCAGTCAAATCTTATTTTGTCTTTTTATTCGACTTTCCTGGAGTACCTATTTTTTCTTCCTTTTTCTTTGTTTATTATGCTCTGGCTACACTATTATGACGTATATGATATGCTGCTACAGAAGAGTGGTGATGGAATAGTGTTGATGGAAAATTGAAAAAAGGAGTGACAAAAATAATGGCATCACAATTTTTAGTTTCTTTTCGTACAATTCAACGCATTTGAAAACAATCAAAAAGCAACGGCATACATGTTGATGTGTCTCATCGGAAGACAAGATATTGTGGTCATAAAAGAGTTCAGCTTGACTTGGCTAAAATAATTGAGATCTCCTTACATCAACGAACAACTTTTTAATCTTTATCTTGCGCCATGAAAGTGAGAAATACCACATTATTGAGGCTTCTAAAGTCAGGAGCTATACGACGCCATTCGAATGCTATAAAGCCTTATCTAAAGGAAGAAAATAAAATATCTTGATTGCAATTTTGCATATCAATGCTTGATGAAAGTAGCATACCACATGATCCAGTTTTCATGGGGATGTATAACATTATTCATATTGATGAGAAGTGGTTCTACATGACAAAGAAATCTGAGTATTACTACTTGCTGCCAAGTGAAAAAGATCCAATACGCACTTGTAAAAGCAAAAATTTCATTGGAAAAGTGATGTTTTTAGTTGCTTTAGCTCGTCCAAGGTTTTACACACAAGGAAATGAGCTTTTTCCTGGAAAAATTGGTAAGAGCCGGCCAAAAGGACTAGTGTTAATAGAGTTGCAGGCACACCAGTGACCAAACCGATAACTTCAGTCGAAAGGGAAGTTATACAATCATACTTAATTGAAAAAGTCCTACCTGCTATCAAGGAAAAATGACCAAGAGAGGACATAAGATATCCTATATTTATTCAACAAGACAATGCAAGAACACACACATTGATCAAAATGATGATGAATTTTGTCGAGCAGCGACACAAGATGGATTTGATATTCGTTTGATGTGTCAACTTGCAAACTCTCAAGATTTGAATGCTTTAGATCTTGGGTTTTTTAGTGCAATTCAATCCTTGCTGTATAAGGAGTCACCTACAACTGTTGATGAGCTTGTTAATGCCGTTGTGAAGTCCTTTGAAACTTTTCCTACAATAAAGTCTAATTGTATATTCTTAACATTGCAATTGTGCATGATAGAAATCATGAGAGCCAAAGGTTCCCATAAATACAAGATCCCGCATATTAATAAAGCAATGCTAGAGAGTGAAGACCGGCTTCCTACTCAAATGAAATGCGATCTCGCATTGGTAGAAGAAGTTCTAAATTATTTTAAGTTAAATTTTGCAAATCTGCGAGTGTAGAAGAGTGGAGGGAAGGTTGTGTGTGCCCAGCAAGTTTTAGAGTTGTTTATTCCGTGAAGTTGCTTCAGTTAGGCTTGTTGAAGTTCCTTCAAGGTTAACCGAAGCTAATGTGGCATGGGGTTTTATGTATGAAATGCGCAAGTGGTAATATTTGTTATAGCTATGAACAATTTTTTTGATTAATCTGGCCACTTTGATGTTTGTTTACTTCTAATTCAATGTTTTTCCTTATAAGCTAAATGAGAGAATTAACAAGTTACAGTTTGAATATGAAATGGCATCTTGAGACCAAAGCTTCTCAGCTACAAAATTTATTTGGGTAGGCAATGCTTCTTCCCTGTTGTCATCATTGATGAAGAGCTAAAACATGTTTTGCAGAGCAACAAAGAAAAAATAAACCTACAGGTTCAGGGATAAAAATCAAGCTCCATACATAATATTCCTAGTAAAAGTTGGGAAGATAAATTTTTAACATGATTATGACCACTTGTTAGAATTTTTTTTCTTGAAAAGCTTCTTCTCCTTCATCAGGAAACTTGTTCAAATCAAATTAATCGGGCAGCTTGTTCAAATCAAATATGTGATATGCAAATCCATTGAAGGAGAAATCTTGTGCACCTTTCTTCTTTTTTGGAGAATCCAAATCTATGGAGTCTTCACCTCCCGCCATTTTTTTCTTTTTAGAGAGATGCAAAAGCATTTGCAATATCACATGTATATTGCATATTAAGATTGCCACTGTTATGAATACACATTGGGAAGAAAAGGGATATGAAAGGCACTTAGCCTACACCTAATCTGATGCATTTAAAATTTTAAAAAAAAATTAATTATTGTATGCAGTTATTAAGCATTTATTGAAAAACAGCGATAAGGGTAAATTTGGAAGAAAAAATATTAATTCTGCTTTGGTTTTATTAAACGTCAGATATTATGAAATAAAAAAATGTGTAAAACGTCACATATTTAGGAACGGATGGAGTATAATTTAAGTCTACAATAAATGCTATTTTGATATTTAAAAAATAAGACAAATTACACAGAACTTTCTTAAACTTAAGGTCAGTTGTATATCACCTCCCTCAACTATTACGGGTTGCACTTAACCCTCTCATACTACACTCAAATAAACTTATTGAAAAAAAAAGGTCATAAATGTTAGTTGTCTCTCTCTCTCTCCCCCCTCCCTCGCACCCTTAATGTATTTGCAAACCCTAATTGCCAAATCGCCAGACCTAAGTCAAAACGTCGTTGCCATTGCACCATCCTCCAACTCTGGCACACACCACCCTTATCGTCGTGGTGGAAGACAACCTAAATCTCACCGTCTTCAGTACTAGCAAATTTTTAGAATTTAAATTTAAATTTTTGGTTCATTTGAATTCAAGGACGAGATTTCTATGGGTTTGATTGGTGTAGTGTGTTTTTCAATTTTGGATGCTGAAGGCTAAGTGGTGATAGTTGGATGTTAGAATTGTTGGATTGTTGTAGGGAGTGCCTTAATGTAGCAGTAAGAGGCGTGAGTGGTGTTGTGGAATTTTTGGGAAATTAACGGGAGGCAATATTTCAAGTTTTTTATTCAACTAAATTTAGGAATTTGAAGTTTGAAAATTGTGAGGGTTTCATTAGTTTGGTTTGATTGTTATCTTGTGTTTATGAATATCGGCAGTGGGTAAATGAGTATTGTTGGGTGAAAGTCAAAATTACTAGTTTGTGGTAACTGAGAGTGTGTAATTATGGTAGGAGAAGGTTGGTGCGGTGCTTAGATTTTGCTAGAATGAGTGGCATAACAAAGAAAATTCAAATAAAAATGGATGTTATTTTAGACTTTTTATAAAAACTATAACTCCGTTACAATTTACACCTTATTTTTGAGTATGAAGGGGTTAAGTACAACTTGTAGTAGTTGAGGGAGGCAATGTACAACTAACCTTAAATTTAAAGAGTTTTGTGTAATTTGCCCTTAAAATTGTAATGGCCATAATGGATTCCCATTTTCCACCCCCAAATTCCAAATATGGCTAAAGTGTTTCAGCATAGGGAGAAGACTATCATACCCCACCTCCAAATTTTATAAGTTCTGTGGGTTTTAACATGCGGCAATGGTTAATGCCCTGGATTCAGTCAACAAAAAGTCAAGAGAGATAAGACAGATAAGACAAAAAAATGTCTTCATAGGCCTCGGATAATGAAGAGACATGACATCATGAGCCAACGGTTGCAGACGATTCGATGCACGATAAATAATGTTAAAAATAGATGTATGATTACTAGTCTCGTGGCTGAAAAAGACAACTCCGACAGTTAATAGTCAATGCCTATAAATATAGAGGTCTAGGCTATTCTCACAATTTTAATGTTAGGATCACTCCTAACAATTTCAATGTTAAAATAGATCCAAAGTTATAATAAAAGTTATAGCTCGACCCAAAAAAATTGTATCTCAAATTATAAAGGTTATAAAATGACTCAAAAAGTTTTAAATTTTTTTTACTACAAATAAGTCCATATTTTATTATTGAGCAATGTTACATATACTTACCAAATCATTTACCAAAATTTGCATTTTAAATCAGTATGGGCAGTTAGATCTGTGGGATCTACTAACTTCCACTAAATATGCAATGCATAAAATTTTGATACATCATTTGAGAATAAAAAACTATTTTTTGTGTTACAAAATTTATTGGTTATAAAATTTCAAAAACAATTCTACAGAATAAAAAATAATAAAACTTATCTGTACAGTAACTCAAAAAATAATAAAAACAAAAACGTGATGGTAATGGACGTGTGGTGGTGGTAGTGGTTGACGTGGTGGTGTTGATGAAAAGGTGGTGGTGCTGTGGTAAACGTGGTGGTGGTGGGAGTGTGGTGGTGATGATGGAAAAATGGTGTGGTAGACGTGGTCATGGTGGTATGGTGTGATGGTGGTTGTGGTATTTTCTAAATTTTAGAAAAGTTTTTTTAAAAAAACAAGCAAAATAGCTCAACATGCTCTCTAAATTTATTCAGTTTTTGTTCTTAATTTTAAAAAAAAAATCGATCAAACAGAGAAATGTTATACTTACGAAATCATTTACCAAATTTTGTATCACAAATTAATGTGGGTCGTTAGATCAGTAAAGTCCAATAACTCCTTCAAACATTCAATACACAAGATTTTAACACATCATTTAAGATACAAAAATTAATAAACAAATTTCGACAACACAATTTTAATAAACCTAGTCAAGATATATTAAACTCTTATAGTTTATTTTTTATTTGATTAGAACACTAATAAACTTATTCAAAATGTATTAAAACTCTTTCTAATTTAATTCATATGTGATTCATCGATTGCAATATCCCAAAGGGTTCGCTTGTCTTTTTCCTCAGCAAAGACGATGACAAGTATCAAATCCAGAAAAATAGAAAGGGTCAGCTCTGACCACCGACTTGACCAATGAGAAGGCGAAGCATGTGTGTACAGTTCATCAGGCGGCAGCATCCGGCTGGAGTCGGTGAAAAAACAAGCGCTAAAAACGAAAGCCAAAGCAAAAGGCCAACGGTGGCATTTAAGGAGGAGACCCATTCCATTCCTACACCTAAGAGCATGTACCGGTTTGCCCTACTCGAAAGGAAACTGCAAACAATTTTTATACGTGTTTGACCGTTCAGACAACGGTTTAGTCATTTGCCCACCTCCTAATAAAAAAAATATTTATTATAACGTTGATATCATATTAATATTATTATTAATATCACTAAATAATAATATACAAATAAATATGAAAGTAAATCCTACACAAGATCATCGAGTAGGATGGTTCAGTGTGGTATCAACCAAACTTATCATTAAAAAGTTGGAAGTTCGAATTTTAGAGTACATATTGTAACTCGGTGATTGACCATTATGTTAACCTAATTAAGTTCGTTCTCGAAAGGAGTAATAGACGTGATCAAGGACCTCATGATCCCACTAATAAGAGGTCTATTAAGGTGGTTTTTGAACACTTTTCTATGTTCCGATCCCTTTTTTAATTGACGAAAAAAAAAAAAAACTCCACACAAATCGATAATTATTCACCTGCTCAAATATACAGATATTTATTGATCGGTCAAGGCATGGTATGATAGTTGTCTTTAATATTCTCTGCTTCCATGACCTTCTTTTATGAGAAAAAAAATACTTCTATTTTTGTAAAAGACCACGCGCATTTACCACCCACGCTCCAAGCGCGTTGACAAAACTTATTGGACATTTCTTGCCAAAGAAATTATCAGCCCAAGAGTTTTCAATATTTTTGCTGTTAATTTTGGTGAATAATTTCCCATGTATTTTTTTTTTTGAAAAGTATATTATATTTTAGTTGTTGTCTTAATCTAGTGGTAAGGTTGGAATTAATAAGGAATTCAAATAATGATTCAAATCTCGTCATTACCAAAAAATAATTTAAGTCAAGGGCAACATCATTTGCATTTTAATTTTGATTCATGTAAGAAATTCAAATGAAAAATTTTAAGAAACAAACAAAAATCTTTGAGGGAAAAACATTGCGGAGAAAGAGTAAACATAGTTATGCATGAGGTGGAGAAAATTCATCCATTCCTAAAAACCCACATGGAAGACAAAGGAGAGAGACCTTAAAGATACGAGATAGACAACATTGTGATCGCCCTAAAACTATCACCATCGTCTCTGTGACCGTCTTTAATAGCTATATCAGTGATTGAGTTTATTGGACAGTGGGAAAGGTAAGGAAATTGGGGTAATGGCTAATTTGCAAAATTGCGCTGAACTTCAAAGTTTTTGACTTTTGGGTATGTATATGTTTGTTAGTATGAATTGATTAGAAACAAAGGTAGACGATTGAGATGTGTGGGTTGAATAATGTGTGCAATTTGGAGGATTTTATTGTAAATTTGATTAATCTGGGTTAATTGTTTGAATTTCAAATTTTATTTTTAAATCTAGGAGTGTGAAAAGAGGTAGAAGGAGAAAATGGAAAAGGAGCGTATGTTAGAGAGGGAGTAAAAAGAGGGGCATTCAAATATAGAGATGAGACAATATTGGTAATCTAAATGTTATTTTATTGACCTAATCTTTTCCGGTGATAAAGTCGATTTGTTTAAACTTCTTAAAAGCAGAGAGTATTATTTCCTATATGTCATGGGGGCCAAGTGCAATTTAACCTAAATTTGCAATCGTTGAATGCACGCCTCTTCAAGAGCGTGAAAAGACCCTCTCTCATATACAGCCTACCTGCAAAACGACATCGTTTATCTCTTCGCTTGAGTTCCCTACGTTATATAAACCGAGACTCAGCTTGAATCCTCATGACTTATGAGGATTGTGATCGTCTCTTTCGCTCCTCTTCTCTCATTTCAAATCACCAAATCGATCGGAGCAAAATCAGCATGCCTTACGCTGTAGCAGTAGCAAACTCACCCGTATTCTCACCCTCACCCAGGGTCTCATCAATCTTCCGTAAACCCTCTCTCTCTTCTCCTGTAAACCCGTCATCTTCTTCTACATCATCGTCGCCGATTTCGCCGCTATCTCCGGTGACGCTTTGTCTTCACAAACAACTTAGTGGGCACGATCGGGAATTTGAAAAGGAAGAGCAGGTTTGTTCGACTTCGACACCGATGACACTGTTCAAGAAGAAGAGACCGGCGAGTATTACTATTCCGATCGCCTCCTTGAGTTCTATTCCGGCGGCTGAGACGCCGAGGGATGTGAATAGGGTGAAAGACGTGGAACTTGAAGGGGAGGGGTATTCCGTGTATTGCAAAAGAGGGAAAAGGGGTGTTATGGAAGATAGGTACTCTGCTGTTGTTGGACTTCAAGGAGATTCTACACAGGTATATTGAATTATGGCTTTTTTTTATGATTTTTTTGTGCAAACATATGATTTGCATCCGTTTGAATGCCAAGTTTTGTTTTAGTTGGTGAAGATCAATATTAGCTCTCTCTCTCTCTCTCTCTCTCTCTCTCTCTCTCTCTATATATATATAGGGAAATACGGGAATCATTGAATTCTTATGAATATAATTTTTGATTGAATGGGAGTTTATATATCAAAGTTAAATTCAAATGATAGTAAAAAGGCTGTTTTTTATGTTAGCTTAATGGCCACGCCCACGCCGTTGGACCTTAAGGTTGCGTATTCGAACCTTGTCGTCTCTTTCCCCTCGTTGTCCCCCTTCATGTAATAGTGCCTGACCAATAAAAAAGGAAAAAGATGAAAGTTCGATAATCTTATGTGAAATAAATTGATAGTATGAAAGATTTTTGGAGAAATAGCTGATTGATTTCTTCTAAAGTTTGAACTTGAATAGCTTCATTAGGAGAGTCATCCTATTGCAAAAATCAATTACTTGGTACTCAATGAAGTAGAAAGAAAAACGAAATGGAATTGTGGTCACCGTAGTATTGCATACGAAAGCCAAGTAAATTATGTCTTGAGTCCCATTTGTGCATTCTATGCACTTCTGTCCTTGATCCTGATTTTTTTTTATAGGCTTTCTTTGGGATTTTTGATGGGCATGGAGGAGCTAAAGCTGCTGAATTTGCAGCAAAAAACCTGAATAGGAACATTATGAATGAAGTGACCTGGAGATGTGAAGAAGATATCAAAGAGGCAGTCAAAGAGGGCTACCTCACCACGGATGCAGAGTTTCTGAAGGAAGATGTCAGTGGTGGGACTTGCTGTCTGACAGCATTGATACGGAAAGGCAACCTCGTGGTCTCAAATGCTGGTGATTGCCGAGCTGTCATGAGCCGCGGAGGAGTTGCAGAGGCCCTGACGGTTGATCACCGACCATCTAGGCAAGATGAAAGAGAGAGGATTGAGCGCCTGGTAAGCAGGAACTGTTTCTCGAGCATGAACGGAAAGAATGAAAATGTAGTACTGTCTGTGACTTTTGAAGATCATCCATATTGTAGCTTATGGGTTTTTATGACTGTCTTTCTTGTAGGGTGGCTATGTGGATTATTGCCACGGTGTTTGGAGAATACAAGGATCTCTTGCTGTATCAAGAGGAATTGGAGATAGGCGTCTTAAACAATGGGTAATAGCAGAACCAGAATCAAAAATGCTAAAGATTAGTTCAGAGTGTGAGTTCTTAATCCTTGCCTCTGATGGACTTTGGGACAAGGTAAATAGCAAAACACACTCATTTATGTTTGCCTCTGTGTCTGCTGGTGTGAAATGATGTGGTTATTAACACTTTAGGATGCTAAACGACTATATACTTTTCTTTTTTTCAGGTTAGTAATCAGGAGGCCGTAGATGTAGTTCGCCCTTTATACGTAGGTGTTGATAATCCAAAGCTATTTTCTGCTTGTAAGAAGATTGCCGACTTGTCAGTAGCCAGAGGTTCTCTGGATGATATTAGTGTAGTGATAGTCCAATTGGATCACTTTGCTCAGTGATTCATTCCAGGATGAAAGAATTCAATTGACAACCGGTAAATCAGTCACCTGGTAACCCTGAGCTTTTAAGACATATCTTGCCTTTGTGAGGATTGTATTCAGCAGCTAGAGGCAGGGAAGAGAGTTGTTAGTTGATAACTACAGATTAACACATTTAGATTTAGCCTTGTAACTAAGTTTCCATATTAACCCTATAGTATATTTTCGCTCTATTCATTTGATGGTGTTCATTTATGCACAATTTTTTGGTCGGGTACTAAGATTCGAATCTACGATCTTAAGGTCTAACAACGGAGATAGTGGCTATTACGCCAACCGCCAACCCTCTATACTTGAAGCAGTGACTATATCCAACTTGGTATTTTATTTATTCTCTCAACATGGGCATATTCAAATGCCGACTGTTCTATATTTGTTTCACGTATGTGTCTCTTGTTTTGATTATTAAAGTTGACTGTATAAACCGAGATTAGAACTTTTCTCTTGATTACTCGAGCGTTGAGGTATTTTCTTTTGTTTTGTACCACGTTGGTCAGGCTTGGCCGCTGGCTTAGTCTTCTCCGCTAAGTTATTTTTAGGAATAAATATTCAACATTCGCTTAGATGTCCCCGACAAGAAATTTAAGGATAGTTCAATTGGTAACAAGAACGAACTGTAAATTTTGATATTTTGAGTTCAAATTTTGACAACTTCTTAGGGTCAAGTCATGAATATTCTAATCCCAGTGTGGACGACCGATTTTTGACCGAAATGAAGAAAAAATAAATCGAGATATATATAAACTAATTTAGATACCCTTGACTATTAAATCAAAAAAAAAAAAGAACGTCCTTAACAAGTTTGAAGACCCTAGTTTCTGGAGCATGTACATGGTTAATACAAGGCCCATTAATGAATCCGTTTTTTATCCAAATTTGATTCACTTGACTATGGTACGAAAGAAAATTTTTTGGCACCGCACCTCTAACTTTTACTATTTTAATAGAAATGTTTATAACTTTTGTGGATTATATTACAATTTCTATGGATTATTTTACAACAAAAAAAATTATTATTTTTGTGAGTGATTTGTCACTATTGTGGGTATTTTTTCATTGGTATAGGTGTTTTTACCACATTTGTGATAACTATTTTTACTAATTTTCTTTGGTACAAAAAAATTATCATTTTGTGGGTGATTTACCACATTTTGTTGGTGTTTTTACCATATTTGTGGAGTATAGGTACCACACATGTGGTAGAAATACTCACAAATGTAATAAATTAAAGTATGGTACAAAAAAAAAAAAGAAATTTGGTACCATAGTCAACTTCTTATTTGATATGAACTGATTTTTCGAGTGATTATTCGAATTAGAATCCAATTCCAAATATGAATCCGTTGTTAGGTATTTTGTGAAGTTGGATTTGGATATTCTAATATTTTGATTTGGCTATAATGCGATGTTTGTTATAACATAAGTACATATATTCATATGATGGAATAAAATGATTATTTGATAATATTGAGTCCAGGTGAATTAACAGAGATTCATTGTAAAAATGAAATTCTTTGCATATTTGGTTCGGTTCAATTCGGAGTGGAGTTCTTGTATCATATATAGATTCGGATATATCAAAATCAGATTCGAATATAAACCAACTGGTAGAGAGGCTTACAAGGGCGGCCCAAGACTGCGTGAGGCCTAAAGCGACTATTACAAATGAGACTTTTAATTTTTAATATTAATAATCTTTTATTTAATTTTTTTTAAGATTAAAAGTAGTCTAATCTTTGTTGTGATAATCGATCTTTGGAAATATTTTATCAATTTTAATTTTAAACAATCATAATCTATTGATTTTAATTTTTATAGTTTAATAAAAAAATATTTTGGTTTATTCGTCGTAATAGAGATAAAAAAAAATTGTAAAACAAAAAAGAAGAAGATAATTTGTATTTTCTAGGGAGTGAGTGAGAGGGAAGACCTTAGTTTACTAGAGAGAGAGAGAATGATTACAAATAAATGGTATGTTTTGATTGCATGTTAAAATTAATTTTTTAACCCCAACTTTTTCCTTTTTTTTTTCTAAAAAAATTATTTCAGTATTTTTTTATTTTAGTGTACACCTAAAAAATTTAAGGCATTTTTGAAATATGGAGCCTAAAGCCTTGTGATAAGGCCGGTCCCGCAGCCTTAACTAACACAATCCATAACATGTTTCAGTATGCTTTTTGCTTTTCAACCGTTGTATTTTAGGTCAAGTTGTTGGAAACACTGTCACACACCACTTCGTTCGGCTGTGGCCAATGAGACCTATCAATGTTCAATGCAATTTTGTCCCGCGTATTGGCACTCAAAGCTCGGTGGAGAGTTCATTCGATGGATCCTTCCGCTGGCATCTCGCATTCACTCCTCTGTTTGACTGTCGTTCGAGGATGTACTTGTAGATCTGTCAGATTTACTGAGTCATTGACGTCACTTGTTATCTCTTTCTATAACATGTTGTTTTCGTATTTCATAACAGAATTATCCACTATTAACAATAAGTAGAGGTATTGAAGAAGATTTTATTTTGAGAAGAAAAAAAATGGTAATAATAGGCCCGAATTTCACTGAAGACAGACCACTACATAATCCTCACTGAAAACTAGACTCTTACCCTCCACCACTCTTAACCCGTGCCTCCATCACCACGCTACATCATTTCGAGATGTAGCTCCACAAGTTACTTTGCCATTAATAAAAGGTTGCATCCAATCACCCATTCACCCAAGTCATATGGTTGGCAAATAATTGTTCCAAATGCCACAAACTAGTCATTAGTGACAATTGATAGATCTAAATTGTGTCAAATTGAACATTTTGTTTGTCTCCCCTAGATTTTTTAACAAAAAGTGATGAAGTGTGTCATTTACGTGACACAAATAAGTCGCAGTTCGATCATATGAATGACACACTCTGCCACTTTCCATTAAAAAATCTAATAGATACATACAAAATGACTTAATTGACACAAGTAGTGAGATTAGAGGTTCAATTTACACCAAAAAACAAAAAAGTTCAAGGGCTTAATTGACATAAGAGTCATAATTTGAGGGTCATGTGTATAGTTTCACTCTAGATCTAATGCTTTTTGTATTTTTGAAATACTATTGGTCTAAATTGAAATCACATTATTCTAGCTTGGAGGGAGAGATTAAGAAAATTCAAATTGAAGGCTAATTCAACATTAATTGTGAATGTTCTAAGTGAAGAAGAAAAAATATGTTGAAATTATGGATGATAATGTCAAATATTGGAAAATTATACAGTTTATTTGGATCGTTTAATATTGATTTTTTTAAAAAAATATCTATCTAATATTTCAACTAGCAATTTGAAGTACATATTTATAAAAGTACAACAATAGTTTAGATTAATACAATCTTTATTTAATTTCTTCTATCGTTACAAAATTCATTGCAAAAAAAAAAAAAATTAATACAAAAATATCTTTTTTCTATACGACTCCCAATGTCAGACAACTCAATTAACACACTCATCAATACCAAATAACCCCACTAGTCATCTATCTATTTCTTCTCTTTTCTCTACCTCTATCTTATTTTTTTTCAATCTACATTAAAAAAAAGGGTAAATTACATTAACAACCCCCTGATATTTGGTTTTATTACACGGACATCACTCACTTTTTCAAAATTACACTAAGACCTAACAAAATGAACGCCGTCAACGGCACAAACAAAAAGACCTATTTACCCTTAGTTTAAATACCCATTAAGACACAAGACCCAATACCCAATACCCAATACCCAATACCCCTTCCCTGAAAACTGACCCCCTCCCCCTATACGCACCCGC
>CM042201.1:17418351-17461928 GCA_023539305.1 Ilex asprella
CTTCCCTCTTTCTCGAACCACCTTCCATACAGCACCAAACGGTCCGAACTCCGAACCAGCTTAGTGCGCCCCATGGGTCACTGTTAACACGTCTTTTCCTTTCCCAGATTTTTTTAATAGCATTGCCTCTTTTCTCCATCGAAGCCTCAGATTATCTCTCTCTCTCTCCCCTAGCTAATTCCATTTTCGCTTTCATATATTAGTCTAAAGTGGAAATACAATTCACATCACTCTCTCTTTCTCTCTCTCTCTCTTTCTCTCTCTCTCCTTTGAACCCTCTCTTTCTTTCTCTCTCTCTCTAGATCGCTCTCACTCTCTGGCTCGATATCACTGAGGGGGTTCGAGGGTTTCTTCGCTGCCTCAGATCTCGCAGCGTTTCGAATCCCCCAAGTCGGCCACTTCGACTCTTCTTACGTCGTCGTCTGACTTTCAGTCGGCGATTCTTTCTTTCTTTCACAGATCCGGAGTTCTGATCTAGTAGTTTCGATCTCGCCACCATGGCGGTCGCCGCTAATGCTCCGATCACTATGAAAGAGGCCCTGACGGTAATTTTTTTCTGAGAAATAATCCGATTCACAACATATTCTGCGAATTATACCCGAATTTTGGCGATCACTGCTGTTTCCAATGAATTTACCCTTGTTTGGAATATTACAACGGTCAATTATTCCTTTTTTTTAATTAATTTTTAGCTTATTTTATCTCAACTTTGTTTGATTTGTTGCGTTAACCGTGTTTATCTTGCTTAACATGTGGCAAAACTTAATATGGATCTGTGATGCGTAGTTTCTTTTCCGATCTGTATTGTGTATGATGCTAGTTGCACTGACCAATTTACCGATGCCAATTGGTGTCATTAAATTAAATTTGTATTCTGTGTATTTTGGTAATTAGTAATGTTTCAGTATCTTGGGGGGTGAGTTATTGAATGCTGGTTGTTTTTGATGTGGTGTTATTGCAGTTGCCGAGCATAGGAATCAATTCGCAATTTATCACTTTTACCAATGTTACGATGGAATCCGACAAGTATATATGTGTTCGGGAGACTGCACCTCAGAACAGTGTCGTAATTGTGGATATGAGCATGCCAATGCAGCCTTTGAGGAGGCCAATTACTGCAGACTCTGCCCTCATGAATCCCAATTCCAGAATTCTGGCCCTCAAAGGTGCGAGATGTTTATTATGATTTTCATGATTGTAAAATTCTCATCATCTCTGTGTCAATTTTGTCTGTTGATCTCCGAGGATGCTGGCAAATCAGAAAGTGACCTCACTAATATCTATTGTTCCTTTTGTCAGATGCACAGTAATTAGTGAGACAAGTATCATTAATACTCATTAACATACTAGTCCATCTTTTGCTCATGATACAGGCCGTTATGTGGTGAATTTTTGCAGTTTGTACCATTCACCCTTGGGGCCAGAAAAGCATTACCGTTGCATCTTACTCATTGCTCCACTATTTCTATTCATTGTGATAACTTCTATTGGGGAAGTTATTGATGATGCTGGCAAAATTTCAGGATGCAATAACATTTAAATGTAATTCAAGTACGCTGGTTAATTGGGCAATATATATTCTAGTACACCCTGAATAACAAGTCACTGCATCAAAGATTTTTCTTCCTGCATAAATTTCTACCTTTTATCACATTTTATTATATTAGATTGTAGTTTATTCCTTATTTATTTATCAAGCTCAAATTGCTCGTCACATTATGGTGTGTGGTGTATTTTTTATTTTTTGAACTGTATGGTGTGTGATGCAACTTGTACAACTTCCTATTGCATAGTCAGTGGTTCCAGAGGGGAATCAAGGTTGCGGATGTGCATTTACATTTGCTTTATTTTTCCCCGCCTTCAAACTTCAATTTGGACCTGATAAGTGCTGTCATCTTGTTTGAAGCTCAACTTCCTGGGACTACTCAGGATCACTTACAGATATTTAACATTGAGTTGAAGGCAAAGATGAAATCACATCAGATGCCTGAGCAGGTGACAGCTTCTTTTTTATATTATAAAATTGATTTTTTTGTATTTCTGGTTTCATTAAGCTATATAATCTTCTTTTCTTTTTTTTTTTTCATTTTGATTTCCTTTTTAGGTCAGTTTGATATTGACTTTCTTGTTTTTTTAGGTCGTCTTTTGGAAATGGATAACCTCAAAAATGCTGGGCTTGGTCACGCAAACCTCGGTTTATCATTGGTCAATTGAAGGTAGATGCCTTTCTTTTCCCTCATCCATCAATATGCGTTTTATGATTTCCACTATTTGTTATCTATTGCTATTCATGCTACCTCTCAAATGGTTATATATTAAATTTCGTGTAGGTGATTCTGAACCTGTGAAGATGTTTGATAGAACAGCTAATTTAGCAAATAATCAGATAATTAATTATCGATGTGATCCTACGGAAAAATGGTTGGTTTTGGTTGGAATTGCTCCTGGCTCACCAGAGGTATATAATTACCCTTTTCAATTATGCTACTTTGGAAGTTCTTTCAGTTTATGCTCTCATGGGCTATGTCATGAAGTACTTGTCATTCTTATTTTTAAACCAAGTTGTCTTTGTGTTGTAAGCATCATGGGTGGGTGGACCTTCCCTTTTTTTAGTCCTGAAAGGAGGTTTAATATGAGGTAGTTTTTAGTAGTCACTCAATCTGTCGCATCATGTTAGAGTACTACCTTCTGGCTTCCTCATGTGCATTGTGCCTGTCCTGTGGAAAATGGTTTAGGCATTTGTGTAAATGTCTCATTGGCCTTTTATTGTCATTGATTTGCAATGGCTACAAGCATGAAATGTCGTTAGGATTTCTGCTGGCTCTGAAATGTTCATGGTAATTTTGTGTGCAAGTTGGTGTTTTAATATGAAGGTACCATATATTTTAGTCAATCAAATAGCTCCTTGAATTTATGTTACCAGGATGTTTTACTGGTAAATTAGAGGTATTAGTAAATGACATAAAACATTGCATCTGCACTGTAAACATTATCCTCTTAAGGTTTGCTGTCCAAGGCCTTGTATTTGTGTCAGATCCAAATGATATGCCAGTGCCCAATTTTTTACATGACGTGCACTTTTTAAGTTTTGGCTGTGTGGTGGTGGAATTGTGCAACTTTTGTATCTCTATCTCTCACTACTTTCTTCATTTGAGATCTCATTTTGCTTAGTTTCTAATCTGTGAGTGATTTTGTGATTTTATAGACGCTAAGGTTCCGTTTGGTAACGTTTTCGGTTTTCAGTTTTTTAAAAAAATAAAAATTGAAATGGTTTTCGGTTTTCAGTTTATAAAAAATGAAAACCAAAAACCTGTTTGGTTTATATTTTCTGTTATAAAAAAATGAAAACAAAAACAACAAACTTGTTTGATAAACACTTCTAAATTATTTTATGAACAACTTATTTATATCATACACTTTCATGTTAATTTAACTGTAAAAATAACAGAATATAACGTTAACATATTAAGGCATAACATAATTCATAAACATCCATACTACAATCAAGCTTCATAAACATAATTCTAATTACATTTATGGCATCTACCTAAACTGTATTAGCTCCTGCAATCAAGCTTCATTCCAGCATAAAAGCAATGCAGTACCAGCTCAGATTTGCATGGGCAGACTACTTTGGGAAGGAATGCAAACCAGCAAAATACACCAGCTCAAAACTGATCATCTCAAGCATAGCATCCTCCAACCCACAGCAGACAGATCCTACACATTGTCACCAAAATAGTCAGCCCAACCTTATTTTGCAAAAACCAGACTGTAGCAGTCTAAACAGACCAACTCCCAAGTCTTCAAGAACCACAAACTTTCCAATCATCCAACTCATTTTCTTTGATCAGTCAACATAAGATTCCTTCTCCTTGCACTAGGCAAACCATATTGATCCTGATGAAGAAGCCATCTGCCAGACAAAGGCAGACTGCTTTGAGAAGAAAACTCAGAACAAGCTTCATTCTGAACAGCAAAAGAGGCTAAAAAGTCAGGAACTCCATTGGCCTCCCTATATACATGCTTCAGTTGATACTGTAACACACTAAACAATCTCCAAATCTGCTCCATAAAGCCTTGCAATTTCCAAGGAACAACTGCCTTACCCAAAACCATGTGAACCACAACCTGAGAATCTGATTCAATTAATAGCTGAGACTCCTCCAACCCATGTTGCACAAACATCCTTAGACCATCCAATCCTTCTCTATATAACACCACTTAAAATTCAATCAAATATCAAGTGCTCAATATCTAACAAAACTTATTCACTACGAATTGATGGCATTGAACCAGAGTTCCACACACAAGTAATGGATGGCATTGAACCAGAGCTCCACACATAAGTACAATGAGACAAACCCATCTTCTTTTTATTGACCATCACTTTCAATTCACCATTTTCCCCCTGCAACTTGATACACCTCTTCCATTCCTCAAAATATCAACAACAAAAAAAAACCCAGATATTAATCAAATACACATTCAATTCCCCCCAAATTCACCATCAATGTTAACAGAAAACCCCCCAAAAACTCAAATTGTACATCTTTAATCAAAGATACAAGATCTGAAACAAAGCTGACAAAGAACCCATATTTTTATAAAAGCCCAAGAAAATCTAACAAATATAATTGTCCTTACAGTGAAAAGCAGAGGGAAATCATATGATCCGTACCTCACCGGCGAGTATTAGCAGATGGATTAAGTTGATTGGTGACGTAATTTTTCGGTGAGGAGAGAGAGAATTCTTCGGGTTGTACTTGGTTTCCTCTGTGCGTATGTGTATGATGGACGATGAGAGAGACAAAGTTGGACCCTGCTCTGCTATGACTCATCTGTCGGACGAAGCTGCTTGTGTGAACGAAGGGGCTGAGAGAGACAATGAGATGCTGTGAATGAAGGGATTGAGAGAGACGATGAAATGAGGGAATTTGAGGGTTTAAGTATATTTGCTGACTGCTTTTTTGGTAGAGTGAGTAATTTGTTGCTAACCAGTCTCGATGGTAGAACCTCATTAAAAGCTTCCGCCCGTTTCCGTTTTTATTTTTTTTTGAAACGATTTTTTTTCGTTTTCAAAATCTGAGACAATTTTAAAAACGGTTTCAATTAAAAAAAAATTAAATGGTTACCAAACGAGTTTAAATTTCAAGTTTTCTAAAAAATTGAAAACAAAAACGAAAAAATTGAAAACCAAACCGTTACCAAACGGACCCTAAAATTGTCTAATCAGATCACATTTTACTGTTTCCTGCAGTTTCAGCTGTCCACATTACATATGCATATGTGGACAAGGCTTTGCATGCATATTTATTTAGCTGTATTTGGAGAACTGGATCCTTTAACTGACTCTTGTTTTATCGATCTTCCACCTTTTTGTTTGTGTCTATAGAAACCCCAACTAGTCAAAGGAAATATGCAACTGTATTCTGTGGATCAGCAGCGCAGTCAAGCTCTTGAAGCACATGCTGCAGCATTTGCCACGTTCAAAGTGCGAATGTTCTCTTTATCTGGTGTTGCATGATTTAGTTTGTTTTTCTGTCACATGAATTTCTTAATGTATCTAGTGTTTTGTTTTAAGCAGGTTGCAGGGAATGAGAAGGATTCTATTCTTATTTCTTTTGCAACGAAAACCTCTAATGCTGGACAAATCACGTCAAAATTGCATGTTATAGAGCTTGGTGCTCAGCCAGGTTCCTTTTCTTTTGCTTCTTTTCTTTTTTTGTAATATCCTAAATGTAAACATTGTCAACAATGAGGTTGACAAAAGCTTTATAGTCTTTATCTGAAATCTGAATATCTGATTTTTGATTTCTTCCAGTGTAGCAGTGTTCTAGAGTTCAATTAGGTTCTGTGGGTGCTGGGTTTGGGCTTTCAATATAGTCAGACCTTTTGTGTATCCATCAGATTTATACACAAATTTGTTAAAACTGTTGGGCTTTCGTGTTTTATTTGGAATGCTTGCTGGGGTGTTACAATTTTTTTTGAAATCTTTAGGTGAATTTTGTTCTTATTTGCTTCAGATTTATTCTCTAAACTTGTTCTGTTGAATTATGTCTGCAGGAAAACCTTCTTTTACGAAGAAACAAGCAGATCTTTTCTTTCCTCCAGATTTTGCTGATGATTTTCCAGTTGCCATGCAGGTACTGCTTGTGCCAATGTTTGCTCTCTTTTCTTAGTCGAGGTTAATGTTGTCCTCGCTATGGTGAAATGCAGTTTGGTGTAACATGCTGTTTTGTGATTTGGCAGATATCCCATAAATATAGTTTGATCTATGTGATCACCAAGCTTGGACTTCTATTTGTGTATGATCTGGAAACAGCTACTGCAGTATACAGAAATAGGATTAGTCCAGATCCCATTTTCTTGACGGCAGAAGCTGCTTCAGTGGGGGGTTTCTATGCCATCAATAGGCGAGGCCAGGTGTTGCTTGCAACTGTGAACGAAGCAACACTGGTGCCTTTTGTCAGCGGCCAAGTAAGTTGACTAGCATTTATGTAATGTGTTACAATAGATCAACCCCCAAACTTCCCCTCTTCCCCAACCTGACAAAAAGTAATGCTATGTTTATTTTTCAGTTGAATAATCTGGAGCTTGCTGTCAATCTCGCGAAAAGAGGAAACCTACCTGGTGCAGAGAATTTGGTAAATTGATACTCTATTTTTGGCTCTGGACATCCTTTCTTTTTTGTGATGATTTTTGGATCAAAAAGGAGTGTAGACGGTAGACATAACTTACAAACTGAGACTCATACGTATATGTTCTAGTTTCGGTCTTTCTTTTCCTCTTTAAGTTCACGAAAGTGGTTTTTAAGTAAGATTGATTTGATATAGCTCTGCAATCTGGTTGTTTTTTTGGGTCTTCAAGTTCACTTGTGTTTTGCTAGATGGAGTGATTTAGCATTTGTTAGCTGGAATAGCCAAGACATGATAAGGATATTCAACGAATGATTTCATTTTTTTCTTTCAAGATCATCAGTTTCAATTTGCTTCTCAAGCCCCTAAAGGAGATACTATACTTTTTTTTCTAGTTAAGATACTGCATAGACCATTAGTGGATGTTGATAATGTATGGTAAACATAGGACTATCTTGGTTTTCCAATGTCATTTTATGTTTATAATTATTAATACTATGTAGTTATCTTGCTTACTAAGAACCTGCATTCCCTCCATGTTGGACATGTCACAGGTTGTCCAGCGTTTCCAGGAGTTATTTGCTCAAACTAAGTATAAGGAGGCTGCTGAACTTGCTGCAGAGTCTCCACAAGGCATTCTCCGTACACCTGACACTGTTGCCAAATTTCAGGTGTCTATTTTGTTTTAAAAATCACTTCTATCCTATGTACTGATAACCTTCTTGCATCTGACTGGTTCATTTAGAAGCAAGTTTGGTTGAGTATTTGGTTTGTTGGTGTCTAAGTTACTTCATAAGGGAGAAGGGACTGGCATTTGTTGTGATCAAACATTTCAAATCTGATTCACTAGGTATCCTGCTGTGTTCATTCTAATGGAAGTACCTGTTATTCTTTCTTTATGTTCTTTTTTCTTTTGAAATTTGGAAGTAACTGTTCAGTAATACCTGTTCAATGGCAGTCCCTTCTTTCTTTTGATGTTAAAAGTACCTCTTCAGATTGGACTTTACAATAATTGTTTTGAAGGAATAGTCTTGAGTACTATGTTTTCATTCTTAATTAAAACTACAAAATAAAAGCTATTTTAGTTATTTTTTATCTTGGGGAGAGATAAATTTAACGCGTCAAAGTCAAGACTGTTGGAACTGGAGTTTTTTTTTTGCATCGAGCAAATGGAGGTGTCGTATGAGACTGAAAATTGTGTCTTTTTCTTTTTATTTTTTAAATCAGAATGATTAGTTACATGTATGTATATAATGTACGAATACCGTTTTTACATTATAAACCTTATAAAATCACGAGGATGGAAAGTCGGTAAATTTGTAGACCTTAAAGCATTTTATATATATTTTCTTACCTTACGGTCTACGAGTTGAGTTTTAACCCTTGCTTTATGTTTTTGTTTAGGAAGCTATGTATATTATCAGCGGCATTTGTCAGTTGTGCTGTAATTAATGAGTGCATTATGCTTGAAAATTGGCCCCTGTTGCTTATTTATTTCCTCTTGTCTACCTATCATTAATTTAATTTTTTTTTGGTCAAATTTGTGAAGATAATATGGCTACACTCTTTTGTAGAGGATTGGGTGTAAGAGTTATTCATCAATATGGAATCATGAGGAGTTTAATCTATGAGATGGCCTGAAGATGCATGATTCTACTAGTTGCAACCGACAAAAAAAAATAATCCAAATGACCATCATATAGGTGAAGTTGGACCTGCTCAAATCTCAATGGGAGTCGGTTTAGACATTTTTTTTTTTTTGAAGTGAAGAATCCCCCAACATTAATATTTGGATGTACAGTGAATGAACTGGGCTTGAAAATTTTATTTTCAGAAGTGTAAACTTCGATAAATTTAAATAACGTCAGAAATTGGGGAATTCATCTGGTTGGATGTGGCTTAAATGGACTCAAATGCACCATAGAAATAGAGAGAAGATAAATAGAACCTTGAGACAGACCAGGCGAAATTTGACAAGCACATGATGGAGCCTTTCTGCTTCATGTTCCTGCTGAAATGGAACTTCAGTTGGAGCTCGCTGATGATTTGGGTGCTGCATTTTATATATTTTTTTTCAGTTTTCAATATTTTGGATTCCGAAAATAACAAATCTCCTCAACTTGTTTGTCGTCTTACAGAGTGTTCCTGTTCAAGCTGGGCAAACGCCACCTTTGTTGCAGTACTTTGGAACACTTCTAACCAGAGGAAAGCTTAATGCATTCGAGTCGTTAGAACTATCTCGCCTTGTTGTGAACCAGAACAAGAAGAATCTTTTGGAGAACTGGTTGGCTGAGGACAAGTTGGAATGTAGTGAGGAACTTGGAGACCTTGTGAAGGTTGGATTTGCAAAATTGTATCAGTAGCCAGTTGTTTTCATTCTGCTGAATACTCTTTTTATTTTCCTTCTTTCTAATAGAGATAACCATTTTTTTTAGACTGTGGACAATGACCTTGCATTGAAAATATATATTAAAGCCAGAGCAACTCCAAAAGTTGTTGCAGCTTTTGCGGAGCGAAGGGAGTTTGACAAAATTTTGATATACTCTAAGCAGGTGAGTAAATGTTCAATACAGTAATTTTAATTTTTCTTGTACAATATCTTCTATATTGATGTCAATTATCCAATGCACAAGTAGAATGAACCTTTCTCGCTATCATGGGTTTTAATTGTTTTTCTACTAGAATATAGTTTTGTTATGGGCTCTCAGCAATTGGCACATATTTGAAATTTGTTGGTACAGGTTGGATATACTCCTGATTATTTGTTCCTTCTGCAAACAATTCTTCGATCGGATCCTCAGGTATGCAGAGAATTCTCTGGACATAAACCATTTGCACACTTGTTACATGTGTATCACTGAAAGCTATATCTTATGAATCTTATTAAACTTAACCTTCCAATTCATCCTGCAGTTGAAAGTTCATATGATTTCATAAGTGTCAAATTTCATACGCGGATGATTTTTCACTTAAATATGGCCATGCTGTTCTTATGTTTGGAAAATTTAACTTTTCTGTTCTCATATGAGTGCATGGAATTTATTACTGGAGGAAGAAAACAAATTATTGTTTGCTGATTGCAGGGAGCTGTTAATTTTGCCCTCATGATGTCCCAAATGGAGGGAGGTTGTCCAGTTGATTACAACACGATAACAGATCTCTTTCTTCAGGTTTCTTTACGATCCCATGTTGTCATTGTGTGAAGTCAGGTTAACTGGTTTTTTTCTCATTACTGTGAACTTTTCAAGGCTAAAACTTGTGCTGATGATGTTCTTTCCTGCTTTGACATTTTACTTTTTTCCTTGCTTCACAACAATAATTTCCTCTCAAATGTTGTTCCAAATTTGTCAATCACTAGTGAAATTCTTTTGCTTTTGTTAATTTTGCCCAGAGGAACTTGATCCGTGAGGCAACAGCATTTTTGTTGGATGTTCTGAAGCCTAATCTGCCAGAACATGCTTTCCTGCAAACTAAGGTTACTTTTAACTGATGTCATTGAACTTCTGTTTATCTTCCTAATTTCAGTGTAAGACTTTCCAATCAAAAAAAAATCTTATTTGCTTTCAGTGTCTTAATTTTTCTCATCCGTGCAGGTCTTGGAAATCAATCTTGTAACTTTTCCTAATGTTGCTGATGCCATATTAGCAAATGGAATGTTTAGTCACTATGACCGTCCTCGCATTGCTCAGCTTTGTGAAAAAGCTGGTCTTTATGTGCGAGCTCTGCAGGTTGAATTTTGTCCCAGTAATATATATTTCTTTCGATGAAGCCACGTCATACATTTGATTAAATGTTGTAACTTCTTTGCAGCACTACACTGAATTGCCAGATATCAAACGTGTCATTGTGAACACACATGCAATTGAGCCACAGGTTGGTGTATTGCCATCCCTCTGTCTATTTACTTGAGATAACTTTGAGGATTGGTTTTGAATATGTACTTCTTTTCAGTCTCTTGTGGAATTTTTTGGGACTCTATCACGGGAATGGGCACTGGAGTGCATGAAGGACCTGCTACTGGTCAATCTCAGAGGCAATCTTCAGATAATTGTGCAGGTATTTTTTTTACCTTTGAAATAGAGTGTGTAAGCCAGATGATCTTTTTTCCTGGTTAAGCTGGACCTCCCTGGATTGGATGTGGGACCTCTTCCCTGAAGTAGATCATCAAATGTGATGTGCAATTGATTGAAAGATAATCATTAGACTTCTGTGGGGATGTGATTTAATCTCCTGTTAACGGTTAAACTCGTACTGTTTGTGTGCAGGTCGCCAAAGAATACTGTGAGCAGATGGGTGTTGATGCCTGCATAAAACTCTTTGAGCAATTTAAGTCCTATGAAGGTTTATACTTCTTCTTGGGGTCGTATTTGAGCTCCAGGTAACCTCTTAGAAGAAGGGGTTTTCTTTGTTTGGCGAGAAGCAGCCAAGTTCATACCTGAATTTGCATTGATTAATTAATAATTTCGATTTCTGTTGCAGTGAGGATCCTGATATCCACTTTAAGTACATTGAGGCAGCTGCCAAGACTGGGCAGATCAAGGAGGTTGAGCGTGTGACAAGAGAATCAAATTTCTATGACCCTGAAAAGACAAAGAACTTCTTGATGGAAGCCAAGCTTCCGGATGCACGTCCACTAATTAATGTGTGCGACCGATTTGGTTTTGTTCCAGATCTCACACACTATCTATATTCGAGCAACATGCTCCGATATATTGAGGGTTACGTTCAAAAGGTATGATCTCCTTCAACGATCTTAGATCATACGCCATCATTACAGTATGCCATGAGAGTTTTGTGCTACTGAAGTCTTCTTTGGATAGGTTAACCCGGGAAATGCTCCCCTAGTAGTAGGGCAGCTGCTAGATGACGAGTGTCCTGAAGATTTCATTAAAGGCTTGATTCTATCTGTCCGTTCTCTGCTTCCAGTTGAGCCTCTTGTGGAGGAGTGTGAGAAAAGGTGTTGTGTCTCCCCTGTCACGTGCTACTTTCTTGTGCCCTTATTACTGCATGTCCTCATTCTATACTTGTCGTCTTCAGGAACCGTCTCCGATTACTTACTCAGTTTTTGGAGCATCTTGTGAGTGAGGGAAGTCAAGATGTGCACGTTCACAATGCTCTTGGTAAAATCATAATAGATAGCAACAACAATCCAGAGCATTTCCTGACTACCAACCCATATTATGATTCACGTGTTGTGGGTAAATATTGTGAGAAGCGTGATCCCACCCTTGCTGTTGTTGCGTACCGCAGAGGGCAATGTGATGAAGAACTCATTAATGTCACGAATAAGAACTCCTTATTCAAACTGCAGGCCAGGTTTGTGATCTGTTTAGTGTCAAGTTTTGTAATGCACTCATGGTGTCATTTAATTTTTGGAAGTTGACATACCCATATTTTTATTGCAGGTATGTAGTTGAAAGAATGGACGGTGATCTCTGGGAGAATGTCCTTAACCCTGAAAATGAATATAGAAGGCAGCTCATTGATCAAGTTGTATCTACTGCTTTGCCTGAAAGCAAAAGCCCAGAACAAGTTTCTGCAGCTGTTAAAGCTTTCATGACTGCTGATCTTCCACATGAGCTTATCGAGCTTCTTGAAAAGATTGTGCTTCAAAACTCTGCATTCAGTGGGAACTTCAATCTGCAAAATTTGCTAATCTTGACTGCCATAAAGGCAGATCCGTCCAGAGTTATGGATTACATTAATAGGCTAGATAACTTTGATGGACCTGCAGTTGGTGAAGTAGCTGTGGAAGCCCAACTGTATGAAGAAGCTTTTGCAATTTTCAAGAAGTTCAATTTGAATGTACAGGCTGTCAATGTCTTACTGGATAACATCCAAGACATCAACCGGGCTGTGGAATTTGCATTCCGTGTCGAAGAAGATGCTGTTTGGAGTCAGGTGGCTAAAGCTCAACTCAGGGAGGGATTAGTTAGTGATGCCATTGAGTCATTTATTCGTGCAGATGATGCCACACAATTTTTAGATGTTATTCGTGCTGCTGAGGATGCAGATGTTTACCAGGACTTGGTGAGGTACCTTTTGATGGTTAGACAGAAGGCTAAGGAGCCTAAGGTGGACAGTGAGCTCATCTATGCATATGCAAAGATTGATAGGCTAGGTGACATTGAAGAATTCATTCTCATGCCAAATGTTGCAAATCTCCCCAGTGTTGGTGATCGCTTATATGATGAAGCTCTATATGAGGCTGCAAAGATTATTTTTGCTTTTATTTCCAACTGGGCCAAGTTGGCAATCACACTTGTAAAGCTGAAACAGTTTCAAGGTGCTGTTGATGCAGCACGAAAAGCTAATAGCTCAAAGACATGGAAAGAAGTGTGCTTTGCTTGTGTTGATGCTGAGGAGTTCCGGTTGGCTCAGATATGTGGACTCAACATCATTGTACAGGTGACCTTTTCTATTTTTTTATTTTGTGGATGTTTCTGAAGGTGAAAGATCAATTATGTTTTTGATATATGACCTAGCAGCAGTCATGTGGAATCTCTTATTAGAAACTTGGGTGGCGTTAATTGTAGAGATCAAACCTTGAACCGATTTGCCTTTGTTATGGGTTCCATGTGGAGCTAATTTTTAAGCCTAAGGTTCTTATTGTTGCATAAGCAGCTTTTTGTGCGTGTAAAACTTCATGGCTCAACCACCACGAGTTTACTCGGGTGGCCAAGATTCCTAATTCTCACTAAAAGTTCTGGAGTTCGAGCCTGGCATGAGACACGGCGTTTGTGGGGGAAAAAAGACGGTTCATATGTCATCGAAAACTTAATTGATCCCCACATGCCGTTTAGCGGCTTCCATCCCCTTCTTCTTAGGAATAGGCTAGATATTTTGGTATCTAAAAAAAATGAATTTCATAATTTTTTGGGTTATTTCTAATGTGTTGTATTGATGTGAATTGTGTAGGTGGATGACCTGGAAGAGGTCAGTGAATATTACCAAAACAGGGGATGCTTCAATGAGCTCATATCCCTTATGGAGAGTGGTTTAGGTTTGGAACGTGCACACATGGGCATCTTTACCGAGTTGGGTGTCCTTTATGCTAGATATCGTCATGAGAAGCTTATGGAGCATATCAAACTATTTTCAACCCGTCTCAACATCCCAAAGCTTATCAGAGCTTGTGATGAACAACAGCACTGGATGGAGCTCACCTTTTTGTATATCCAATATGATGAATTTGATAATGCTGCCACTACCGTCATGAATCATTCACCAGATGCATGGGATCACATGCAGTTTAAGGATATTGTTGTTAAAGTAGCTAATGTGGAGCTATATTACAAGGCTGTTCATTTCTACTTACAAGAGCATCCAGATCTTATCAATGATCTTCTCAATGTCCTTGCACTTCGAGTGGACCATACACGAGTAGTCGACATAATGCGGAAGGTTTGTACTTCTTGATCTTTTTCCCCTCAATATAACCATGACTCCAACCCATGGAGGCCCTGTATCCTTTTTGTAATGCATTTTTACCTTTGTGTGTTTCAGGCGGGTCATTTGCGTCTCGTGAAGCCATACATGATTGCAGTTCAGAGCAACAATGTGACTGCTGTAAATGAGGCTCTGAACGAGATCTATGTTGAGGAGGAGGACTATGACAGGCTGCGTGAATCGATTGATTTACACGATAACTTTGATCAGATTGGCCTTGCACAGAAGGTGAGTTGTAACTCTGTTACACTGTGGGTGTTCGTATTGCTGGATTCAGATTTCAGTAGCTGCATTTGTATGTGTTTGAGCAGATTGAGAAACATGAGCTTCTTGAGATGAGACGTGTTGCTGCTTATATCTACAAGAAAGCAGGTAGATGGAAGCAGTCCATTGCATTGTCGAAGAAGGACAACCTGTACAAAGATGCCATGGAGACAGCCTCACAATCTGGAGATCGTGAACTTGCTGAGGAGTTGCTTGTTTATTTCATTGAACAGGTTTCAACCTTAACTGGTGTTGTGAGTTTGTACATGAGAAAATGTTTTTTAGTTTGCAATTATAGTAGCAAGCATATATTTTGTTCAAACTACATTTGTGATCGACTGGACCCAGTTGTGCTAAAAAATTATTTTGTTGTAGTTTACTGCACAAGATTGACTTTAAAGATATTGATAATGGAATAAAAGAGATTTTTTGTTTCACAAAATCAAGAAATGGAAATGAAACATTCAGACGGCTCCATCTTTTCTAATTTTTGAAGTTCAAGAAGTTGAAGGATAAAAGGAAGTTTATAATGCTTAAATTTACATTGAAGTATGTTTTCATATCTGCTTGTGAGACAGCATATAGGTAAGGGTTGCCTATATTGCAGAACTTAAACAACTGAGTGAGAAGATATATTCTAAAATTTTCTGGGTTGTAAGAGTAATTGTTTATCGTCTCTTAATCATTTTTCTGAAAGTATTAAGGTGAGCAGTGCTACTTGCTTACCTTAATTGCAATGAGTGCTCATATGTATGTTTGAGTCATGATGTTCAATTCAGTTCTGTCTTTCTATTTATATTCTTCCTCAGCTATTCAATTGCACCGTGTTTAGAAATATAATTTTTTTAATGAGTTATTTTACCTTTTAAAGTTTTGTCTTATGTAACCCCATCCTTCGGGGACTAGTAAGCTTTGAGGAGTTACATGTGATTTTGACAGCAATTGGAACAAATTTGTAGAGTGGAATGATATAAATTTGTAATACATGGTTTTTGTGTTTTGCAGGGGAAAAAGGAGTGCTTTGCATCTTGCCTCTTCGTTTGTTATGATTTGATTCGTCCGGACGTTGCTCTTGAGCTTGCCTGGATAAACAACATGATTGACTTTGCCTTCCCATATCTGTTACAGGTGAGCTCTCTCTCTCTCTGTGTGGGGGTTAGTTTTAATTAGGGAAAGAAACTTAGTAAAAGATAAAATCTGGCTTGGGGTTACAAGTCCCTGCCACCTCTGTCCAGGACCTTGAAAGTTAGAGGTGAAAACAACAAAACTTCACCAAGAGGTAAGTCTCCTAATATACATGCAAAGTAATACCTGTAAAGTGTGGAACTCAGGCTTGATCATGATTTGGGAGATTGGCTTGGTTTAGCTTGGATATGGAAAGTTAATGGAGCCAATTTTCATAAATGATTTTTTGGGCTTATGTGTCACTTTTGCTACCTTGTATGCTACATCCTTGTAAAAAGGTAGTGAATTATGCTTTATATGACTTGAGTCTATCATGACCGCACAGTGGCCATCATTTTTTTTGGCATCTGCAGAATTTTCACTGGACATGTGATTAATGGTTGTCAGACTAGTTGCTTACAGTGTCATGGTCAATGTATCTTATGGAATAATATCTACTTGTCGCAGTTCGGTGTTAAATAAAACACACTTGACTTGGGCTTAAGTTTGGAATTTGAATTTCTTGACCCAATATGTTTATCGTCTTTAGTCTTTGCATGTTGTGCTTACCAGAGCTGACTTAGCTCGTTCACATCTTGGTCCACATCAAAGTTGCAGTCTCACTTTGTTCCCATTCTTGCAGTTTATCCGCGAGTACACGGGTAAAGTAGATGAACTAATCAAGTACAAGATAGAGGCTCTCAGTGAAGAGAAGGCTAAAGAGAACGAAGAGAAGGATATAATTAAACAGCAGGTTTTTACTTTGAGCACTGTATATTGGTGTTATGCAGTTGGTATTTGTTCTGGTTTTGCTGAAATCTTTCATTTTTGATCTCTTAATTTAGTATAGCTACCATGTATTTTCTAGCATCAGGGAGTTTTACTAATGTTCTTGCAAGTTTTTATTATTACTTATCCAACTTAATTGTAACAAGGATGTAACCGGTATGTGGTTGGTTGCAGAACATGTATGCTCAGTTGCTGCCTCTTGCTTTGCCTGCACCTCCAATGCCAGGAATGGGAGGAGCAGGTATGGGAGGTTTTGTTCCACCACCCATGGGCGGAATGGGGATGCCTCCAATGCCACCTTTTGGCATGCCACCAATGGGCTCCTATTGATATGTGTATGGTAGCTTGACAGCAAATTCACACCAAATAGTTTTGTTGCTACAAGAAGGAAGGGAAACTGTTAGTTTGGGTTTTCAATTTGGTGTTTCAAAATTCAAAGGGTTGTGTCCGTATTTCCCACTGCGTGGTTGTTTGATGGGATAAAGTGAATGTCTGGGTAAGAAATAATGTCATTTTTATGTTGTCTTTTATAGGGGGATGTGGATAAATTTCTTTGTAATATTCTTTTGGTAGAAGAGGGCATTTTTTGCAGCTGGTAGTAGGTGTTGAGCTGAGGATAATCTGTATTTGTATTGAAAGCAAAATGGCTGGTACGATACGCCACACTTGATACTGATTTTGCAGGGTCGAACATTATGTATGTGTTTTAGTCTGTAAGTTTTGCACTAGTTAGCCTCAACTCCCGTTGGATTGCTATTGTTTTCCTATTAACTTGATGTACATGCTTTGGCAGATGATCCATCCACACATCTCTTTCTAGAAAAAGAAAGGGTTGCATATACAGCAGCGTTTGAAAGGAATGGGTTGGGGGTTAGGAAAAAGGTAAAAGTCATCCCTTATTTCATTCATTCGGAATGACGGGATCTCAAATAAAATACATTAATCTATTCTATTCTATACTGCCTGACAAACCAATTGCCCCCTCTGTGCACGAAAATTCAAAATGGCAGAAAAGAAAAAATAAAAAAATCCTAGAGATGTAATTTTAGATGCTATCTCTAAGTTCAATAATATAAACTTAATCGGTTAGACTTACCTTTAATGAGATTGGGTGATAAATAGGCAGACTCATCAACACTAATAAATTATCCTGCTAAAAATGTCATAATGTAAATTTATTGTGAGTGAATCAGATATGAATTGGTCAAAATTTTCAGCTGTTATTCTTTTTAATATCTTAATTTAAATTTTGAATAAATATAACTTAAAAACCACCTTCAATTTTATAACCAAACTCATGAAATCAAGAAAGGTTTAAATTTTTACTCACATAAAGAGAGATTCAAACATTTATTCAAATTATCAATAATTATATTTTATTCTTCTTTAAATATTTTTTTATCAAATTATCAATAATTATATTATATTTTATCAAATTATCAATAATTATATTTTATTCTTCTTTAAATATACTAAATTAAATTTTTTATTCAAATGTTTAGTTAAATTTAAATAAAAATTAGAATGAGGTCGGAGATATTTTATATTTATATCTATATTTATATTTATATTTATATTACTTATAAATGCCATTAACTGCGAAAATTTTTTGATTTCCTATTTTAACTTTAATTATTATAATAAAGTCAATTATATTCACCAATATAATATATACACTTACATCAAATTTTTATTTTTTACTCATTTGACTTTTAATTTATTTTGGACTTTTTTATAAGAACTTCTAAATTCTTTTGAATTTATTTATTAGTACTACAGTTACATACGATTTTCTATATTTATATAGAAGTAAATGAAAAATTTTTGATTTATTATTTTAACTCTAATTATTATAATAAAGTTAATTATACCGGTCTCCTAACCGGACTAGGTTTTAAAACAGACCATTTACGTAAAAGACCCGCTATAAACCCGTTGAATCGGTCAAAAAGTGGTAAATATGTGAGAACCGGACGATTTTGTAAAACCGGCCGGTTTAATTCCTTTAGTATAAATACGAGTTTTTTTTTTTATCATTTGGGCATTTTCCCCTTCTTTGCCCTAAATCGTTCGAGACCGGACGGGTGGCCACTCGCAGCCTCCACTCCACCACCAACGGCAACGACTGACCACGAGCAGCAGCGATCAATTCCAACGATCAACAGTGATCAACTGCAGCAGCGATCCAGTCCTGAGTCGAGGACTCCAGTCAGCGACCATCGAGGTTTTTGAGGTTGATTTTCAGTTTTTTGATACTTTATTATTTCTGAATTCTGAGGGTTTTTTTTCACGCTTCTCTGTTTCCTTTTGAATTGCTTTGTACCTTGTGCCGATTAACAAGCTTGTTGCAATTCCTGTGAGTTTCCCTCTCTCTCTCTCTCTCTCTCTCAGTCCAATTCCTCAATTTGTACATACAAGCGTGTAATTTGGGTTTTTTATTTTACAATTAGATGAGGTAGATTCTTTGATCAATGGAATGACGGTTGTTCATTCGTTTGCTTGATCGAAAAATCGGAAGCTTTGTTGTTGTTGGGTGCAGAAAAAAATTTAAGACAGTGGATGTATTTGGAAGTGAATGTAGCCAGCTTGTGAGTGTAGCTCTTGTCCCTTCTTTAAATTCAACTACAACTTTTATACTTAGTTTCAATTGGAGTAAGATTTTATCACACAGTAGCATGGTTCTTGAAATTTAGTCATACATTGTCCACATTGTAAATGATCTGATCAGTATGTTCAAAATGTCAGGCATTTGATTTTGATTGCTAGATTAGTTGCATTTAGGCAGTGTTCATTTAGGCATTTGATTTTGATTGCTAGATTGATACGACGTCGAAGAGTTGGACTTAGACTTGGAGCCAGAGGTATTTTTCTCTACTTTACTTTACAAGTTGTATTGAAAATTGAATATATTGAAATTGGATACATGTTTGATGATAAGTTGTATGATGTTATTTTTATAATTATTGTGATTTTTTAGCTTATTTATTATTATTTATAATTATTTTTTAATTTTTTATTATATTACCGGTGGGTGAACCAGCGACCCATTGATCCGGTCTCTTCGTCGAGTTGACGTCCGGGCTGGGTTTTAAAACTATGATTGTACCCACTATATATATATTCTTTTATTTAATTTTTGGTTTTTACTCCTATTTTGACGTTTAACTTATTTTGGACTCATTTATAAGAACTTCTAAATTTCTTTTGAATTCATTTATTACTTGTACAGTTACATACAATTTTTTATATCTATCTGAGGAAGTAAAATCGTATGTATATGTTAAATTATTATACAAATATAGTTATTAGATTGAATTCCATGGTCAAATATATATTATATTTTTTGGTATGCAATAATATAATAGTATTATAAGCAATTTAAACAATCTATTTTAAAAAATAAAAAATAATAATTATATAATATAATTAGTGTCCAAATGTCTAAAAAAGTCAGAGAGATACCTAAATAAATGATATATTAGATACTCAAAGTTATATAGAATAGATTAATAATTAAATTTAACAACAATTAAAATATAAATTAATCATTTGACTTTTAATTTATTATTGAATTTAATTACATATATAATTTATATCTTTTATAAAAAATATTATTTAAATTTATTTCCGTCATGCATTGATAGTTCATAAAAAAGTTCGCATGGACATTAGCAGCCCTACCTCATATCATAGTTATAAATTAATCACTAATGTTATTGGGACATAATGAGTTGTCATCAATGAAATGATTGTGAAATATATTTAATGAGGGGTCCTACTCTAGGATTAAATAAATTCATTATCATTTCATTAGTGACACCTCATTATGTCCCCAAATTATGTCCATAAATTATGTCACAATAGCATTGCTCTAAATTAATACGATTATGAAACTGGGGTTATCTTCTCCCTAGGAAAATTTTAGAAGTTTCAAATCAACACTTCGTCCCAGTCGATTCTTCGCAAAAGTAACCTTGAGATTGCTCCAAATTCGAAACCCTAACAACTTGGAGAAACAAATTTCTCATCAATGGTGAACCAATTTCTGCTATGGGTTCTGATATCAACAACACTATTGGCCTTAATCTGGAGATTCATTTTGATCGTCTTCAATGGTCGAAGGAACAGAAAGAGGGCGGTAGGGTTCTTCCATCCCTACACCAATGATGGAGGTGGCGGAGAGAGAGTTCTCTGGTGTGCCGTCAAAGCGATCCAAGAATTGAGTCCCGAGCTTGACTGCATTGTCTACACCGGCGATCACGATGCTTCCTCTGATAGTCTATTGGGTCGAGCCCTTGATCGGTTTGGGGTCAAATTGCTTCACCCTCCCAAGGTACCAATTTTCTTTCTCTAGGTATGAACGAGCTTGTGGCATTATCATCAAGTGAAGACCCAACTAAACTAGCTTTAAATTTGATACTCACATATGCCTATCTTTTATACATATGTATGTATGTGTGTGTGTAAAGATTGAGTGTTCTTTTGGTTTGATTTTGATAAGATTAAGAGCTGTGTATTGCCTAAGTCATATCGCTACTGTTTAATTAATCAAAACAGAAAAAGAAAGTTGTTTTGTTGCTGAGAAACTGTAGAAAATGGAAGAAAACGATGTTGCCTTTTATGTCTTGTGTTTTCTTGATTTCCAGAGCTCAAAATGAACTTGAAGCTGTGTTTGAAAGCAGGGATTTGAGATCTTTAGGAATCAGATCTCCAATCTTTTCTTAAAGAGAAAAGGCCTGCTTTGTTGGGATAGGGGTAAGGCCAATAATAGTTATGCTATTGCCTTACTGTTTTTAGGTCTTGAATACGGTGTGATCATATGAGAAAGGTCAACCAAGCCTTTAGATGAGCAATCCCTCTTTTAAATAGCCTACAGAAATCAATAGGGAATGCCACAATGCCCACAACACATTGTTGCTATTTTGTGGTTAGCTCCTCCCCACTGGCGACAGTAACTTGAAATCCGAACCATGCATGTGAAAGCAGTAAATCCCTTGAGTTGAAGCCCTTTGTCCGTGAATTTGATTTGGGAGATAGTTCAAGTTTTGTTGGTAGAAATAATTTCCTTGGTTTCCAATTCCAAGGCCTGAAACCATGGTGCCAAATTCAGCATCTACTTTATTAAGAACTCAATTTCCACTAACTCAAATAAATATGTTAGTGTAATTATGGTGGACACTTTTTGCTTTTAGTGTAACAAACGGTGGAAAATTTGAATGATGAGAAACTTATTTATTCTTCCCCATTTCTGTGCCTTACAGCTCCTAGATAGAAAATTATGTACATATGTGGGCTTTACATCACTCAAAAATTTGGCATAGTTGGCAGTTCAGTCTTAATTATTTTTTGGGGGGGTATTTGGTGCAAAATATTGTTAATAATTCTGAGAAAAGGAAAATGACCGCAAATAGAAAGCATGAATACCTGCTAAGAATGTGGAGAGGATGTATGTGCTATATTATGGCAATGTAGGATGTTGCTGATCTGATCATCACTGATTCAAAATGATTCTGTTTTGTTGAGAAGCATTTCTGATAGAACTGTTGTTCAAAATAATTTCATCGGCTGTTATCTGGTATCTTCAAGCACATTGAAAGAAAGTACATATGAGATGCTCTGTCAAATATTCTTAAGTTCTTTCTATCTGAGCCTCTGTTTAATAGACAATTAATACATGGTCAATCACGAAAATTTTAATTTTACCAACCTTTATCTGATTGATATTCTACTTTGTCACATCAGGTTGTACATCTATACAAAAGGAAGTGGATTGAAGAAACCACTTATCCTCGCTTCACTATGATTGGTCAGAGCTTTGGTTCAGTCTACCTTTCCTGGGAAGCTTTATGCAAATTTACCCCTTTATACTATTTTGATACCAGTGGATATGCTTTTACATATCCAGTTGCTCGGATGTTTGGGTGTAGAGTTATATGCTATACCCATTACCCAACAATCAGTTTGGACATGCTATCTCGTGTTCATGCACGGAATTCCATGTACAACAACGATGCCTTGATTGCAAAGAGGTGCTTGTTTTGTAATTGTTCTAGCTTATAGGATAAGTTCTTTGCATGCAGGCTTCTTTGAGTTGTTTTTTAAGAAAGCTTTTCATCTACTTGTTCTCTTCTCCTGTGGAGCTCACTAGAAAATTACACTTGTGACAGCGCTTTACTATCCTGGTGCAAAGCCATTTACTATACCGTTTTTAGCTGGATGTATGGGTTTGTAGGCTCTTGTGCACACCTTGCTATGGTGAACTCTTCATGGACACAGTCTCACATTGGGAAGCTTTGGAAAATTCCAGATCGTACTAAGCGTGTCTATCCTCCTTGTGATACTTCAGGGCTTCAGGTTTGTAATTTTTTAATTCCTTCTACTTGTTCATTCTGGCTTTTGCTTAAAGAAAGAGAATGAAAAGAAAATTCCTTTATGACCTTACTGGAAAAAAATTATTTTCTGCAAGTTGATGTCTGAATCCTCACAAGAAAAAGAAAATAAAAATAAAGAATAGAAAAATAATATTGTAAAAAAGGAAGACGGTGGATGTTTTAAAATTGTTTATATGGTCATGCATTTGTTAAACTTTGCAGTCTTTTCTATAGTTCTTTTGAAAAATGTTTTAACATTTTTACAAGTACTCTCTCTCTCTTTTGCATACGTTTTCACATTCATGTTGGATATAGTGAAGACACTTCCCAATAGAGAGACAAAGGATCACCATAATTATAAACATGCCATCACAACACAGTTTATAACTGCTCATGGCTTTGGATCTGTTTCATGCAATTAGGGTGATATAACAAGAACTTGGTGCATGTCAGCATTTGCTTCAAGTAATGGGAATTATAGATCGTCTGTCTTTATTTGTTTTTGAAATTTGAAGTCCTAAGCTGTCATTTTTTTACACAGGTACTTCCACTAGAAAGGTCAACAGACCCTCCAAAAATAATTTCTGTAGCTCAATTTCGTCCAGAGAAGGTGGGCATTTTAACATAAACCTTGTGAGCTCGAGGTACTATAGCTTCAGCAATTGAAATTTTGGGGTGTTTAGAAGTCATGGTAGAGTTCCCTACAAACCCAATTCTTGTGTTTCAGGCACAAAATCGTCAACTTGAGGCATTTTCAGTTGCCATCAAGAAATTGCATGCTGAATCGCCTAGACCTAAACTCCAATTCGTGGGTAGTTGTCGGAATGCAGAGGATGAGAAAAGGTTGCAGAATTTGAAAGACCAAGCTGTTGAACTGAAGGTGGAAGAGGATGTGGAGTTTTATAAGAATGTGACCTACAGGTTTATTCCGTTCCACTACATGTTCTGCTTACTGCTGACAACCATCCATTGTGATGTGAAACCAAGATGGTGTTATGCATAGATAATCATAATTACATGTACTCATTCCAGCCCTTGGAAATCATACAAGTCTGCAAGGTTTGGAATTGCTAGGAAAGAAATGGTGCATTTGCTGATAATCATCAACTGTTACTGGCTATCTTCCGCTATGCCTGTGTTAAACATGCCCCTTATGAATAATGCTCCAACTTGGATGATATGATTGGGTTATGCAATTTCCATTTGTGTATTTGATCCAAATACTAACTCCTAAAATTGGTCAAAAATTGAGTTGAGTTTTGAGCTAGTGCCAAAAGTACTTCCATGTGTTTTATGTTGTTGCATACATTGGTGTTAAGTTATTAATTGTGGTCAAGTTCTTTCACCTCATTGTGAACGGCTATTGGTGCGTGAGTTCTAGACCCAACACTTCGTACCTTTTTGGTTATAAGTTATAACCTTGGACAAAAGGGCCTGTGGCAATTTGCCCTGTCTGAAAGTTGTGGATTCATTAAATTTCATCAGCAATGTATAGGAATTTTTTGTGATTTGTTTTTATAGATTTGCATGGGTAATTCCCTTACGAAAAATCCTAATAAGTATTTGCTTTTCACTGCAGAGATTTGGTGAGACTTTTGGGGGGTGCAATTGCAGGGATGCATTCTATGATAGACGAACATTTTGGCATATGCGTTGTAGAATACATGGCTGCAGGCGCCATACCAATTGGTTGGCATTTTTGAATAGTTCCTGTTTTAGACCACAATGCTTCTCCTCATATACATGCTATTCTTTTTTTAAATTAAACTTGTAATTCTCTTTTTTCAGCTAATAATTCTGCTGGCCCAAAGATGGACATTGTGTTGGCAGAAGATGAACAGCAAACCGGATTTCTTGCCCAAAATGTGGAAGAATATGCAGACGCCATCGTAAAAGTTATAACGATGCCAAAAACCGAGAGACTTGAGATGGGTGCGGCTGCAAGGAGACGGGCCGACAGGTTTTCAGAACAAAGATTTTATGAAGATTTTAAAGCTTCTGTTCGACCAGTTCTTTGCCCTACTTCAAAGTGATCAAAAACTCCATTTACTGTTCACTTGTAAGTTAGACTAGAGTATCACAATCTTAATTTTGAAATAGAACAAAAAAAATGTTATCAATTTGTAATGGGTGTTGTACACAAGCAATGTGATTTTCCTTGGTCAGTGTTTGGATCTAAATCTAGGATGGGTTTATGCGTGGATTGGTATTTATTAGTTGGGATTGGTGTTCAATTTGATAAAGTTAAAGTTTAACTCGTTTATCTTAAGAACTAATCTCAAATGAGCTTTGATCAAACCGAAATCGAGTAGCTTGAATTTCATTTAGTGTTTGGATTGTAATTGGTTTATCGAATTGCACTAAAAAAATAATGTATTTAAATTTTTTATTTTAATTTGATTTGTTTATCGAACGAATTAACTTGCAAAGAATTTTTAATTGAATGGAATTTTAGCCTAGCCCGAGTCACTCAGGTTTGTTTTACAGTCTCACGATGAAGCCAACGTAGAACCATATATATGATTTCCACTGGGGATGGGTTTATCAAAATTTGATGTGATACGATTAATTGACACGAAGTTAAACGGGTTTGGGTGAGGTTTTTATTGGGATCGGGTGGTAAACTGGTGGATGAGTTATGTTTGGGTGAGGTATATCATCTTATTTATCATTCGTTTACTTTGTTTAAATAAAATTTATATAATAATTATTCAAAATATATATAATTATTAATTAGACCAGTTTAAAAAAATTGCATCTGATTAGCCTCACACATTTAACATGCCTAAACAGGGGAGTTGGGTCTCGGATGCAAATCCTAACCACTATTCTATGGATCCGCTTGCGGTTTATTCCGGAAACTACAATTCGGGTCAAACAATCCATTTTATAAATTGCCCACGCGCATTAGATGTCCGTGTGGGTAAATCGATTTCTAATCTCTAACAAGGCTTCCACTTCGCAACCACAAACTCATCTCTCTCTCTCTCTCTCTCTCTCTCTCTCTCTCTTAATGGTTGGGAGTTGAAGAAAAAGGCGACCCAAAAACATGGCAGTTTCTCTGAATTCGGTCATCGGCTTCAACTCAACGGTATGTCTCTCTTGCTCCATCATATGCTTTACCCAACAATTTCATATTATATATATGAATTCGTCTTTCATATAGATTTGCATGTTTTATCTTAGTAAACCGATAGGAAATTTACTTAAGAAATGCAAATTGTAAAAGAGTGAACAAAGGGTTAGTTGATCAGTGAAAAATCAATTGATTTGTCACCGGTGCCCTTTAATTGGTATAGGTAACGTTTAGTGGAGTTCTTTGGTTTCATAACAAGCAGTTTGCAGCCATTCCAGTGGGAAAGTCTTTAAGAAACCCAGAAATTATACAAGAACTTTGATAGAGAAAATTCGATATGAGCATCGAGTAGCATTATAATTTATTCATATCTCCATATCCGATGAGAAAGGCATTATAATATAAGCTGTTCTCTTTAGGATATGCTTAATTAAAACTAGTGAGTGGAAAACTACACTTCAAAATCTAAGCCCAAAAAACGATCCTTTTGAAAGGTTCTAGTTCTTTCTTGACCCATTCAAGTAATGGAAGTGACCTTTTGGATTAGAAAACATGGCCCCTGAGACCCTTTCCTGGGTTGATCGAAGAGGAAGAGCTGCTAACAAAAAAAAAGGGTAAAGCCAGGATTGACAATAAAATAGCTGTGGATGGATGGAAAGACTGAAGACTAGAGACCGGAAGAAAAGATCCCGCCCAGGATCATGGTCTGTCGCAACATCAAAACCCTGGGGCACCCCTATAGACCAAGGTGCTGGGGGCACCCTCTTGAGCCAAAACACAGTTATCCAACAAGGGAGACCACGAATGCTTACTGGTCAAACATTAGTGGCTAATGGACAATGTGTTCGCAATGACACATTAGTTCACCTGTCATCTCTTTTTTAACTTTCATTCTTCATGATTTCTCTCTTTTTATCTCTACCATTTAGAAATTAGATAAGTGATAAATAAGTATCTAAAGTCATTGAAGGCCTTTGTGTTGTAGAACTTAAGTCGAAATTAAGCCCATAATTGTGTATCAAAAGATGTTTGATGCTTTTTTTTTTTTTTTTTGGTGTGTGTTGTTCCGAAAAATGGTTGATGATGGAATATTTCGTTGAAATTTTATCAGTACACCCAAAAAGGAAATTTTAACAACTTGAAGGTTGTCTAGCTGGTCTTCCTACTTGTATGTTGCTTCTTCCTTAACCTTTTGATCATCTTTTCTGCATAAATGTATTTGGCGATCCGCAATATAGTTGAAACCCATAATTTGATGTATAGTTGCAACAAAAAAAACATAGTGACAGTTGAGTTCATTTTCGAAAGTTTATGAGTGCATTTAAGAAAATGATAAATGGTCTCTGCTCCTCATCCTTTAACCACATCACTGCAGAAAGATGTATCAAGTTATTTTTCTTGATCGTTATCTTCAGTGATCCCAGTGGATCTTAGAGCTTTAGAGCTGAAGACCTAAAAAGTCATGCCACCTTCAATAACTTCCTTCTGCTGCTATTTTTATACATAGGCCATGAGTTTCTGTGGTCAGTTTAGGCCTATTAGTTATCGATGGATTAAAAAATTTAGCCTTGGTCTATGAATCCTAGTGTTGTGAAGACGTTATAATTCTATGGATGCAGTGGTGGAATGGTAAATGTTGAATGCAGCATGAAACAACCGATGGTTATTGACTTCAAAGGTCAAATTGGTTTTTGTAACTATAATAAAGATAATGAAGCTCCAAGTAAAATTTTCGTTCTGTTTTTTCCTTTTGCAAGGGAAATTGTCTTGATCGTACATAATTAAAGGGGGAGGTCGGACACTATTAGTGACTGCTATCCTTAGCTATTTACATGATATAAATCTATTGAAAGTTGCAGGCAAAGTATCAGCATGACCCAAGAACTCGCATTGAAGCTTCAGTACTGAAGGCAACCCATCTCCCATCTTCCTCAGAAAAAGTTGGACTCAGAAGACTTATAAAGGGGAAAAATTGGGGGTCACATCTGTTTGTTGCAAATGGTGATCGTGTTGCCACAGACACCAGTGATAGAGATTTCAAGAATGCTGAAAAATCAATTGCTGATGGTGGATCTTCCGCAGTGAATCTCCAATCCTTGGATTCTCCGACAAGAGAGAGCCAACTTCAAACTAGTTCTGAAGCCGAGATGAGGCCTCAGGCTCCTGACGTTTCCAATGGGCCAGTTGTTTCCTCAGATTCGAAACAGGACACATCTTCTGCCAGTGTAAAAAGATCCTCACTAACAGCAAGAGAGAAACTAAGGGCAGCCCGAGTTCTCAGTCGCTACACAGAACCAAAGGCATCTAAACCAGAGCTTGGGAGCAGAGTATTAGAGGCTCTGAGAGAAAGTGATAGAGGGAAAAAGAGGTCTGGCCTTCCAGAAGCACCTACCAACTTGTTTGATGACAGCAAACGGGGGATGCCAAAAGCGGGCCTGACTTTTGATTTTCCAGGGGGTGTCGACGCATTTGTTATTGCCTTTTCGTTTGTTTTTATCAGCACAGTGATGTTTGTAACAACATACATTGTGTGGAAAGTTGGTGCCATTCATTTCAATGAATACTAAACTGGATGATTATGGTTCAATCTTGTTGGAGGAGCATCTAAACTTCTTCATACATCCATAAGAACCACAAACTGGCACAAGTTTGGGTATTTCAAATGTATTTCTTAAATAGCTAGAGTGTTTGCATATTTTTTTCAGTAAGATATACATGAGTGTACACAAATGAGTTTCTCAAACAATTGTATGCCAATGTTTTTCTTTCTTAAAGCTTTTTTTTTTAACTTGATGTACTTTCCATTAGCACTGCTTAATTGAAATGTGACAAATTCTAGTTCAAATCTTGAACCTTGTTCTAGATTTCTGTAATTGAACTGCTATGCCATAAGCACTAGTTGCTTTCCATGCTTAATATTGAAATTAAAATATGCACAATGTCTTTTTTTGGGTAAGAAAATTAAAGAAGGAGCCACATCTTGTTAGAAGGAACAATAAGCTTCAATAATTGAGCTGAATTTTCTGAGCTTAAATCGTTTAAAAAATTAAACAAGTCTCAAAATGAGCCGAACACGAACTGAATCCGAATAATTCAATTTGATTATCAGCCCAAACAGTCCGTATTGATTGTGATTCACTCTAAATCTCATATTTGATGAAGTTGAGTGGTAGTTAGATGAAATTGAGTTGAAAGTATGAAAATTTCTAAATTTCATTTCTAATTAAGATATTTGGATCAAGTCAAATGCAAAACATGAGATGTACGAATTGGACTTGGAATGAAAATTTTAAACTGAATTATTTGATTGAATCCGGTCTGTTGGCAGGCCAACATCTCATATAAGCTTGCTTAGAACTATGATGTATTGAAATTTCATGGATGCTGTGTTGTTTATCATCTTTAGCTGCTCAAAGATAGTCGTAGTGCTGGCTGGGTTCGGCATTTGCCATTTGTTAGTTGTTGTAATGGCCCCGTCCCCAATATCACAAGTTGCACAGAAATTTGTGTGTTGGTTTATTATTATAATACTTGACAGTGCCGATGGTATGATATGAATAGTTCATCAAACGTCAAGATTCTCAAGAAAAACTGCTATTCATCACTTTGTTAGATTTTTTTTATTAAAAAAATAACTTTTTATTGATTCTCGTCGTCTATGTCTAAAAGATATTCATTCATTTTCTAAGAGGAATGAATGCTACATGAATGAACTAAATTCCGGAATCTAATCACAAATTTTATTTATTGTAACTATTAAATTAATTGTGAATTTCAATATTAAATCAACACTATTTTTAATTTAACAATGGTGATTAATTAGTTCCTTAAATTAATAAAAAATATAGTATTTTTGGGGGTGATATAAAAGCAGTTGGGATAAACACGTAAAAGAAACCAAACAGCCACAGTTTCCGGGGTTTTGTAATCCCAACCGTTTTGAGTTGGGAATAACTAACGTCTTTGGAATGTGTACACGAAAAAGCCGTTACTCCAAAATCAGTTATAATTTATGCACAAGGCAGTTAATACATACAGAGACAGAGAGAGAGAGAGAGAGAGAAGAGCCAAACCAGGTAACCAACAAAACAACCCAAAACGCGCTTCCTTCATTTCAACAACTCCTCTTTAAAACCGCCTCTTCCTCTTCTACATAAACTCTAATTCACAATCAGATCACAGAGAGAGAGAGAGAGAGAGAGAGAGAGAGATCAAAGTGATGGGTACAGAGAGAGGGGATAAAATCAAGGGTTCATGGACTCCACAAGAAGATGCAACTTTATTGAAGCTCGTAGAGGAACATGGCCCTCGTAACTGGTCTCTGATCAGTACCGGCATACCGGGTCGGTCAGGAAAATCATGCCGACTACGGTGGTGTAACCAGCTGAGCCCAGAAGTACAGCACCTTCAATTTTCTCCGGCCGAGGATGCCATTATCATCAAGGCGCACGCTATCCATGGGAACAGATGGGCCACTATAGCGCGCCTCTTGCCTGGTCGCACCGATAATGCCATTAAGAACCACTGGAACTCATCACTCCGGAGGAAAAGAATTGCAGAGTTGTCTTTTGAGTCAAACACGGGGGTGGTGAAGAGGCCGTGTTTGGACTTGTCGACAACTGTGTCATCTGAGACTGACTCGGCGGTGAAGAGACAGCTTTTGGCGGCAGCAATGGAAGAGAATAGTTGTGATGGGCCTGAGACCTCTTTAACGTTGTCGTTGCCTGGGGAGGGGAATGTGGTGGTCTTCCCTGACAGTGAGGAAAAGGCGGTGGAGGAGGAGGAGGAGGAGGAGATCACCGGGAATGATGGGGAGAGATCGACGGTGGATATGGAAGAGACAGAGTCATGTTTGTTCAGGATGATGCAGCGCATTATAGCAAAGGAGGTTCGGAGTTACATTGACAGTATACAGGCTAAGGAAGATCTTGAACCCGTGTTCAAGTCTGGGGCCCAGAAGGATCCAAAAAAGGAGATCGCATAAAAAAACTTGAAACTATTTTTTGTTTAGGTTAGCAGTTGACTTAATTATCACCATCCCGCTCTTAAACCTTAAATTCGCAAGTTCTAACCTTGTCGACTCTCTACTCAGTGCTATCCTGCAAAGTTTTTATCTATTTTTTTTTCATTATTATTTAGTTCAACATAAATATCTGAATTAACTAACGCGTGCACATCAATTAATCCCCTCTTCGATCCGGTCAAAGATAAGTTATCCACACGGGAACTAGAGTACTCATGTGAGGTAAATCTCTCATCACATATCCCCTAAAGGTTTGCAAAAATTTGAATTCAAAACGTCTGAATTTACAATGCATCCCTGCTTGAGTTACCCCTCTCAAAGATTTTATAAGCTATGATGGAAAATCACTACAATGGTTGTAATAAATGAAAATATCAACAGCACCACTCAAATCCTTGAAGCACAGGAAGCATGGATCAACAAGAAATTACTGGCCTAAAGAACAACATTTTACATGTAACATGATTGGTTCATAATTGAAGACACTTCCTCAATCTCAGCCAAGGATCAGTGTTATTAAGATTTACACTTGCCTTCCCAACTTCAACAACTAGGTGCTATGTCATGGTGGGTGCCTACTGATCGATCTATCTTCCTATGTAGCCATAAATTAAGGTAAAATGGAGCAATATCGACACAGCCCGTTATGGATAGATGGAGTATATGTCCATTGTAATCTAGGCATGCACTACAAACCTGTAACAAAGACAGAGTAACTGGGTTTGGACCTCACGGGCAGAAACTGGTTTTTTTTTCTCTGTGGGGAGAGAGAGAGGGGGGGGGGGGAGTTTTTGTAGGGGGTATGGGAGGAAAAGGAGAAAAATAAAATATTGACTATCATGGTTACACCACATCAACAATATCAGTTGTGTAACAATCCAATAATAAGTGCACCCTACCAAGCTTAATAACCACTCATCCATTAAGACAATAACAACTCTACGTAAAAAAATGGGCTTTACTTAATTCATTTTCCATTGAACCGTACATGGTATTACTGAAGTTGTTTAACCATTACATTAAATATTTACCAGGGAAGGAGGGTACACCCAACAAAGTAGTTTAATGACTTTTTAAGTCTCAGTTCAGAATTATGAATAGCATAGCAGAATCAACCCACAAGTCAATGTTTCACAGACAACTATGTAAGGATGAAAATATACCAGGAGACAGGCAGCGCACTACAATGACACAGTGTGCGGGAAGAATTCCACCCAAGGAGTCACCACCTTGTACGGAGATGATAATTAGGAAGCCTTGAGTAACCTAGAAGACTAGAGAAAGCTAGGTGAACAAAGACACCGTCATCTAGCTTTCTCTTTTCTTTGCAGGTTACTCAAGGCTTTCTTACAGTCACCGTCCGTCTCCTTGTATGAAATTTTCCCCGCACACATAGTATCGCAACACAGATTTCCTAGAGTTCAATCTTTCTAAGCAATATATGCAATCAAATGCGTAGTCCAAAAAATAATAATACAATCTAAATTGGTATTCATCAACACAACCATCAGGAACCAGAGAATTCAACCTCAGACAAAAAAAAAAAAAAAGAACAACAAAAACCACCACTTCGGGCTAATTAAGTTCACAAAATCACACTTAAAACATAAAATGTACTGTTCAGGCAATGACAAACCTAAAGTAAACAAAAAAAAAAACAGATCCTGAAATAGGTCGAATTATTTAATGTTAAAGTAGTCGAATTACTTGGATCTCTGCCTCATCTTTCGACGCTTCCTCTTCAACCTTCTCATTCTCTTCTTCTTCCACTGAAAAGTTCGAAAACAATTTGTCAAACAAGACCAAAAAATCAAATCACATAAAATCTTTTGATATTCGGATGTATAGTTGACGTTACCTTAGCTCTCATGGCGGTGAGCTCTCTGGTAAGCCTCTGCCTCCCCTTCTCTCTCCCAAAACCCTAGTGGTCAGACCCTTGATGCGGAGAAAATGATGAGGGTCGGGACTTTGAAGGACTTTGCTACTATTTATGTGAGCCCTAAGTTTCGGGCCTGTACAGGCATTGTTGAGCCATCGTGGGCAACAAAGGCATTGTGGCTCACAAGATCATTATCATGAAAATGGCCCCGGTGGCCCAATATTTAATGGGCCGACGTATCGTGTCACTTAATGGGCTATGAATTATCTTGTATCCCAATATTTTGGGCTATGAGCCATATTTTTTGGTCCATTAAAGAGTATGAAGGTAAATAGCTGATCCATCGTGTAGGCCCAATTCAAGCCCATTAAACCATCCATTGACATGCAGGTCAGATAGGCCCTACCAACTTTCAACCCATGATCTTCAAAAAACAAACACTTCAACCCTTATTAGATTGTCGATTCAAGCCCATTTGAGTAATGGTATTGGTCCTTGTCTAAAATTACCAGTTAATGCAGCTCAGCTCGGCTTAATTCAACTCAATAGAGTTTCTATTCTGACTATTTGACCATAATAGAAGATGATTATCATATCACTTGCATCGTCTTGTCGTTTGCTCAACCCTAATAAACCCAACAAAGGCAGGTATTTGATCTTAATGATTCATTGTCTTATCTTAATCGTAGGAAATCTCTTTATTCAAAGAAGTACTATACTCATACAGAGAATGTTACATGTACTTGAATTGAAATCGTGTTTCACTACTGAAAGACTGAAATTACTAAACTCATATTACAATCGTACTATAACTGCAACCACAACAGGAAAAATTCTAGATGAATTGCTTACATAAATTTTATCTTTCTATTATATTCAATGAAGGGTTATATTTTTTCATTAAACAATAAATTATTAGGTAGACAATCGGGGGTTGGTGGACCGGTGGTAATATAAATAAGTCAAAAGTGTTTACAAGGCTCAAGAGTTGGGTTCACCACGACAAAAGGCTTCAATAGGCGTCTCGTCACACAAGGGTTTGGATTGGTGAACTTTTATTTTTTCTTTTTTATTTTTTATTTTTATTCTTGGATCAGTAAAATTAGTTTCATTGATAGAAAAAGGGATATACATTAAAATTGAAGGCATGCCCAAGGTCCTGAGTAAGAAAAAATATTGGGTATAAACAATGGCACCACATCATCAGTGTCACATGGTGTCACCGACCAATAATATAATACCAAATAAACTTAATGGGTTTCGCTATACCACGTTTGCTATATAAGAATAGTAGAATTTACCAGTTCTATTTGTTGTTTTATAATTGATTAGTAACAATACGGAACACTGATGACGTGTTGTCAACTTTTTGATTCACTTACAAACGATTTTTCTAATATATAATAAAAAAAATTCAAAGCTTTATAAAATATATTTTATTAGAGTAGAATGATAGTGGTTTTAATGTTATACAGTACTAACTCTTGAATCTTAATATGTTTATAATGTTTGAACTCAAATTTTTTTTATTTTAGTTGCTTATTTGTTTATTTAGGTTTTTCCATAAAATCCTAGCTTCGGTCCTACTCCTGAATAACAAGTGAACTTCAAGCTCTTAAATGCACAAACTAGCCACCATGGTAACACCGCAAGTTATTGAGACAGCATATGTAAAGGAGAGAAATAAGGGGAGAAAGTGGATTCATTGGTTCTAAAATGTGCTTCAAAATCGGCTTCCTCATTCACATAGATAACGGGGAGTAAGAATTCCCATCTTTGCTTGCGAGGATGGGAATTAGGAGTCCTAAGATGGATATCTATGTAGGTGATGGGACTATTTACTGAGACCTCGGGGATTATGGCACGTATCCTCGGCATTCTTTATTGTGACATCGGGGATCACGACACGTGTCCCTCAACATCAACGCCTCGGAGGCAGGACATCTCTGGTCCTAGGAGCCATACGCGTGTCCATCGGTATCCTTTTACCCCATCGGCCCCGAGAACGTCAGACTGCCTTCTGACTCCTTATGACAACTGCCGTCTGGAGGATTTGACAATCTAGTCATTATGAATAGGTTTTGCTCAGACGAGTCAGGTGAGTCAGACGAATGAGACATAAGACCTATAAGAGGTCAACACGTGGCGTCAAATGTCAGAGAAGGTGATGATGAAGATTGCAGAAATCACTGGAACAACACTGACACAAGCAAACATTTAATGAATCTCTCTTCTGATGGGACCCTGTGATGGGCTTTAGGGCCCGAGGAGTAATAGCCTTAAATGCTCTCTTGCCAGGACATTTAATACCCCAGTACCGAGGGAGGAACATTGATTGTTCTTCCCCAGCGCATTTATAAGGACTAGCGCCGAGCGGGTACTATTGAGCCCTCGGTAAGCCAAACAATCAGTAATGGGGGATTCCCAATGTTGAATCATGGGCACGCTGCTCCATTCCTGACAACACCTACAAATTAAATCACTAGCAATGATGAGTATTGAGGGGTATAAATACACCACAAAAACATGCAGCAAAGGTACGCAAAACCTCTCCACTACTACCATACAGTGTTTTCTTCTTCCCCTCTCACCATATACTGACTTGGTCGTCGGAGGGGATACGCCGGAAAACGCTCCGGCGCCCTTCTAACCCTTTTTTTCTGTGGTTCAGGTATGGTTAGCATCCTTCAAGGACCAGTTAGGCGACCTCAAAAATAATTCATCACCACTCCTTAGGCACCCTTTGACCCTCTCAACCTATTCTAGGTGACGCAAACAACCGCATCCTCGACTGACTCGTGTTTACCAAGGGAGAAATCTGTTCCCATATACATTGTGCGTGAATCTGCTCGCACAGTAGGCATGCGATTCAACTGTTTTGAACTCACGACCTTAAAATCTAAGGAAGATAGTGATGATTAGACCAACATGTAGCGTTTCAAATACTGAAGTTTCAACTTCTTCTTTTATATTTTAAATTAAAAAATGTTATTTGTATTTAAAAAATTGATATGATTTGCTAACTTGATAAATCAAAATCATTAAATAGATCCTCGATAACAACTAAATCAATTACGGTGATTGAACAAACTAATTTTTCAAGTTTGTTTAGTATTTGCTCTTTCTAATTTTCCTCCCAAACCTAATCTGCAGGGTTGGCATATGGAAATCAGGATATACTATCATGCAATGCCATCAAAATGGAAGGCAATGGGTTTGATCCTTAAGCAATTTTGACCGCCTCTTCAATTTGCATCGAGTCCATTCATATTCCATTTTACAGCAAAAAAACAAACTTTGTAAGCTATTTCCAAGATAACAGCTAAACAAACACACACACACACGGGGGAGGGAGGAAGAGAGAGATCTAGGGTATGGAGCCGTTGTCTCGTTTGATATAGCCGTTCTTGCCGGCGTTGGACTATCCAATTTCCATAGCGGTGTTTGGCGGCGTTGGGCTATAGGGAGGTGGGGGGTCACCACCTCCCGTCCAATTTCCAAACACGTTATACTTCATAACGTTCCTACCCCCAAGCAGTCTTTTACTTTCGCGAAGTCTCTTTTTTGGCAAGCCTGTGCCCATTCATGTTTGGACGGCAGTCTCCTTCATGCACCTGGATTATCATCTCTTTAGCCTCCCTTTCATCTAAACATTTCAACAGAATGTTGTTGGAAGACCTTATTATACTTGAAACAATTTAGTGAGTAGGGATTTTTAAATCAATGAAACTCAAGATAAACATAAGATAGACTTGAATGAGTTTATATTCTTTCACCAGCATTCAGACAAAATAATAAAAATTAATTCTACCTTAAACAGACGAGATTGCACTTATTCATTATTCACATTAAGTGAAAATTGATCTTAATTTCTCTCACAAGGAAGAAGAAATACATGAAATATCTCCTTAGCAAACTTTTCCCCATTCAAATCAAACTAAAGCTTGTAACCCTAACCCTAATCAAGTTGAAAATTTCCATTCCCAAACCCCAAAAAACAAATTAGAAAATCTCCCACCCTTACTGACTTCACGCTAAAAGGAAGCAATAATAATTAATCATACCTTGAGATCTATTCAATTTCAACCCTAATGAAGAATTAGAAGTAACAACACTCGCAACTTTATATATCATCACTTGCCCTAACTTCATCTCAGATTCAACCCATGCAACTTTCTCTTTCGTCCAATTACAATATCAGAATCGAACCCATCAAGAAGATCAATTCACACCATGGCCGGTGAAGCCTTGAAAAACCTTTACAACTTGCATGCAAGCCGGCAAAAGAATTAAGGAAGGAGAACAGGAGAAGAAATTGAAATCCGGTCGGCCATCAGGTTTATCTTTGATACAACCCATCAAATATCGAAGAACGGGTCGCTATAGTCCCAAAGACTAGCCGGAGGTAGCTCGTCGTCGTTTGTCAATGGCCACAAAGCTGGAGATGCTGGTCCGGCGGTCATAGTCAGATCTGTCACCGCCGGTGCAAGAACTGGCTGAGAAGACAAAGACAAGCTTGACCCAACTGAGCCCACCAGTGAGTTGATTTCATCGTACACAAAATTAGAGTTTGCATAAGAAGTCTGCTGGAAATTATACCTACTGGTGGGGTCAGCCTCAACATCGAAATTAGGCCCTATACACTCTAGTTGTTGTTGCAATACTTGTTGTGGACTTTGTGTTTGTGCTATAGTAGGGTAGTGTACGGTAGGGTACAATCCGTATGGACAGTAACCAGCCACCACTCCAGCGGCCGCAGGAGGCGGAGCAGGTGAAGAAGAAAAGGTTAGGCTAAACCCGCTAAACCCAGAGGGACGAGGAAGTATTGGACGAAGGGTTTGAGTGGAAGAGGAAGAAGAGCTACTACGAGTGGACTGAGAAGATGGGCCAGCACCAGAAGGCTGGAGGTTGAGCTGAGCCCTAGAACCGTAAAGTATAATGGCTGCGCGATCATATGCACGCGCCGCATCTTCGGCGGTGGCGAAGGTGCCAAGCCACCGTCGTGTTCGCTTTCTAGGCTCACGGATCTCGGCCACCCACTTGCCCCAACTTCGCTGTCTCACTCCTCTGTACTTAAACTTGCTGTTATCAGGACCTCCCTTGACTTTGCTCTTCCTGTGGTTATTGCTGCTACTGGTGGAGTTATCACTGCTTGTGGTGGCACTGGTGGTGGTGGTATTAGTGGTGGTGGTGGTGGTGGGCTTGGTTTCTTGGATAGGGTGATGATGGTGCGGATTGTTCATAGTTTTAAGAGTTGAATGGAAACTACCTCGTTCTTTGTTGCCCAATTAGTTGAACGAGAGGACTCTGAAGCGTTGGGTTTGAATGACAACTCTGTAAATGGTGGATGAGGGCGGTGGTATATATTTTACCTGTGCTGTGTATTTATATGCACATGTTGGGTAGAGAGACAATGGAGTTGCTGCGCTGTGAAGAAACGGACCAGAAGTTTACAATGGAATACCAAATTTGACTGATTATTTTCTGGCATGCTTGCTACTTGTTCTTTTCTTTACTTTCTCAAATTTAAATTAGATAAAAAAAAATTATACAAAAAAAGAGTTCTTTTTTTTTTGGAAGATAAATGTGTACATTGAAACAGGAGAAAATACAAGGTGTGCTCAATAAACAAAGAGTTAATAGGGTGATATTTGGCTGCTCAAAAAAAAAAAAAAATAGGGTGATATTTGATAGTTGAAGTGGTAATAGTGATAAACTTTTAATTTAGACATCTTGAGTTTAAATGTTGATAATCTCTTAGTACTATGAGAGATTTATTCCTCATGAATATTTTAATCCTGGTGTAAATAGTTTGTTTTTCACTAGATCGAAGAGGATATTAATAGAGATGCGCATAAGATGACTCAAATACTCTTAATCATTAAACTAAAAAAAAAAGAATATGACGGAATTTATGGATCCCTAGGTCATATGGTTTGGAGACATTTTAAGACATGTTAAAATTGATTATTGTAACTTGTAAGGGCAGTTCCATCCACGAGTAATGTTTTATATCTCAAATTTATATTCTAAATGTGCATCCCAAATCAATGGGAATCATTAGATGAGTGAGTCTCAATGAAAAAATTTGATGGGACCCACTCATCTAATAGTTCCCATTAATTTGGAATGTAAATTTGAGATATATAGCATTGCTCTCTATCGATTGACATAAACATTATACATATATATATATATATATATATATATATAAAAGAAACTGAATTTCAAATTTTGGGTTCCATTGACGGAAGTGAATAAAAGTTTCGGTTACAATCAAAACAATTTGACCAAAAAAAGGGGATCAAAGCTAAAAATAGTGAGAGCCTTCATTATAACTTTTACTTTATGAATTATTTTTGAACCTTCGACTTCTCGTCTTCTACGACATTTCGTGTGTATTCTCTCTCTTTCTCTCGCTGCCTCTTATTCTCCCTTCGTTTTCGTCCTTCCCAGAGGAAGATCACTAACTAGGTTGCTTATGTTCTTTCCCTGGCACTAACTTTTCTGTATTTTTCCTTTCTTCCAAGTTCCAATGCTATTTTGCGGTTCCTTCTCAAATATATACCTTCGTCAATAAGTTTAGACTCGAAATGGAAAAAGAAAAGGAAACAACGGCATTTCTGTGCAGGGTGATACCAGAACTGGAAGAATAAACTGGCATCATTTTTTTTTTTTTGAACTGAATTGTGTTAATTTGGTTCAAGAACTTTTAATTGTGTTAATTTGATCTTTGAATTTTTAAAGTTGTGTTAAAACTTATGTTTAAAAGGTAACAAAATTAATCACACATGTCGGTTTGAAATACGACGCTAAGGGTTTTTTTTTTTCTTGGGGAAAGGTTAAGTACAAATAAAGGAAAAAAGAGAAATAATTGAGTTAGCTAATTCCTATACTAAGTGGGTGTCTCTCTAAACAATGCTTCAATCACTAAGTTTGGAAGCTGGTGATTAGGAAGGACGCTCGTGTACGTGAGGGCTAATCCCTATCTTGCTAGCTCGTGCGCTACTGTGTTTGCATCTCTGTAAGCATGTATATATCATGTTCTAATTAAGATGATTTTTTAGAATATGCTTCAGATCTTGGATTGGATTATTGTCCAAATTTGCCATGGAGTCTAAACATGTCGAAGCATGACTGCATGAACCACAGTTTGAGAGCTACTTTCAATGGCGACATAGTTCCAATTTTGTCTTTCTGCCCAAAGAGCTGCATCTCTCGTTGCTAAAGGTTTTTTGCTTACTCCTTCTTGCGCAAAATTTGGGTGCGTCGACCAGACCCTCCCCATTCCACAGTCGCAAAAGGCACTTCATTGCATTGTGCATGCAAAGAATTTCGAGTAATACTATTGAGACCTAAAAATCTGACCTAATTTGTTAACCTAATTCACTGTGTCCATTGGATTGGTCGTGGGCTCCATCAAACATTGGAACTTGATGTTAATCCAATGGTTCTAATGAAGCCACATCATTAAGTCAACAAATTATGTCAAATTTTTAGGTCCAAATAGTATTACTCAAGAATTTTTACATTTTTGCATAGATGTTTGGTTCAAGTATAGTATAGTATCGGATGGGATTGAAAGCTTGAGTGCAATTCAATCCATAATAGTATTAATATTAATTAATAATTTTATCATATTTCTATTATAGTATATTTGGATGAGGAATTAATATATGGTATTAATAAATTGAAAAAAGTAAAAAACCTTATATCAATGCATAAGTCTCTAGACAACACGAGTATTTTTGTTATTTAGATGCCCACCTATCATATAATAATGGTCTAGACCAAAATGTGGGATTAGATGATAATTTAGAATCTATCCCGTATTAACAAAATCATTAAAATAGGTCTTATAATTTAATCCAAACTAAATTTTAAATGATATTAAACTAATTTAGTTAAATTCTACCCCTTAATACTCCAACCAAATACACAATGCAGATCAATATGGGTATAACAAACGGTGACAAACTTACACCACTTTTTATGCCTCCATGATTAGGGTTTTAATCAAATCGAGTTTTGCGAGCTTGAGTTCGAGCCAAAAAAATTGTTCAAGTTCGACTCGTTCAGGACTTGAGCTTAGTCCGAGTAGCTCAACTATTTTACATATAAACAAGCCGAACCTTTTAAGCTTGTTTTTTTAAACGAGCTTAAAATATTGTTTAAGTTTATATCGTTTAGAGCACGAGTCAAGTTTGAGCTCAAGTAACTCGTCTCAATTACCACTCTTAGCCTTGATTTCTCGACTACGGTAACTTTCCCAATATAGAATTGAAGGAAATCCGCATATATAGAATAGGCATGTTAATAGATCAGGTTTGAATGAGATTCCGAATAATTCGAATCCGAATTCAATTTCAAAAGGCTGATTCGAATCTAAATTCGATTTGATAATCTGACGGATCCTGATCCATATTCGAACTCATTAACATTATGAATCCAATCCAAATTTTTGATCCGATCCGAATAACTTAATTAATTAAAATTTTAAAATAATCACTTAATTTATTTAATATTTATATAAAAAACTATAAATAATTTGAATCGTATCATAATCAAATCGGATATAGATATATTCAAATTCAAATCTATAAAATATCAAATTCGGATTCAGATTTAGATTCGGATTAACGATACAAAAACTATATTAATTCATCGCCAGCTAATCGTATTCAGATTAGAATCGAATCTATTGACAGGCCTAGTGTTGTGGGTGTATAATTCAAGATTGTTGTCTAATTTTTTCGGAAAGTAATTGGTAGAACATTACTTGGATGGTGTTTGGGATGATTTCTAGGATTTTAAAAACACTTTTTAAATAATTATTTTATAAAGAAAGCACTTTCTTTGATTAAGTATTGTTTAGATGTTTAATAAAAAAAAGCATTTAAATAAAAATTATTTTTTGTTTATTGATTCTTTGTTGATACTTGTATTTTTGTCGCTTCAACTTAGGTTGATGATTGCGTTTTTTTTTTAATATTTTTGCATTGTTTTTACTGCTTAAAGGGTTTTCTTTTTTTCAATTTCAATTGTGATTGAAGTGATAATAAAAACGAATTGTAAATTCAGATATTTTGTGTTTGAATTTTGGTAATTTTTTAGAGTCTAGTTCTAAGAGATATTCATCATAGATATTTTAGTCCTCACATGAATGACCTAACTTTGATCAGATTGAGAAGAAGATTAATCAAAATACATATAAATTATTTCAGACGTCTTTGACTGTTGAAAGGAAAAAAAATTCATACATACGTTCACTTTTTTCATATAGTTAGGGAAAGTTCAGTGCAATGTGAATAATTTTGAGAGGAATATTAATAATTATTGAATAAGTCTATTTGAGACCATCGAATGAATTTATTAAAACTTGCTCTATTTTATATTATAGATATATTTATGTAAAAAAATTTAGGTTTTTTTTTATTATTATGTTTTTGCATGAATGACGTGTCTGCATGTAAAACAAAGGAGAAACAGTGGCCGCAAATAGCATGTGGAGGCCAGTAAGTGCCTTGGAACTCTCAAGGGTCTGTACTTCTCCAGTAAAGTAATTTGGACCTACTTACCGAAAAAAAAAAAAAATAATTTGGACCCAGAGAGAGAGAGAGAGAGAGTCTGATAAGCCTGATCTGATCTGTTTCTCGATTTGGCAAAGCTTTTTTCACTGTGCTTTTGTCTTTGTTTGATTAATAAATAGCAGGGGAGCTGTTGTTTTGAAACCTGTATGGTTGGAGGGGAGCTGTTCCATTCAGCCCCACAACTTACTCTATTAAATAAATAGCAGTAACCCTCCTCCTATTTTTTCTCTCTTGATATTTGAGTCGAATTTTATGAATTTAAAGTGAATTTATTAAGTTTAAAATTATTTAAGTTCAATTTATTATCGAGTTTGAATTGAGCCCAAAATGAGACTCGAGTCGAATTCAAGCAGCTTAACTATTTTATATATAAACAAATCAAACTTTACGAGTCCAAGTCAAATATTTTAGGCTCATATTTTTAAACGAGTCTAAAAAAATTATTTATACACGACTCGTTTAAAAAATGTTCCGAACTCAAACTAAACTGAACTCGAGCAATAATTCAGTTCGATTATCAACTCTACTCAAATTTATTGATTTGAGTAGGGTTTGTTAATTTACAGTAAATTTATATTATTATACCTTTTAAATTGATTTTAAGGTGTCATTAGTCATATATATATGCTTAGGGTCCACTACTATAGTTGCCATTATTCCTTCTACGAGCTTATCTTAGGGTTGATGGGAAAGGATGAGTAAATACAAAAATGCACCCTCAAAAATTCATTGAATATTATATGATAAACAAATCGAGCTCCAACCTATCAAATCCAACCTATCAAGTCATGCGGCATGTTGTTCATGCCCGATTACAAACGAATCTGAACGAATCAAAACCAAATTGATCCTAAATCAAACTTGAGTTGTATATAAGTGACAGCCCTAACCAGTGGTATTTTGTTTTACTTAAAATATATATATATATATTTTTTGGAGTTGACACTGCAAATATTCTCTTGCATATCAAAAATGGTTAATTACAAAAAATTTCCTTCAAGTTTGGGTTATGTTGCAATCAGCCTTTTCAAGTTTCAAATTTGACAATTTGTCTCCTTAAAATTTTTTTGGGACTAAATTAATTGATTGAGTGGGTGTAAAATGTTAACTTCCTAAAATACTCTGACATCTGATTATTATTTTTTTTCATTTTCGTTTTGTACTTGGCCCTATCCCAACTCCGTCAGTGCCCTCGGGGCCTAACCCCCTTCCCCAACTCTGGTAGTGCTCTTCGAGCCTCCCTACCAGCTCTGACGATACTCCTAATGAACCCCCTTCCCCAACCCCGACCCTTCTTTCTCCCCACATACTAGCTTTGACGATGCTCCCAATTC
>CM042201.1:17462328-17495260 GCA_023539305.1 Ilex asprella
GCTACTACTAGGGGTGGGTTTTGGTTTCACTAGAGGAGGGAAAGGAGGGTATTTATTTGGGGGTGGGTTCACCCATGTTTCGGTGTATAGGGGTGAGGCGTGTTGGTGTTTTAGGTATTACTAGTTGATGGAAAGGTGGGTTCACTAGATGAGGGGGGATTTCAATTGTTTGGGTGGGGGTGGGTGTCGATTTCCTTGGAGAGGGAGGGAGGTGGATTTCACTAGAGGAAATCACCTACTTCTATGTGGGGAGTTGGTTATTTTTATTTTTATTGTAAAAAAAGGGTAGTTGTAGGCTTTTGATAAATTTTCGCCATTTTTAATGGTGGTCAACTAACGGTAAGAGTTAATTGAAAATTATTCAAACATCAATAGTGCAAATTATTGAATTTGAAACCTAATGGAGTCGATTGTAATATGATCTAAACTTGGACGGGACATTTTGTAATTAATCATATATAAAAGACAATGTAGTTTTATAGGGTAATTATTGACATGACGAGCCGTGTAAGTTAAGTTTCTTGTGTGTTCATTTTGTGCCTGTCCTCGTAAAAAAAAAGTGTTGACATAATGCTTGGAAATAGATATATTAAATAAAATTGGTTTTCGTAACATGTTGAAGAATAAACCAAAGTAAAAATTAGAAAAAAAAAGAAGAAACAACTCAGTGATGGTAGAGACTGACAAAACTCCACAACTCAGAAGGCTTTGATGGTTGATCCTCAAGAATCATGTGACAAACTGGCCACTTTTGGATTGAGTTTGTATCTTTAAAAATATATATATGTATAATGTGGAGGAAGTGTAGAGAATAAAGGTTTTCCATACTCAGATCCACATGTAATGGTGACTCATTGAGAATCATGTGGCAACTAGCAACTTTTGGAAAAGAAATTCTATCTTTTCATAAGATATTAACAAGTATTTGAGTGCTTACCCAAAGAAAAAACAACTACTATTAAGAAAAATAAATTTCAGGTGTTGTAGTACTTTACTCAGGGCAGAGTCGGGATTTATATGTAGCGGCAGAAGCTAAAATATGCAATGACTTAAATCATAATTTTATTAATTTTTTTTTAAAAAAATTTAATGGTACTTTTAAAAAAATTTGTAATTGATTCAAAACTCAATTTATTTTGTTAGAATCGAACACTTTATTCTATCATTGTGTTTTTAATAAATAATTTGTTAGGACAATAAATATTGAAAAGAAATTGAACAAATTTAATAGAATTATTTTTAGAAAAATCAATTTATTACTATCTATTAAACCAAACTTAGATTTGCAAATAATTTAATCTTTCAAAGCAGATTGCTAAAGTCCAGTTAATTGAAATAATTTAATCTAAAATGTAATTTACAATTGATAATTCCTAATATAGAAATCCAATTAGGAATCTGGTGGAGCTGACGCTCTCTTCTTAACGGATGAGGTAGTTACAACGCACCCCATAAGATCCGGTCAAAAGATGACGTGGTAGTTGACTCTATCTAAAGCGGCATGGATGAGACTCTTGAATGACCTTGCTTACGCTCTGGGTGATGTAACTCCTCGAACCCTGATGAACTTGACCGGGCGTAGACTTTTTTGAAACTGGACTTTATTGAATTTCTATAAGTTAGACTCTTAATTTAAAGTAGGCTCGAAACATGAATTAGGCCTGACTCATCAACGTCATTTATTGGTATTTCTTACCACATGAGCTTCATTTTGGGGTTGGGTATAAGGCAAAGACTTAGTACCAAAGATAGGGTACAAGTCTATGCAATAAACATAAGAGGGAATGTGCACTGATGGGGGTGGACTGGTTTCTGTTTCCTCTCTATCTTTTTCTGTTGGGTCTCCATTGGTGGTTGAAGCTGAAGCTATCCGCCAGGCGTGCCTCCTTGTCGACGCCCTTTTGTTAACTAATGTATCCATTATGAATGATTGTCTATCTCTCATTAAATTTAGTGCTACGAAAGATGCTCCTTCTTGGGAGATTAGGGCAATTATTGACGACATTAGATTTTTTGCTAGGTTACACAACCTACGTTTTTTACACAAGCCTAGAGCCTGTAATACGGTTGCTCATTGGGTGACAGTTTTTAAACTAACCAATTCATTGCCTTTGGATTAGTTAGACTCCCCCCGTCCGAGCTTAAGGCTTCTATTTTGACAGATTGTAATTCGAACTTCCCTACCTAATTCTAATATATATCCTTGCTTCTTGATCAAAAAAAAAACATAAGAGGGAATGTATCCTATGTAGGTAGGCACTAAATCTCATCAACACATGTTTTTTTATTGTCATTTCTCTCAAAGAATTTGGTTGAAGTTAAAGCAGATGTGTGATTATTTTATAGTAATTATCTCAAATCTAAATACACAACCAAGAATTGTTTTTATTACAAAATTTTGTCTGGGTATCTTAGTTTTATCCTTTTATTTGAATCACAGTTGTAGCTGCTGAATTCCGTTAATTTAGTAGTGAACAAAAGCTGAAATTGACATATTTTTGTGTGAAAATTGGGGCTGAGTCTTTCTTAAAAGATTTATAATGAGTTTAGTTCATTAAGAAAATTTATTTGAGGTAAGTTCGTTTTTAATTTTATTAATAAATAGTTAAATTCACTATTTTTTAAAACTCCATGACTTTAAATGCCCTTCTAATGAGTTAAAAAATAATCTTCAACATTAAATCAGTTTCTTAAATGGTTATCCTTAATTCACACTTAATAGAAGGTTTTTTCCCATAAATTTTAAAATTCAAATTTAAATTTGACTTCACTACCATTTCTCTCTCTCTCTCTCCCTCACTTTTTTTTTGCTGAGAAAACTATAATTAATTTAATATTGAATGTTTTTATGCATGTTACTATTTTTTTGTTACCCGTGTTACTATTTTTTATTGAGCATGGAGAATGTTACTATTAATGTCGAATATTACTATTTTTCGAAATATTAATATTCAATGTTTTTTTTGTTGATCATGTTACTATTACTGTTATTTTTTTCAAATATTAATATTCAATGTTACTATTTTTTATTTTTAAAAGTTACTATTTTTTTTGTGTTTAAGTGGTACTATTTTTTGTGTTTGAATGTTACTATTTTTTTATTTTTAATATTACTATATATATAGGGAGAAAGAAATAAATAGTCATATTTTATATATGAATGCAGTAATGCTACATTGACCAAATTAAAAACCTAAATGACATGACAACTGACTTGAACTTTTTTATTTAGTGTCATATCATTTGGGCCCCAATAAAAATTCTAAATAATATGCTGACATGCCATTTTGACTCTTAATTTGGTCCCAAAATTTAATCAGCGTAGCATTACTGATATGGATATAGATAGATATGAGAGAGAAAGAATTTTAATATTAGTCAAATTTCTAAAATTTAAAAATTATTATTTTAAAAATTGTTATAATTAAATATAATTAATTAGTGTATTTTAGATAATAAAAATCAAAATAGATTTAATATTAAATAAAATTTATTGATAAATTTATCACTAAATAAGTCCACAAAAAAACTCAAATTTTCCTAATTTTTTTTTTTAACTAAAACGATAAGAAATCAAACATCAAATCACCTCTTAAAAGAGGCAACCTGTCCTATTTCCTTTATCACAATTGGCATTGCAATATCCATAGCCCACGCAAACCTACCTTAATTTCAGAAACAAACTCAAATTGGGCCTAAGCCCATAAAACAGCTCAAATTCAACAGTACCTTGTTCCATTTCTCTCTGTCTCTCCTCAGTCACCCACTCTGATAAGCATTAAACCATGTTAATCTTTCGTCAATTCACCCACAAAACCCCCAAATCAGCCTCACTTCTCTGCAATACCTCTCGCTTCCTCACCACCCAAAGTCCTCACCCATTTCCAGACCAACCCAGTTCCTCCGACTACGACGACCTCATCAACGCCGCCGGCCGTGAAAGAGATTTCGCCGCCGTCCGCCACCTCCTCAACAAGCGCGTAAGAGACGGTTGTTTCAACACCACCAACACCTTCAAGTTCATCTCCACCGACCTCTCCGTACTCGACGACCTTTTGCAATCCCTCTCTCTTCTCGATATAGGGTTTCCCAGGAAGAGCGCGCACGACTCTCTCATCGCTCGTCTCTCCAAGTTAAAGAGAACCGATGAAGCCCTACGATTGGCGGACATTATGGTCAAGAATGACTATGGCGCTAATGCGTGTACGTTTCATCCCATTCTCAACGCCCTCACGAGGCAAAAGAGAATGGACGAAGCATGGCGCGTGATGGAGTTTGTCAGAGAGAATGGGATTACACCTGATGTGACGGCTTATAATTATCTGCTGACCGCTTATTGTTTCGCCGGAGATGTGACATCAGCGGCCGGAGTACTGACGAGAATGGTGGAGGAGGGAATGGAGGCTGATACGAGGACTTATGACGCGCTGGTTCTGGGAGCGTGTAGGGCGGACAAGGTGGAGGGGGCATTGGTGGTGCTGAGGAGAATGGTGATTGATGGAGTGCCGCCGTTGTATTCCACTCATGCGCACGTTATTGGAAGTCTGCTGAAGTTGGGTCATTATGCGCAGGCGGTGGAGTTTGTGATGAGCTATGGTGGGAGGGATAAGGGGTTAGATACAGAGAATTTTGGGCTTTTGGCTAATCGATTGATTAATTTGAGAAGGTTTGATGATGCTAAGTTTGTATTGGAGGAGATGAGAAAAATGGGGCTGGCAATGGGCCACAGATTGAAGGATTTTTATGACTTACATATGAATAATTAACTACCATCTTGTTGGTTTGATTTTTATTGAGTTCATCTTTTATTGTTGCCTAATTATTATCATCATAGGTTGAGGTTTAGGAAACCAAAACATTTTTTTTTAAAATTCTTCTTGTTGTTTGTTGAAATTTTGTGACGAAGCTGCTGAATATCTGGTTGTTATAAGTTTTGGTTCATGAATTTTCAAAGGAGAGAGATGAAAAGATTTTCTTTTTTAGAAAAAAAAGGAACACTGCAGAGTACAATTATCTTCAATGAATAAGTGATTCAGGAATTGGATCCTTACATTTAGTCGATGATGGGGTCATTTTACCCCTTGGTGGACACACCTCAAACTGAGAGGCCTGTTCAAAAATGCACGAGATGTGTAGACAAGAAATGCAGCTTGATAGGAGAACAAGAACAAGTCATTGAAGAACTAAGCTAGATAAATTATCGGGTTGAGGGTTCAAAGCAGCGGCAGATGATTAATTGGAGAAGCAGATAATAATGTTCATGGAAGCTTGAGGATCGATGGATGATTATGTTTATGGAAGCTCAACTCAAGAAAATGAAACGGGCAGCAAAGCAAACTCCCAGTCCAGGTAGGATTATCAAGACCCAAAATTTACGGCCTTATGATTTTTGTGCACTTGATCATCAATTGATTATCCAAATTCAGTAATTGGAGGTTTTATCTTCTAAATGTTGAATTTGTAAGCATATTGGATTATATCGAGATGATAATTAGATTGGGCAATTTGTTTTGTGATGGAGTCTCAATATGTTGGGGGTTTTAGTTACATGATGTTTGTTTGAAAGGAGAAAGAAGTGTCCTGAAAATTTTGAATTGGTTGTCATGTTTGGCTATTTTTTGCCCTTGATGTATGCTGTTGATTGATAAGTTTGTTAACTGTGGTTTTGCGCTTAAGCTACTACTAATTTCAGTAATATGATGCCATTTACATTGTTTATTTTGTTGTTGATGAATTTGAGGCATTCTATTGTGCTTCTTTCTGCTTTGATGAGAACCACATGGTCAAGTCCACCATTGTTGCTTTTATTACCTCAAAAATTTGTCATTGATACGAAAATGGTGAAAATAAGCTAAGGAAATCAGTGGAAATTTGCTGCAGGAGTTTTCCGTTTGTTAGTGTCACTGCATTGCGGAAGAATTTGCAATTCCTGGAAATGTCCCTAGGGTAGGGGAACCAAATTAAACCATTCAGTAGTTCTGCTACATTCATGCATATAGTGGCGTAAATCTATTAATATATGCTTCTGGTTCAGTGGTCCATGGTTAAGCTGTGGAATCTGAATAGGGTGGTGGGAACAACTTAAGAGATCGATAGCTTCTTACATATTATGCTTCTGTAGACGTGTCCACTGATTCAGTAGGAGGAGATCCTATGTTATAATCATTATGATTAATTTTCACTAAACACAATCTTAAATTTCTCGCCGAAGTCAATATTTTGGTGTGGACCTCTGTTCTTGGAAAGTTTCAAAATGAAACATGAAATTGTAACTTCTAAGAATCCATTTTGCTGAGATATTAGATCCAATTTCAAAAAGATTTCATTATCCAGTTTCTGTATTTCTGAAGCTCCAAAATGTCCCATTTGAAATGTAGTGGTGTTTGTCTGTGCTGGCGTAATGACAAGCTCTCCATATACTTCTAATGCAGTAAATTGGGTCATTTTTTGTTTTTGAGTAGCGTGGTGGCATTATAATGTAATTTGAGTTAGCTTTGATTGGATGATGGTTCCTTGGTTTGTCATAAATTTTTCACTATTATTTGTTCTCCTCATTGCAAAACTTTGACTGATGAAAACTTGTGCCCCTTTCAAGTAGAGGTCATTATTTCACGATTCATATATGCTCATGAGCCTCATTGTGTTGAGCTTATCTGGTAAGCTTAGAAGTGCCTGTTATTGGCCCTAGCTTTTTTTTTTTTTGGCTTGATAACAAAAACCAATGGAGCTTTGCAATGTGGAGTTCAGGTGGCTTGGATATGTTCTTTGAAACTTCCATTTTCCCTTATGTTCAATGGTATATATGTATACACTAGTTATAACTCGTGCCTGGAGGCACGATAAAATATAAAATTTGAGCTCACAAAAAATCGATCCCACTATATTAATTTTTTTCAACATGTGTATATTATTGTATATGAATAATGTTTGAAATAAAAATTATATTAACTATAAATTAATCAAATATTAAATGATTAAATACATGATACAAATGAATGATGTGATATTTTTAGAGAGGAAATATATAAATAATTAAACATGTAAAAGAAATGAGTGATGTGACTTGACGTTATTGGTGATGATGGGTGAAGTAAGTGATTGGTGATGGTTTTGAGGGGGAAAATATGACATTGATAAAATTCAAAACATGAGTTGTTTTATTATATAGATATAGTGCTTAATTGGTCTTTCTCAAACATCCCAACCTAGGACAAAAACTTGGTTAGGATTCTAGTTAATGGAAAGGTTGGTTTTGTAAAACAAAGCATATATGCATGATTTAACGGAAGAAGTATATGTACATGTGTGTGCGTGTGATGTGTGTGTGTGTGTATCTGTGTGTAATGTTTCTGCATGGTTGTGTCTGCACGTGATGGGATTTAACTTGGTCCGGTTGGGGTAAGCTGGCATAATCTGACACAATTGTTCTACAAGCTTGGTTCAATGATTTTGAAAATAAGGGTTGGACCAGATTTGAAACCTCAAAACCCATCCAAGGAGTGGTATATGTCTGGATTAGCACCTTCAGCATCCTGACCAGCCTACACTAAATGCACAACCTAAATTCAGAATTCTACATCAATTATTAACCTCTATCATTTTATCCATTTGTGATTTGTCTCTTTTTCGATAGTGGAAGTTAGTAGAAGCTATATCATATTGCCACTGTCTAATATTTTTGCTCTTTTTTAGTCTCATCATTAAACAATCTAGTCTGTTTTTCGAGTTTATCCAGAAAAAGAGATCCCATGGCAAGAGTCTTAGTTCTATTTATAAACTCATGGCTTATATTGTTGTTTTGTTGTTTGTTGGTATAAATCCAATAAGTGTACAGGCAATTTTTCCTAATCTGGATAAGGACATCCTTCTTTGTATCATTTCCCAAAAAATTGACAAACTGTGTGGATATGTAAAAGATATTCTTTGTTTTCCATCATTTTGCATGTATAAAAAAAATATTGTGATGTTTCATTTCTTTCAGCCTTATCAAATTTCTTATTTTTTATGTATTGAAATGGGCGATTACATTGGTTATAATCGTAAAGAAGAATCACGAGAGGTTTTTCGAACCTGGAGAGGTCTTTATCTTCAACTTTTTTATCTAGTATTGTGGACCCTGCCCTGAGTGTCTGGACTAAGTGAGGAAGGGTTTTGGTTTGGCTGTGGCCAAGTAGATCAGTTTCATGGTTTAGGCTTGGGCTTTCTGACCCAGGACTCCAAAATGCTGCGAAGTAATTGGAATTTTCCGAGAGCAGCATGTTCACAAAGTACCCGGTGATGTGCTCCCTGATCGACAAGTTCTCTCTCTCTCTCTGAACTGTCATTTTAGGTTTGTACTTTGGAGATTTAATACTGTTCTTTATGTCTCTTGAACCTCGTTATGAAATGCTTTCAGTGTTTCTCTTGAGAGAATACAAATAGTCTGCAATTTGTTACTCTTTACACCTGGATTTCTCAATCAGAAAAAAATAAAAGAAATGAAAATTGATTTTTTAGTTCTGATTGTTTACTCATTTAGTGTTTAGAGTCTGATTGTTTACTCATTTTGGAATCATTGTTGCTTTTTGCTTTCTATAATCTCAGGGTCATAGCTTCTTCTGTTTCTTCTCCGCACACACCTGCATAAAAAATGTCAACGAACAGATGCATGCATAGACATGATGCAGGCACACAACACCCCCCCCCCCTCCCACACACACAGGTGCCAGTGCTGATATGATGTGGTGCATGGATCTGAATTGTTCTTACTACATTCTCATTGAAATATAACTGTAACCAATTGGCTTGCTCATTGAAGTATTTCTAGTAAGATCTGTAGAGAATTGTGTATCATTATTTGTTAACCTCTGGAGTGGCAGCATAAAGCCACATTTTTTGGCATACTAAAGGCTAATCTAAGTACAACATTTGTTGTATGTTTAACTTTTCCTTTTCTGATAATAAAAAGGAAAAGAAAAAGGAAAGTTTTATGATACGCATTTGTCAGGATTCATTCTGGTTGCGTAATTTGCTAAATCTGTAGTCTCTGCTACAAGTATCTGTCTGGAATGCCCTACGAATGGAAATTATGTAAGGTGTTGTAAATTAAATAAAAAAAATGGTTCCGATTCTCTCTCTCTCTCTCTCTCTCTCTCTCTCTCATAATGGTGGCTTAACAATCATTATTTTTAATTTTCCTGCAGCCTATTTCACTTGAATGCCTATGTTGTTGAAGTTCCGTGCTTGTGGTTGTATGATGCTAATGCTGCTGTCCATGAACTCTTATGACTCTCTTGTTAACTCGTGCAGGGAAGAAGTTATAAGCAGAGGCCCGCCATGAGCACTCTCCTTGGGAAGCGAAAGACAATATATGAAGCACCGTGAATCTGAGTGGTTAAACACACCGCAGACTCAATATCTTACGAAAATCAGCATTGTGTTTGAATTCATGTTTCTTATGTTCAGTTTACATGATTTGTAATTCCTCGAGAGATTTCTTTTGGTTTTCAATTTTCTGATTGTAATTTCTGGCTAGTTTTCTTGCCTTACTCATGAGTTCAAGGTGTTTGTCTCACAAAAGACCAATAAAGCTTACAGAACTTCTTTCTTTTCCGTTCATAATGGGATGAAAGGCAAAATTTTCAAATGTATGAAGTATTTGCCTTACAGAACTATATTCCACAATCAATGAAATGACACAGTCTCCAGTTAATTTCTCTCTCCAATAGCTCACAATTATACTTTCTGGGTAAGCTCACCAAATTAGGAGAACAGAAAACCCAGGAGCAGTATGTTTGCCATGAATCAAGGGGGTCTGAGATGGTACTGTTTGATCATGTTGGCACTATTTCTTTATCTAGCAATCGTAAATTGGAGAATAATCTACCATTTTGTACTACGAATTTTCCCTGAATTTTGGTTCTTTAGAGAATTCCCATAAAAACCCATGACAATCCAAGTGAATTCCTGGTCCGGAACATCAATTAAAGGCCTAGTTCCTCAGATTATTTGCAACAGGGGAGAGAGAGAGAGAGAGAGAGCATCATGGAAATGGGACTTGGCTAAATTCAATAAAAGATCCACTCTGATCCATAGAATTCTGATTCAAATTCTCAAAGAAGCCATTGCAAACCTGCAGCTCAGGAAAACCAGCAGTACTCAATTGATCATCCATGAACAAAGTGTTCCTAGCAGCATAATGAGCAAGACGAGCTCTAGCAACAAGCAGATCATGTTGGAGCTCTACCATCTTCCTCTGCAGCGAAGCAATGGCACCAATGCACCCATAGACTGGGTCTCTCAGCCTCACGTCGGCCTCGTACACCAGCGAATTCACCGTGTCTTCGCGCTGTTCCTCGGGCACATCGTTCAGAATTTTGCTGACATTGCTCGCTCCAAACACCTTATGAACCTTGGCAAATTTTTTCGGCTCGTCGGCTCGGAAATAGGGTGCAAATTGACAGTTTGGACTGCACCTCCTCTTCAAGAATTTGCAGGCTGCACAAGAAGAGCTTGAACGGGGCTCTTGACCCTTCATGGCTCTTCTTTTACATCCACTTAGAACATTGTTCTATACTTCTCTTCACACGTATTTATAGCCTAGCAATAATGCTACGGTGAATAGTAATTAGGTAAAGTGGTGGCTTGGCATGGCATCTCGGCCTATTAGCTCAGTTGGTTAGAGCGTCGTGCTAATAACGCGAAGGTCGCAGGTTCGAGACCTGCATGGGCCAATTTTTTTTTCCTTTGCCATCTCATCCGACATCCCCATAAATTGATTCATAGATATAAATAAGATCGTTTCAGAGAGAGAAAATTAATCGAGATACACATAGTCTGACCCAAATACTTCTAATTGCCGAAAAAAAAAAAACAAAAAGAAAATAATTGAACCCTTTTTCCTATGAGTGAAAAATGGAGTGGATGGGAATTATTGAAGAGGAGGTGTTGCTTCGTAAGGTAAATTGAGACAAGATAGTTCAGCAACATAATAGTTCAGCTGAGACAATTATGCCTTCACAAGGTTATATGGGACATTGATGGTACATCAGAAAAGCAAGTGGGATAAGTGATGTGATTGAAAGAAAAAGATTTCACAGGAAAAGAAACCTCTCAATGGGTTTGGATTCATCCACAAGAAGGAAAACCTATAGAGGCTACAAGGGCCATTTAAGAATGTACATTATCTAGTGGTGTCAAGAGGAATGGCAATATCCATGATATTTTCCAGATTAAAAATGGGGATGCTTATCATATAGGGGAAAAAAGTATCTTGTGTACGATATTTTCGCTCCAAATTATAATAGAACAATCTTATCCATGTACTAAGTTATACTTTCCAAGTAATCATATAGCAAGAATAAAATTAGAAGTTATTGCATTCTGCATTGATCTTTGTGCACATGCACAAGGCTCCTGTTTTAGGTTACAATGGAATAATCTAATCACTGTGCTAAGTTATACTTAGCGATGAGTTTTAACCCTATGTTCTTCTCTCCTTTAAGATACCATACCAATACTTCGCTAATTGTGCTATGACCACTTTGACAACCTAATCACATAGAATTTATAACACTGCAATTGCTAGTCAATAAAAAAAAAATTGGTATCCAATACAGAACTCGACAGTGATAGTCAATATTTTGAGACTAGAACTGATGATATAACTTTAGACAAGTGAACTTATTATCATTTGAACAAGTGAACACTTGTTCTCGCTCGGGATACCCATCTTTTAAAAGCGTCTTAATCTAGATTCCTCTTATTTTGCTATTTACAGAGGAATTCCAATACACTTATAGCATGTCTTTCAAAACAATGTTGTTTCTTTCCACTTTGGAGGCAAGTTGTTGTGTCCAATCCATCAAATTGCATGCGTTGAAATATCACATATCCACTCTAAGTGCCTTAAGGTGGTTGGCCTTAATTTCACTTGGGATGTCGCATATTTAGCTGACTTTCCAATGTATAAAATACTAGTAAAAAAATATGACAAAGGGAATTATACATGCGTGTATACATACGCTAATCATTGATCGATTTGTTCCACACAAACGTGCTATCACAATCAACATACCGCGTCTAATTGATACACTGAATACTGTATGAAAACCATTTTGTCGATCAACATTATTAGTATCGTTGATATTGGGGGTTAAAATTTTATGTTTTTACTTATTTATTCAAATAAGAAATCACTCTTAATTCAATTTGATAAAATAGGGGTCTCTAAAATCTAATTTTGTAGTTCAAATCCTACAAATTTGAGGCCCACTCTTTCAAATTTGAGGTTTTTTTTATAAGTTTGAGGTTCAAATAAATAAATATTCCCGAAGATTTGAGTTTTTTAAGTACTTTCACAATCTTAGATTGATATAAAAAAATAATTTTATATTCGTTTATCACGTGGTCGTGGCAAGAGTCCGTAATAATTAGTGTAAAATCAAGTTCGTATCAATCTGAATTAACTTCATTTAGTCTATACCTGGATCTTTCTTAATCTATTTATTAAACAAGTTTAACAAATAAATTTGATTATAATCCAAAATTCGTGAAAGTTAAACTCATATTTAATAATTTCACATCGATTTTGGTTTTATTGACAAATTGTAATAAAGATTTCAGCCCTCATAATGACATCTATGTTGACCTTGTATTTTAGGATCTTAGATAGTATCTCGAATTATCTCCAAAAACATCATGGTACTAACTCTTTTAAGGATTTTTTTTTTTTGACAGTATTCAAATATAAATTAAATTCTGAACATTGAAATTATTTTTCATACAATGTTATGGATTTGACTAGGGAACTAAAAAAAATTGCACTATATCTCAATTTATTATATTTGTAGTTATTTTTATTATATTTATGAGTACTTTTACCATTGTTGTGATACCAAAAAAATAATAAAAATACTTATCACAAAAATGAAAAAAATATAAACAAATATAATAAAAACAATCACAAATGTGATAAATTACACACAAAGTAATAATTTTTTTTTGTACATAAGAAAAGTCGTAAAAATACCTACAAAAGTGATAAATCAATCACAAAAATAATAAATTTTTTAGTTTTAAAATAACTCACAAAAGTTGTAAAAATATCATTTGAAATAATAAATTTTGGAGATATGATACCAAACTTTTTTTAGGGGTACCATAGTCAAATTCCAAAGTTACAAAGCACAGTGAATGATAATATTTTTCTTTCGATCCAAGAGTAGTTCAAGTAATAATAAAGATTAGTTATAAATTCAGATATCTTGAGTTCGAATTTTGACAATTTTTTGGGGTCAAACTTTGAGAGATTGATCCTTCATGAATATCTTAATTCCAACGTAGATAGCTTGACTTTGATCAAATCAATAAGGAGATTAATCGAGGTGCATATAGAGATGTTAATCAAGACAAACTACTCAAGTTCGGATAAGACTCGGCTCGAACTTGACTCGTGTTTTAAACGAGTTGAGCTTGAACAATTTTGTAGAAAAAATTAGCCTTCAAGACTCGGTTCGTTTATATGTAAAATAGTCGAGCTACTCAGACTCGGGTTTGGTTCAAGTTTTAAACAAGTCAAGTTTGAACAATCTTATATATTCATTTAGAAAAACACGCCCGATAGACTCAAGTTAAACTTGTAAAATTCGACTCGATTAACACCCTTGTATGGTTATATATACGTAATTTAATTCGAATACCTTTAACTGTTAAATTATATTAAAAATAAAAAATAAATAAAAAATTTGTCACTTCAATCTGATGGCAGAAGAAGAAAAGGGACAACCATGATAATACCACTCCAAACACCCACTCGAGGAGAGAAGTCTTTAAAAAAATGCCTGTCGTTTTCGAAACGACACAATTAAAGTGGAAGGCCCACCGTGTATCCCACGCGCCGCCGTTTGATCAAACTACAATTGATAATCCACGGGTCCCCCAGAAAACTCCTGAAAATCAGGGCCGTTAAATGAAAGAGTGCATCTGGCGCGCCATGGAGTGGCGAAGAAGATTGTGTTTATGGGGCCCAAAGAATATATTTATGGGCCAGCCCATATTTGATTAGAAATGAATGTGTACCACTTTGCCTTGATATTTATGGGTATTGGTATTGTGTGATACCTGTAGCTTCTTGACTTGGGTTGGGGGTGTTGGCTCCTCCACCACCACCACCTCTCTTTCCACTTGATAAAGCTCTATGCACGTTTCACCTATGACTTGACATATTTTCGATTCGTTATTGGGATAGTAAAACGAAATTCGGTTAATCGAATAACTCGTTATGTTTTTTTTACGGAAGTGATCGCGTGTCATTATTTTAGACGATATTACGCGATCAACTTGTGATCATTCTGATTAAATTTTAACGATCTATTTATATAGGAACCATTTAAACACGAATAAAATATTTTAGAGAATAAATTAACAAAATTGATATTTTAAGGACAAAATTGACAAAATATGTATAATTTAAAGACTAAAAGTGTTATTAATCCTAAAAATTAAATCCAAAAGGGTTGACCGAGAGTAGTGGCAGAGCTTGACTTTTTTCCATAGCGGGGAGCAACTCTCGAGGTTGAAGAAAATGATAGAACGATAATAATCAAAATTCAAATGTTAAGTGTGCCTGCAATGATCGAATTTGGACTAGTTTCGAGTGTCAATCTGAAAACTCTAATCTAAATGAGTTCAAATTTTTTTTATAAATTCAATCTAATTACTTAATAGATTTCGATTAAACAATCCACATCTGGTAAATTAAATATTTGAAATTCAATTGAACCCGTAAATCAATTAAATTTGAATTTTAACAAATTATATCTTAATTTAGATTCAATTTCACTAATTGCACTCAATTTCATCATATAGCAATATAAATTAGACAGAATAGTCAGATCGAATTTGGCTATAATATCCAAAATCAAAATTGGGAAATTATTATTATATAATCGAATTGGACTCAGATTGTTAGTCAATAATATCAATTGACTATATGACTAATCGAATTGGATTTATATTAAAATATGATTTATTGAGAGACTCAAGTATTTAACGCAAAAAATAATCCCATATAATTTCTAATGTATGAAACTATTTTTAAATTTTTAACAACTTATCCAATGGGGCAAGTTTTTAAAATTTTTAAATTTCTTAAAATTTCAAAAAGGCCCCAAAAGTTTTTTAAATTGTAGTAGGGGCAACTGCCCCATTGCCCCACGCCCCTTTACCCCTAACCTAGAGAAAAAATTAAATAGAAAGATTTATGGGGTTCAACATATAGCACCTATATCTACGGATCAAATGCTGAATGAGTTGTATCAATGTTTATCTACAGATAAATCACTTGACATATAAGGAGAGAGAGATAAAAAAAAAGGATTAAAATAACACGTCTTTCGTAATTAGTGAGTAAATGTGTGCTTCTAAGATTTTATTGCAACCATTGGTCTAAAAATTGTGTAATTGGAATAAATTTTGATTACCAAAAAAAAGGGGGGTGAGGGGTGAATATAATGGGCCAAACAAACGTTCAAAAGACCAGTGGGCCTGCTATAGCAGTTTCTTGCCAGGGCTTAAAAAGATGCGGGTTAGGTTGTAACTTGTAACATCTTGAAAAGTTCTAACATAAAAAAAGAATCCCAAGAGAGACAGCTCGGGTGGCCGAAGGGGTCCCTCCACTAACACACTCTGTTTTACGTGTAAATTAAGAATAACTTGAATCTAAAAGTACGGTACAACGTAAGTAAAAAATAGTAGATTTAAGAGAAGGAAATTTAATGTGATTAATTTTGAGAGGGATGTTAGTGATCGTTGAATGAATCCATTTAAGACTATCAGATGAATTTATTGAAACATATCTTATTTTATATTATACATTTATTTCATATACATATAAAATACATATATTCATACTATTGAGTCAATTTTAATACCAACTGGTGCGTGAATATTATAATTTAATTCAACTATATGATGTTATAAATATACTAAAGGTAATTAAAAACACAGTACAACGATTTTCAGAGGGATGTTAATAACAAGTGAATGAATCTATTTGAGATCGTCGAACAAATTTATTGAAGTTTACCATATTTTATATTATAGATTATTTTGTCTACTAAACAAACTAAATGGTAAATAACTAGATTAGATTAATGGTCAGGTACCAAAGAGAGCTTTGTTTTCACACGTTGCTGTGTTATATTATTCAATTTCTCTCACAGGCCATACCTCAGCTGCCCTAACCACTCTTGTCTTACCAACCATGCTTGTCCTATCTCCTGTCTATGACTTGATCAGACTCCATAAAAACAGGAAACTAGAAGATGAAGAAGAAATATTGAACTGAAATCTACATGGGGCTAATCACACTTTGCACGTCGAAATATGTTTCAAATTTTAATTTGTACCTTCAAACATTAAAAAATTTTAATTTGTACTTTCAATATTATGAATTAGTAATAATGTGAATCTTACCCAGACTGCCGTTCAATTTTCGTCCTAAATTGAAGCACGTGAGACACAAGTGCTTCGAGCATGAGAATGAAATATGTCTATCGCTGCAGATTTTCATCTGCGATCAATTTGACACCGTTTGTGTGTCAAAAATAGAGTTTCATTAATCAAATATAGGTCAACTATATCATGTGCAACTCACATAAGTCCATGTTCAAAGCACTTGTAATTCACGTTTCAATTAATGACAAAAAATTGAACGGTAATCTGAGTCAGATCCACATTGATAACAATTCATAACATTGAAGGTGCAAATTAAAATTTTTAATATTTGAAGATACAAATTAAAAATCAAAGCATCTTTCCGGGTGCAAAGTGAGAATAGCCCAGAACAAAAATACCCATTCAGCTCTAGTAGTCCAACCAAAAACTTCCAACTCTAGAAGTAGCCAAGTCCAATAAGGCTTTATTATAGTCATACAGCAAATATTCATTTACAAATTAATCCTGCCCAGGATCATCACCATGATGCAATGCATAGATTATTCCGGTCTGATCGTGAAAAATTACCTTACTTAATTAGGGAAGAATGTCGTATGTGAAATAATTAAGTCCCACATTTAAGGAATAGATGTGATCTAATCTAAACCTGGAGCAAATGGATCATCAAATTAGTTTAATCAGCTGGATTATAATGCAGACAATTTGTTCAATCCAAATTCTGCTGTCTGTTCTAGGTGACATAAGGGTATGGATTTAATATCAAACAGCATTTAAAGTACATTAACACAAAAAAGCGACAAATGGATAGGTCAAGGACGAAATGTATTATGATAAAACTATGTGCATCAAAATAAAATTATGTGCATCAAATCATCTACAGTCGTTAGATCAGTGATAAAACCTGGCGTAGATAACATTGCTCAATGTGTTATTCAAGAGAAGTGGTTGAAGCCTATCATACCTAGTACGCAATGCTGGGTGAAACCTCACCCCCTTCGTTGGGATCCTCTCCCCCTCCCCAATAGGTATAGGTGAATAGGTTCTCTTAGGACTAGTAATAGGTCGTGTTTTTGTAATTCATAACAAACCCATTTATGATCGTGTATGTTTAGGTTCGTGACATCTTTACAAATCGTGTTTAAAATTGTTAAGCCTATTTTTTATAGTAAAGGAAAAATGATATCACTACAAGGATAATTAAAAAAAAAAAAGAATAGTCATGCTTCAATCCAATAAGAACCGTTCTACTTCCACCAACTGATTGCAACTGAGACAGAATTATGCAGAAGGTCTGAAGTAAAGAAATTCAGCACAATTCATACTAATGTAGTATAGTTAAAAGGGGAGCCTAGTTTACAAAATTCCTCAGTGTGGTACAAGGGGAGGATCAAATTCATACGAGTTTACCTTAATATGTAAAAAGGTCTTTTTCGTGACTCGAACCCTCTGTCATCATACGAGCCTACAAAATAATTTGCAGGTCAGATGGTTCGTAAATCAAGTGATGATAAAAAGACAAGACTTGTTGACACCCTGCCCTAAAGGACAAGTCACAATGGTCCAATTACAGTGCTTAACAGTTCATATTTAAGGTCTAAGCGGCTGGTCTAAGGCCCCTATTAAATATATAATGGATATTTGAGAGGAAAGAACCGCAACCACCAATGCAACCTTTGACACGGCTCATTTCAGAATGAAAATATATATATATATATATATAGAGAGAGAGAGAGAGAGAGATGAATTGAATATAAAGTTGGCGGGGATTATAACTAGCAAGGCCCGGAAAGTCCTCCAAGTGGCAGCAAACCAGGACACCCTTTTTCCTCTCCTACCAGCCGTCCTATTGTCACCTACTTAAGAGTACAAAAAGAATCAGTCAAAAGTTCATGATATTATTTTAATATTTTCCCATAACGAAGATTGCTTTCCACTCTGCTACCGTTGATCATGAAAAGAAAAATGAACACAAACCTACTTTGTATACTGCAAAAACCATGGATGGAACTTTACCGTCTCTCATGGTCTACTCAGGCTTTCTTCAAACAGGTTCTTTGCTAGAATCATTGATCCATGTCTCTAAAGAAGTCACCTCCATGGAAAATCTTCCATTTCTACAGTTCAAAAATGTTTCAACAATGATACGAAGAATCAAACTTACAGCCTCATTGTTTGAAGAGATTCAAGAAACAAATAGCCCACTTCCACCATCTTCAATCTTGTGTCTCACTGAGCTTTTTTCAGTGATCAGAAGAGTGAAGCTTTTGATACAGAGGTGCAAGGAAGGTGGGGTTCTGTGGAACCTTGTGCAGACAGAGTTTGTTTCAAATCAGTTTCATGCAATGGTCAAAGAGATGGGGAGGGCACTTGATATTTTACCTCTCAGCTTGCTGAAAATAACTGCAGACACCAGAGAGCAAGTTGAGCTTCTTCACAAGCAGGCAAAGAGGGCTGAATTGTTTGTTGATCCCAGAGAGCTTCAAAGAAGGGAGGAGCTTCTCCAGTTTATGGCTACTGACAGTGAGAAGAACAGCAAGAACAAGGAATTCATCGATTTTCAGAGAGTGAAAGAGATCTTAAGCAGCATTGGTTTGAAAACCCCATTTGATTTTGATGATGAGATTTCAAAACTAGAGGCAGAAGCTGAAAAGCAAGCAGGCACAGGGGGACTCATCGTGGTTTGCAATATCAACAATCTCGCATCACTGGTTTCATTATCCAAATCCAAGATTTTCAGTGGAGAAGAAACTCAAAAAACCCAGGAGGATCTCAAACAGTGCAGTGCATCAGGTAGGTGTCATGATCATGCCTCATCTTCTCAGTCAATGGTTTTCAACATTCCTGATGAATTTCGCTGCCCGATTTCACTGGACTTGATGAGGGACCCCGTAATTGTCGCATCAGGGCACACATATGATCGAAACTCAATTGCCCAGTGGATCAATTCAGGACATCACACATGCCCGAAAAGTGGGCAGAGGCTAATACACATGGCCCTTATACCCAACTATGCTCTCAAGTGTCTAATTCATCAGTGGTGTCAGGAGAACAATATCCCAATAATGGAATCCCCATCATCTTCTTCAGCATTGGAGAGGAGCAGTAGCAAGAGAAAATTATGTGAGAATGCCGTAGATCACATTTCTGCAACAAAAGCGGCTGTGGATGCTGTCAAAATGACAGCTGAATTTCTTGTAGGGAAATTAGCAACAGGATCACTAGATATCCAGAGACAGGCAGCATATGAGCTTCGGTTACTAGCAAAAACTGGTATGGATAATCGACGGATAATCGCCGAGGCCGGAGCTATTCCCTTTCTGGTGACACTGCTAGGTTCACACGACCCAAGGATTCAGGAAAATGCGGTCACTGCCATTCTCAACCTTTCTATATTGGACAACAACAAGATATTGCTAATGGCTGCAGGAGCAATTGACCACATAATAGATGTCCTACAATCAGGAAAAACAATGGAGGCAAGAGAAAATGCAGCAGCAGCAATCTTCAGCTTGTCTATGGTAGATGATTACAAGTTCATCATCGGAGCACGTCCCCAAGCCATTCCAGCCTTGGTTGGGCTCCTAGAAGAAGGAACTACAGCAGGGAAGAGGGATGCTGCAACAGCACTTCTCAACCTGGCAGTATATAGTGCTAATAAGGCTGGTGTTGTGCTATCTGGGGCTGTGCCTTTGCTCATTGATCTATTGATGGATGACAAGGCGGGTATCACTGATGATGCCTTGGCACTGCTTTCCCTGCTTCTGGGGTGCTCTGAAGGATTGGAGGAGATACGGAAGAGTCGGGCATTGGTCCCTCTTCTTATTGATCTCCTGAGATTTGGATCTCCAAAGGGGAAGGAGAATTCGATTACTCTTTTGTTGGGGCTCTGCAAAGATGGAGGGGAGGATGTTGCAAGAAGACTACTGATAAATCCAACAAGCATTCCATCTCTCCAAAGCTTGGCTGGTGATGGGTCTCTCAAAGCTCGAAGGAAGGCTGATGCCCTGCTTAGATTACTCAATCGGTGCTGCACTCAATCTTGTAATCCTGTTGGATAACAGAATATAATAAGATTGTAAAGTGGAAGTGTAAATTTGTGGAAATTACATGAATGAAAATGATGTTGATTTGTTACAGCAATCAGCACTTCTGACCTTCATCTTCATCATTGGGTATGTGGTAGTTGGTACTTACTAATTAAAATAATATCCCTTGAGAGTGGCCGGGTTGGACCATCTGAGAAGGCAAAAAGTACACAGAGATATAGCAGGAAACAGAAAAAGAGGGAGAATGAAAGTGTAACAAGATCAAGAAGAGTAATAAGTTGTAAAGAAATTTTAAGATCCAGAGTCAAACCACAGCACTTTCAAATTACCAAAGTCCAAAGCAAAAATAAGAACATTGAAGAATTACCAACTGTAAGATCTATCTCGAGGACTTTGCTACCATTGAAAGCTGATCCGCTCTCAAAGGAAAGAAGAAAATAAACAAAAAATAAAACTAAACACTCCCTTGCCTTACAATCAGCATGGATAAAACATTAAACATTGATAAACTTGTAGGTAACACCTCTTCTAGTTGCCCTTTTCTTCCACGTAAATGGAGCCTAGGATTCCAATCAACAACTGGTTAACACATACCAAATATTGACCGCCTAAGCCAATGGCTGATTGTACAACCTAGACTCAATTCCCATCAAGTATAGCAGGCCAACGTAAAAGCTGAACTCTAGAATGCAGGTATTTCACCCTAGAAGTGAAATAGCATAAAGTCCAACTAAAGTATGGATGTAGCACCTAATTTTTTCACAAGGTATGTTCAAGATGATAATATACATGAAAAAATACCCATTGTATTCGTGCTGAAAGGAAATCTGCAAGGAATCTTGGTATATAAAACTTCTATTCTTGAGCTCAAACATTGTTTTTACATAGCATTTACATTCAAGATACAAGACCCTCTTTGTCATACTAGGCACTCATTCAACATATTATTACAAAAAAGATCTGACAGAAAGAGGTTCAACTTCTGTTCAACCAAGCTGCACAAAAAGGAGTTGATAATCTGAATGTGAACATGGAGTCCATTTTGTGAACCTCGATTCACCTAATGAGACGTTAGGGATCTACAACTCCACCAATTCCAGTTGAATATGTGTGCCATTTATATTGTACATCCAAAACCAGCTTCCGCTATCCACCAATTTCTTTTCAATAGGGTAAAATTGGATTGATAAACCTGAATTGAAAACAGAGAACTAAAGATAAGTGGACCAATTTGATGATTTCAGCAGAAACATCTGTGGAGGATAGAATTTAGAAATTGAGAGAGAGAGCTGGCAAATCTCCATTGACAGGAAAGAGAAAACAATAGCTTCCTCAGGAACAAATTACTATTAAACACCAAACATCAAGGCCAATCACATAAGAAATGTAACTACCAATCAAAGAAAAACACTTAGTAACGCAATATGGTACCAAGGAATCGTTTCAAACCCAATTTCCACAAAAAGCATTGCCAGTAGATTTTATTCTGACCACAACAGACTGAAACAGCAAGGATTCAAGTGTCTAAAAGTTTTTGTAGGATAGAAAACCCACTACCACTTAATTTTCAAGATATAATTTGTGATACCTTTAGATACATCGGAAAAAAAAAAGAGAAAAAAAACGAAGGAAGGGTAATGGAAATACTCGTACAAGAATGGAAACAACATTTCAAACCTAACGCATCCATGACCTTAAAAAGCACGACTTGATGTCAATAAGTAAAAGTAAAATCCCGAAGCCTTGGAGGATATTGTACCGACAGCAGCCAGATGGGCAGTTACATGGTTTATAAAAGGAACAAATAAGTTCAAATAGGTAATCAGCCCAACAAAAATACATATTTGAACACCAAATACTATATGATTTACTCACGAAGCTATTTTGAGTAAAAAACAAGCAATAATAAAACTTATCAGTATAAATTAACATGAGAATCAGCCGAGGCGAGGAACGCCTAACGTTGAAGTTGATACAAAAAATTGGATGGCATCCCTGACATTATTTTGGGCATTACAATCCAGAACATTATCAGATGGAGGAATCTCAAAATTCATCAATTGCATGATTGCCACACAGTCAAGGTTAGGGTTTAAAAGAAAAGAAGAGAGAAAACAAAAATGAAATAGCTGCCGAGTTTTATTTAATTCGCTTAAATTGGAAATCTCAACAGACCCCATATCTTTTTAAGTCTCAACAATATCTGCGGATGCTCAGATCAATCATTTTTTGGTAGTTGGTAGACAAAACAATGTAGTAATTTCTTATAAATCCACACTGGCACAGCATACCATGGAGGTCTTGCTATCCATAATTATTATGCTTCGCAGCATGCCCCCGATGTGAGAGTTCTTCAATATAGTGCAAAAATAAGACAAGAAAAGGGAGAAAAAAAAACATCGACAACATGTACCCATGAGAATGACTGATAGTCTACAGTAAACCATATGTTAATACGAAAATCAATTTGATTTGTATTCTGAGTGAAGCCTGCATATTAATTTTTTATAAACCTGAACTTCCTGTTGTAATCTTCAACTTGTAGCCATCTGGGACATCAAACACGTGGTTACCCTGCATAAGAAAACAGGCAGCAAAAACACAGATTTATTATTCTGACATTAGGGCCAAATGTATTAGAAGTTAAAATTTTCCATTTACAATTACAAAGCTAGAAAAGTGAACCATTTATCAACCAGGTACCATCCGTAAAACTATTCTCCTGAAAAAATTATTCCAAATTTGCAATTATTCATTTAATATTAGGCTGAAATTTAAACTATTTAAACTGCAGCAATACGTTATGTAGGATCAATTATTGTAGTTCTGATTTACTCATGACAATTTGGGTTACCTTCCATAATGCCTTAACAACAAATCTATGCTAGGATGCATATTATTAGTGATCTCTTGTCAATCTAACCTGTAGGATAACATCCACTGCTTCAAATTCAGCATTTCCGTGCAGTATGACCTTTAGTGCCTCAAAACGCTGAACCTCATGCTTCCAATATATGTTGTCTCCAGAATTCCAATCAATTCCGTCATTCCATATTTTGACATTCTCTAACTTGCACCTTCCACACCTATATGAATGAACTCCATTTTAAACTTAAATATCTCAATAGCTATTTCGCATAAGAAGTTCACAAAAACTCGAACATTGTATTACCTTTGCCCATATTGTAGTATAGGTTCCCCTTTTTCATCAGTCGTAGTTGAGCCCATGATGTTTTCAGCCACAATGATTAAACTCCCATCAAGCTGGAAATAAAGGAACCAAATCAGTTCTAAGAGCAAAATGATGGCAATAGCTTCATCAATTACTTTCAGAAAAATCGAACCTCAACATTCCTCCACAAGAACTCTGCGACCTCTATTTGTAACTCAGAACCCTTGGAAATGGAACCTCCATGAAACTGAGAAAAGTGAACAGATATTACACACTTCTACGATAACTAACGACTATGATGTCAATAGCCCCATTGATAATTACAGAACTAATTAAGTAAGCAAATAAACCATTTTACAAGTCACTAGAAATGTGTATACAAACACAAGAACATGCACAACCAGCTACTGCAAGGAATTTTATTTTCTTCGGCAAATCTCATTCTTAAACATCCCCGTACAACTAAATATATTTAGACTACTGAAAAATTGGTGAGTACCGTTTTCAATCCCCTATAATTTCAAAGCAACATCCACAAAATATAGATGATAATAAGACAAAACAAAAAAAAAACGTTTTACCAAAAAAATTCTCACAGCTACAAAATTGAGCTTACTTTTTGTCTAGTGACTTCCCAAAGTGGGCCCAGAGCAGGATGAAGAAGGATGAGAAATGGAGGTCCAGAATCAACATATTTTTCGTTGCCTTCAATCTGCAGAATAGATTGAAAAAGAATATAATAATCAAGGATCATTCAAAAAAAATCCATCAAAAAATCTAAAGATTGCAGACATAATATATTAAATGAGAACAAAGAAGTTTGGTAACTAAGAATATTTCAACAATATTTATCTAAAATCAATGGAAAGAAGTCCGGGATTGACATGGCAGGAGATTTAGGATATACCTTGGGAATTTTTATATCACAATGAGAAAGAAGATCATAGGCATTGCGCATGATATCCAACAATGAACCATCTGGAGTCTGCACATGTAAAATTTTCATAAAGATAATCATTATCTGGGTCATATAGTGATCTATTTTACAAATTGCATGGATTAACTTTGATTTCGATCTGAATTTTAGGAATCTAAGCAGGATATAAAACCAGAAAATTCAGATTAGTAGCTAACTGCTTTTCTGTTACAGTTTTGTCACAGTTACGAAGCACGAATACTCTCGAAAAAGTAATGTATCCATGTCGGACACCGACACTCTCCAGACACTCCCAGACATGTGTCCAATACGTTTTTATCAGTATCCATAATTAAATGATAAAATTTTAATTTTAAACACGTGTCCGACACTTCTTTAGAACTTGTCTACTACTAAACAATAAAACATGTGTTGAAATATGATTAACAAAGTTTAAAATTTTGATAACATATAATTACTAACACTAAACATGTTAAAATTGTTCTCCAAATATAATAATAAAAATAAAATATGCATAAATATTTTAAAAAATAGGAATTGAGAAAACGAGAGTAATTATTTAAATTATATATTAAATACACCTTGTCTACAAAAACAAAAAAAAATATTGATGCTTATTGACTATTATGATGATACTTTAGTCCACAAATGACTACACACAAGATTTATTTATCATAAAATACTTAATATTTTATGAGTTGCATATCATTATCACTATATTTGCGATAAATTATATAATGTTATATATAAAATATAATTTTTTGTAACGTATCCCTGACATGTTCATGTTCTACTTTTCTCAGAAATATCATATTTGTGTCTGTGTCTGTACTTCTAAGGATCAGAGGTAAGGTTGCCAATAGGTACTTTTTCTAGTCTTAACTACATGTTTAGAGGAGTACTAATTTATTTTTATGATTTCTCATTCCTTTTTCTGATAACAGGGAGCGCATCTAGTCCTCTAGGAGGACCAGTCTGATCCTCCCATGCAAAGTGCTATCCTCCCATCCAACATTCATCAAGTAATTACTAGATGACCCTATGGTGGGCTTGACCTTCAGATCCCCATTTTTAAGTCGGCTCCTGACCATTTTGTCTACCCTTAGCATTGCTTTTGTAATTTGGTATGAGTTCACTTCACACAGCCTTATTGAAATTGGAAAAAGTATCACCTATTATGAGGCTGACCATTTCAAAGCCAACCTAAAACAAACAATCGCTTTCAGCATGCTGACCTTCGCCATCAATCCTATCAGTTTAAGTTCCTTAATAATCAACTTATAAAATGTGTATGCCCATCAGTACAACAACAATGACGATGTGCAGTTAGACAAATGTAGTTAATCCAACTGAAGGAACAAAAAAGAGGGAGAAACTAATTTAAAATTGGAATAGATATCCTAAGTTAAGATGCAAAAAATCCATGTTCTTATTGAAGATATGGCTTTTGATAAGGTGCATTTATCAAACGGCATAATGTATGCTAATATCCCTAAAGGATGCATAACAAATTCTCATAAAAATTGGACCTGATGTAAAGAGTTGTCCGAATGTCGTCTTTTTTTCTTAGCAGATGATGTAACCTTCCTTCGCTCATTATAAACAATAAAGGTATCGAGCATACCTGCAATTATGTAGCCAATACAGCTTGCATTACGGTAGGACATATACATACGAAAAATGTATTACAAATGTCAAACTGAAAAGTAGATGCTGCCACACCTTCTATGCCTTTATAACCTCGAGATGAATATGCATTCAAAAAATTGTCAGCAATATTTTGCATTGTGCATTCCAGACGACCACCATGGATACTAGCACAAGTAAAGTGAGATTAGGATTCAGTAGACTGTCCTGATAAGAACTAACATAGTAAAACTATCACGAATGAAAGAGAAAAATATCCTGGCAGAAATATGAGTAACTAAGAGTTAGTCCACCCACATGTTTTTTAGTAAACAAAAATCTTGGACAAGTCTACCACAATAAATGCCCAGCTACTAAAAACAATTAAGGCAAAGAAGATCAAGTTCATCCGACGATATCATACATCCAACTTGGGGTACTGCATAAGCAACTGTATACCTCCATCTTTATATCATACATGCTCATCAAGTTATAATCCAAACCTGAACTGTACAAATTACACAGAAGGCATGTGTGTAGGCCTTTTCCTCATAAAATGTTAAAAAAATGTTCAGAATGATTTTCCAAAACCATTGGAACAATTCTTTACTGTTTTACAGGTCCAATTGTAGTAGTCTTCTGACCTAGTTTTTTGAAAAGAAAAAACTGTCTCGGTACAACATCATACATTCAGTGTATAGATAAGTTCCACTGCAAATTATAAGAATAATAAAATTAAAGACACGAACAATGCGTTTCTTTAAACGTTTTCTACACACTCTTAGTAAATCATCGATCATGATAATGCACTTAAACATATACAAAACATGGCATGCAGAACATGTAAGCATTTTGAGCCACTGGTGGTATGTACTTCAGACCTATGTTTTATTTACTACACAGATCTAGACAATGAAACAAGAAAGAACACCATCACAAGCCAGATGAACAAAAAGAAGAAAGTGATCTGCAAAATAGAAACCACATGCAAGAAGGATGTACCAGTGTTGGATTCCAAATTGGTCCATGTATGTAATTGGCTTCTTTACATTAAGCACCATTCCTGGCAAACTGGTCTCATCTTTACGGGATCCAATAAGCTCTGCAGAATGTAAATCCACATATAGGATGTTTGTGTTGGCGGGGAACTCTGCCTGCATACTTAACACAAGGAACAATGTTAACGTTGGAGACATTAGAGAATCTTCAGCAAACATGAATCAGTAAAAAAAAATCATAATGGATGACTATAAGGATCAAAGAAATCCATATAAAGGAGTGTAATAACCAGCTAGGAAATAAGATTGTATCTACCCAAAGATGAACATGTCTCAGTTTTACATTGAGTAAATAACAGCTGCAACAAAAACTTGATAACCCACTTCCTTTTCTTCCATTTCATAGGTAAGAAACCAGGTAAATCAGAGAACCAACATTAACAAAATAAGTAGGTGGATTTTCCTGACTGTTTCTGTACAAAAAGTCCTCTCCTAAAATGTGATGCAACCAGGATCTTTGAAGTGTACTAGAGTTTGGTACACCATACTAAAGAAGAACTTTGAGCACCCTATTATAGACACACGAGCATCCATGGAAACAATAATTACTGCCCAAGAAAGTGTGTTCAGGGAGAGAGTAAAAAGGAACGAATTCTCAATATTTCATTTGTTGCATTCAAAAAAGACATAAGATTTTTTGGTAGGATTTAATAAGTATTCTTTTAGTAGTTTACACTTACTCAGTTTACCATTTTGGTTTGAAATAAATGGGGATGTATACATTCAACCAGATAAGAGCTTCAAAGTATATTTATTGAGTGCTGTACTTTGTTTATATGGATATGTTTGTGTAATTTATTCCTCTGCTAGTTGACCATTAATCATGCAGCGATTGCAGGTCAACCCCATCTACCATCTAATGATGATCTTGATCTCATTGTTTTAATTAAATTTCTCTTTCAAACATGAAAAATAATAAAAACAATAAACTGGATCAAAAGAAGAATACAGGCTGCATAAACACCATATTTTTAGCTTAATATCTCTGTTAGATTCTCCGGTCAAAATACGGGAAAACTCCATTCAATTCTTGATCAAAACAGAGTTTTACAAAATCTCGCTGGAACATTCAATTTAAGAAAATGAAGCAAAACTTCAGCCCAAGCTTTGCAGATGGGAGACCATTATAGTATTCATGATTTCACGTAGACAATGACAGCAATCAACACTAAATTGATACTTGCAACACACTCCAGAGGTCTATTCCTCTGTGTGGGCACCATTTATAACAATATAATCAAACATATGCAAAAGATGTCCCTAGCATTGATTCATACACATTGCAACATGTACTAGTGCCTAGTCCAAACCATTGGATACAACCATTATGGAAAATAAAAGAATACTGCATTGTAATCTATCATACTGTCAAATACTTCTTGTGCCTTGCATCCATGTATTTTAAGTGATCAGATCGGTTTTCAGCAACTACCCATGCAATATAGCTGATACCGAAGGTATTGGCCACAACATAAAGCAAATTCCTGGGATATTTGACAACTACACATTGGTGCTCTAAACAGCATAAGAGTCTGGATTGGAAAGAAGGAATGGAGAATATATCAATCAGCAGCAACAAAGGTATGTCCGATTGTTTTAGTCCAACTTTCTGTGAGATTGTTGGAAACTATTATTGGAAAAAGATAGCTAAAGACACTATGATTGCAGTTACAGCAATGTGCAGAAATGGCAAAAGTAGCTCTGCTCAATATTTTGTTCATTGAAGCACGAAGGATGTCAAAATACCTATTAGAAGAAAGAGGACCATCAGTGATTCCAAACTTATCAAACTCCGTGTACTCGATGCATGACAGACCATACGCCCACTTCCCATCAAAATTCTTCTCAAATAGAACATTTATGCCTTCTGTAGCCCCGGAGTTCCTCTTACATGATGCAAACCCCAGCTTCTGTAAAATTAGCAGTTAGCAATCAAAGCACAATAGGTTTGTATGATCACTTCAAAAACTCCAATATAAGCAATTAAACCGTACTGGTGTTAAGATATGGCACACCTATATTCTTTATTTCCATCTTCGCTCCTAGGAAATATTGGCATTGTTTCCTTTTTCTTCAATGATTGCTATCAAGAAGAGAGCAAATGAATCCATGTAGGATGCAGTTACTTTTTAGTCTTTATTTTTTATATTCAATATATGCAAACCAGTATACAAAGTGGGACTTGAACACTGCCCACCCAAGCCAACAGCAGGTATCATGCCAGTTCGAAGGCTGATGCATATTCTTTTGTTTATGTCCAAGGAGTAATTAGCTTATTTGATTTACCAAAAGATAAGTCCCTAGAAGAGTCGGTTATCGCCAATATTCAACAGCACCATCAGAATTTGGAGTAGAATGCTACCTTTTGATGACGCAATCCAATCCCCGCCAACGCCAACATGGTCAAATCTGTAGCAGCCACCACATTACTGCGAAGTCATGAATGTTAATATACACGTTAAAACTAAAAGAGAACCACCAAATCAATTCTTGAGATACAAGAAGAAAACAAATATGTAGAAATCTTAGGTATATTGCTGCAGCTAACCTAACTTGTCGAACAGTTGCCCCTTTTCTTCCATGATCACGAAACCATTGGAAAATACCTTTATCATAGGCCAGTTTCCATATCACTCCATGACCACCAGGCTTGCATACAGGAATGAATGGTCTGGTGACCAACCATTGGCCATCCTCTGCACTAACAGCAGGAACAAGAGGCTGGAAATTTACAAATGAAGTTACAAAATGCACGACTGCATTCATATAATCAGGATCAAGAACCAATCCAAAGAGATCCAATGATAGAACCATCATTGATGTTTTTTAAACCAAACCTGTTCGAAAAATCGGAAATTTGACTGACTTCTTCCGAACCATTTGAATCTTTCACAAAGAGATGTTATACGTTCATGGTTGTTCTTTGACGAACTTGTCATTATTGCAACAGGAGTGATGCATTGCCTTCCATACAACTTGAAATACAGGAACTCTCTAGCCTTGCAGTAGTTCAAGAATTCTATTATTTTCAAGTCAAATATATATATATATATATATGTGTGTGTGTGTGTGTGTGTGTGTGTGCACATTTACTATTTAGGTGTGTATTTATCAGAGCGTGGCTGCTTATTGTCAAGCATCAAAGGCATAAACAAAGTCTCAAAGCTTGACAAACAGAGATCTTATACCTGAAGATCTCTTATAAGACCTTCCAATAAGGTCCGTCCACAATAAGGAAGCATTGCAGCGGGAAGACATTCACCTGAAACAGCGTCAACCAGGCCAAGCCTGTCTGCAGAACCTCCAAGGGGGTATATTTCTCCTAGGTCTGACAAACCCTGAAAAAGAGTTAACGTTATATTATTTCAAATAATGTTGCCACATTTTTTCATGTTCAATCAACATGTTTTATGCACTAACCTCAATTCCCCATAGAGCTGCTTGAGAAGCATATTCTGAGTTTTCAGAAAGGTCAACTACATTAGGAGGATGAATTTCTAAAAATTGGTATTCCATTGTTTTATTTATGCTCTGGGACCAGTTTATCGTCTGCCTTTCATATGTTGACTGAGCAAGAAGGTCTAGTACCATTATCTGATATCTGCAACCAGCATGCGGTTTGAGTTAATCATATACATAATTTGACTTCAAATTACTTTGGGGTTGATAGTTGAAACAGTGTGGGAAAATCACAAAGCAGTATACAAGAAAGAAGGCAACTGCAAATATTCTCAATATATGAAATGTGGTCGACATAAACTGCATTACTTGGGTCTCTCCCTGATTCTCGACTCAAAGTAAATTCTCTACAATAAAAAATGTTAAAGCCCGACATTAAACTGGATTTTCAGTTTCAAGAGCTATTGTAAGGATCTAAATTTTAAACAATCAATTGTCAACAGGGAAAAAAATAGTGGAGTCTACCGACAAGATGGGCAGTTATGGGAAAATCCTAAATTTCACTTTATCAAAAATGTATTCAACCGCAACATTGGGGGTAATGCCAGTAACTTGCTAGTTGGGCATTAAATCCAATTCCACTCATTGCACGCTTAAATAATGCAGGATGGCAGCTTAGGATTATTATATATATCTCAAGAATCAACAAGCAGCCAATATCACAACTACTACGCAATCATTAGAACTCAGAATACTTTATACTTAATGCAATCAGTCCAGGAACAAAAGGTCACCAATTGCAGTTTATCAAATTGAGCTCAATATTTCAATCTTACTAAAACATTCAAACAACCAATGATTAATTTAAACACATGAAAATTACTGACCCAATAATCCCTCCAATGCAGTCATAGAATTGTTCAATCTCTCCCATAGTCTTCAACAGTGACCTCAATGCCCCAACCTCTTCCTCTCCAAGCCTCACGTCAACCTTCTTCTCCAATTTTCCATTACCACCACTCACATCCCACTTCTCAATCATTTCGGCCAACGAGTAAAGCGCGCTCTTCAAAGAACCTTTCGCCGTACTCTCAAACTCCCCTTCAACCTCATCCTCAACCAAACCAAGAACATGTCCTTGCCCGGCAGCTATCACGCACTTCAGCAAAAAAAATGCATACTCATCCAAATTCAAAGACTCTAAAACCCGAGAAAACCCACCTTTATGAGAATTGAAGAGTGGCTTCACTCTTGAATCATTTTCAATTACTTGCGTTTTTTGTTCTAATGTCTCTGCATTAGAGAGCATTGATCGTAGAGCTTGAAGCCGTGCGATTTCTTGGCGGAAATCGAAGTCTGGAGCTGGTGGGGCGTACTCTAACGGGGCCGTGGAGACGCGAGTTAAGCGATAACATGGCTGTAACAATTGAGACTGCAGTGTTGAGGAAAATAGAGAGGAAGACAGAAATCTGAGAGGCTTTACCGAGGGTTGGAGTGATTTATGAGAGTTGCAGAAGAAGAGAGAGAGTGAAGTTTTGGAGTTGAAGGTGAATAGACTCTGGTGGTTTTGGTTTAGTGTTGGAGTTGCTCGCGCCATTTCGGGTTCTCTCTCTCTCTCTCTCTCTCTCTCTCTCTGTGTGTCGGTGTGTGTGAGAGAGAGAGAGACGTGGAGAAGGAAAGAAGAAGGTAATGAAAGTGAGGTAGGATAAGTTTAGATTCCGGAAGTATATACCGAGGTAAGAGAGACAGAGCGAGAAAGATGAAACGATCGAGCTGTGGGTGTCTTGTAGTGTAGGGTTGTGCCCTAAGACCTCATCTTCATGTTCATGTGTTTTGAATTCGATTGGTTGGTTGTATTTTTTTTCTCTATGCCCTTCCTTGCTGGTCTTGGTTTTGATTGATTAACTATTATTTATACTAGTCTTGTTCTAATAAGAAAATTTATATAATAAAATAGGAGTATGTTTAAATTTTATTTCGATCATAATTTTTTTTTCAAAATCATCGTCAATCACTTATCTTACCCATCAACCTTTTGTTATACTCAAACGTCAATCACATCACTTATTTCTATCACATGTTAAATCATTTATATATTTTCTTCCTAAAAATATTGCATCACTCATTTCTATCATATATTTAATTAATTTATAATTAATATATTTTTAAAAAATTTAATATAATGAAATTGATTTTTTAGACGCTCGAATTTTATATTTTATAGTGTCTTCAGGCACGAGTTATGACTAGTAGAATA
>CM042201.1:17515260-17547361 GCA_023539305.1 Ilex asprella
TATATATATATATATATATAAATTTAGGATATTACGTGAAACTCATGATAAAAAAAAATTACTAATAGTTTTTTAAAATTATTCAAAAAGAAAAAAAAAAGATCATGTCGTATTCTTGTACAAAAAATTACAATGCTCTATTCTTTCATTTTATCTAAATTCCCGATAACTTTAGTCTATTTATTCAGTTTTATTTTCTTGAACTATAATTTTTGAGTTAATTTCAATTTTAATATAATCATTTACAAAATGTATTTATTTTACATCTCAAATATATCTACTAAAAGATATGAATTTAAATATTTAAAATTTTAAAACAAAAATAAATAAATTATGCATCTAAAATAATTATAGGGCCCATCTAAAAATTTTGCCTAGAATCTCAAGTGTTTTTGGGCCGGCTCTGCCTAGAAGACTTCCCCGGTTCCCCCATTAATGTGTATTATTTATTTCATTCAGCAAGTTCTCTCAAATTGTCATGACTCTCGTCACTCTTTAAGTTTTTTTCCTCGGCTATCGTTGTTGTTGGCGTATTGGATTTAATTTGAAAATTTAAATGTTGTTATTATTGACTTGACGGTGAATCTATTCTAATCTCATAACTCCTCGTCAATTAAACGATAACGATGCATTATAAAGTCATCTGGAGGGTGAATTTAGAAGTGTTAACTATGACATGTTAATACGAATTCGACACGAATCTAACATGAACGATTAAAAAATTAACATGATTATTAAATACACATAATAAATAGTTTAGACTAATATTTAATAGTCAGAATACACTAAATAATTTTTTTTTTCGTGAACCTTGACATAAATACAACATGAATAATAATGAAACAATATGAATAACATGATATATAAGTTACATAAACACGAGACGTTTGACACCCCTAGGTGAACCCATCGCCATCCATATTGTTAGGATAGATTCATTAAGTACAAACCTAATGCTTTATAACATTTACACAAAATGATTATTCTCAGATTTAAATCCACAGGATCACAGCTTCATGGGCATATTAACCCAACACTTTCATCACAATTTCGATTATTATTCTCAATACGCTCCTAGAAGTGGTGATTCCTTCCCACGGCACCCAAATTGTTGATTTAATTAAATAGAGTTTTTTTATTTTTGATTAATCTTAACTTTTTATTTGGATGTCAGCATTCACAATAAGTACAAATCTACCCCTAATGTTGGTGTAAGTTGCTAAATATAGAGACAAAGCCCCTCATGGCACCACAATTTTCATCCCAAACAGAGCAAGAAACTCCAATCTTCAGAACCAACCAGCAATGGAATTCACCATGTTATCATCATTATATACATTTGACCAGAGCCAGATGGCAGAAAAGTCCTCGGGAACAGCTCCCAGGCTTTGGCGGCACCAAGGGGCCTATTCCAACATTTGTGTCCCTTTAATCTAAATGGAAATTTTAGTGTACCCAAAAAAAATTTCAATACTAGTACTACTTTAGTTGGTTATCACTTTTTATAATAAAGTCACAACTTTAAAAGGAAAAGGTAGAATTACTCAAAAAAAAATCATAGTTGATCACAAAGACCCATGATCAATAATAAAAATATCAGTATCAATCTTAATTTTCTATGATCAATCATACCCTTTAAAATTTTAACTTATACCTCAAAAAAATTATAATTTAACCTTAAAAAATTATAATTTTAGGCACCAGTGTCACCGACGATACCGTAGCATTTCCCATCCAAATGACAAGAATGATCCATTCCATTCAACAAAACTTCAAGAAATGTCCACGAGAGAATATAAGAAATCGAAAAGAAAAAAGGTCTCCCTCCATTGTCATATTTTTCAAATTCATGAGGCACAATGCAGAATCCCACAATACATTTAAATTTCAAAAAAGAAAAAAAAAAGAAGTGTATTACTCAAAAAAGAACATTGACGCGATACCGAGGAATGGAGTACAAACAAATCCTCCGAAACACTTTTGAAGTTAAGACGATTTCATTGTTTCTTCAACCAAGCTGCATCAAAAGGCCATCGAGTCTGTATGGATACCTTTGTTAGTATCTTATTTACAGCATTCGTGCATCAAAAACCTGTCTAGGTTTCAATTACCGAAACCTTAACCGTCTAAATTGAGATGCTCAGACTAATTCCACCCAAAAAATTCAAAGGAAAATAAAAAAGATTCCAGATTTATAATGGTGAAGAAAAGCTAAACTGCACGCCAGTCTTCCCACGGTCATGCTCTTGTTGTTTCAGTATGTAGCAGTAGTTAACCTGATAATGAAACCAAGCCATCAGAGAAGTTCAAGGATTGTCTCATTTCGGGGAAAAAACGAAGACAAAAGACAATCAGGACTCAGGAGGACACCCTTTTTAAGGAACTATATTCGAATGCAATAGCCAGGCAGGGCCGTAAATCCCTTCTTATTACACTAAGATTTCACTCAACTAAGAACTTGAGCATATTGCACTCATTATTGGCAACATATTGGCCCTTTCCAAGAACAGAGAGCTATGAATCATCTAACAATGTTTCGGTAGATTGCACCAGACAATCTTACAATAATTTCTGCAATCAAGGACTGCTTGTAAGTTTGTATGACAAATGCAGCATATCTGACAGTCAGAATCAACCCACGGACATTCTAATTAAACATTTTAGTCATTCTCTTGCAAAAAATTACTACCTAGCATAGCATAAAGTGATTTGCATCAGTATCACAACCAGAAAAATCCTAGGAAGACTAGAAAAAATGTGAGAAGATGTCCTAGACAATCCGTATGTGTCTAATTAACAATTCTTTAATTTTTTTCAGAGTCTACTATCCAGATTAAAGCATTCACCAAGAATGAATTTAACAAAGATCTTACGAGAGAGAACTAACCTCCATGCGAAATAGTTTGGTGGGTACAACAATCCCAAATCCTGCAGAAGTTCGGAACGAATCCCAGAATCTCTGGAAAGAGACATTCCGGAAGGCATTCTCAGTCAATTTCGTAAGGCTCCCAGCACATGCAAAAGCATGCCCATGGATACCAGCTTGCCTGAACAGCCTCAATGGGAGGTCAAAAGAAAGGTCTGCAAAGGCAGTAACTGCCAGGTCTCCTCCAAGAAAGTCCCTTCCAGAAGAACTTTCATCAGTGGAGTCTTCTCTAACTTGCCTTCGTGGCTCAGTCAGGCCTAGTCCCCTTGACTTAAAACCCAACACTGATGTCGGTCCTCCTAAGGTGTAAACTGGAGAAGAATTACCACCCAAGAAAAATTTCTCTGGTATGAATGAGCGAGTGTTTAAAAATCCACTTCCCCATGGAAGAACAATACCACCATGGACCCCAACGTTCAGTGCAGCATCATAAAAACCCAAGGGGAGAGCATACCGAAGATCAAACTCCTGTTGGAAAAAAATTGAGATCATATGTCCTTTCTTCCTTAGTACATGATATAACTCCCCCCCCCCCAAAAAAAAAACAAAAAAAAGGCATTTGTTGAACACACAGTAGTACATAGAGATGGGACGTGAATGTAATAAAGTGAATTGAAGACCATCTCACCACAGCAAATGCATCATTGAATAATATCTTTTTTTGTTTTTTGTTTTTTTGGAGGGGGGTGGGGGGGGGGGGGAGGAGTTGTTGTTCCTTAAGTTCATTTCTTATCAAAGACTGGAAAACCCATGGATTTAAAAAAAAAGAAGAATCTTCCACATAAAACAATATCATCAGTAAGGTCAAAATGTTCCACATAAAACCATATCATCAGCAAGTTCAAGGACCATAATAAATAAATAGCTAACTATCAATATATTTAGTACAGAGAAAAGCTCCCCAGAGTAAGTTCTCACGACAAATAACAATTCCATCACTGATATCGAGATGTATACAAGAATACTGAAGCACTAAGTTTATCTTAAGAATCAACACTTCAAGAGCTCAGATAACCATGGCAGATATTCAAAAAAGCTGTGTTTAGAAAGAACACGAAGTGTATAAGCAAGTTTTTTAGGATAGATTTGCTCAGTAAATGGGAAGCTCCCAGAGTAAGTCCTCATGACAAACAGCAGTTCCACCACTGACACTGAGATGTACCGATCTTAGATTTCCCAACAGGAGAATTCAAGCAGTAAGTTATAGATCTTAAAAATCAATACTTCAGACCTTAGATAACCATGGCATGTATAATTGCTGGTGTTCCAAATATTTAGTTTACATAGATTGTGTATACTTTCACATACACACACCCACGCACAAACAAGCAAAGAAAGATTATGTTTTCTTCACACCTTTAATAAGTCTTGTTTGGGCGTACATCTAGTCCTTTTAAGCACCTTCAACTTGAATTCAATTGCTCCTCCTTACCACTGCTCTCGTAACTTTTTTTCTGTGCCTTGAAACTCTGAGGACCATATTGTCACCCCATACTTTGACTTATTTATAAAATAGTTTACTTTCCACCAAAAAAGAAATAGGCCAATAAGTGCAAGATTTCTTCTATACACTCTTCAAAGCCTAGAAATGAACAAAGTGATTGGCTTCTGCATTCTTGCACCTTTCACAGCCCTCTCTAACAATACTAACGAGAACAAGTCAATCAACACAATCAACAAACCCCACCAAACAGAAAGTGAAGAGCTAAAATACATATACAGGAGACCTTTTATGACATGGCTGTAAACAGATTGGTGCATGAAGGGAGTATAAGGGGCAAATCACTTGGAGGAGGCTTTAGTGTGGAGAATGGAGGTGCTTCTTCATTGCATCCAGCAGTGCAACAGTTTGCATTTTGTATAATGCCTTGTTCACCATACAGTCCAATTTCTTAGCCAACTTACAACCGCCTTGCCTCACCACCAAAACTAGGATTTCTTTGAATGATTGGCTTACTATTGAAGAATCACATGCTAAGAATTCTGACCGACTTGTAAATGCAAATTACCAATTGACGTCTAACATCCCAATTTCTAGTTTCAATACAGTGCTGTGATAACCTTTTCGATACGACTGCCTTTTTGAAGATATCTGTGAAAACACTAACAATATGTTTCAGCATGATTTTGATAACATGTTAAGATTGACTAATAACTCAAATATCTAGAATCGCGTAGAAGTCTTCAAGGCGATTACAAAAAATCTACCGCATGAGTATGCTCCATAAACTAGTCTCAGACATCTCTCATATCTTGTGTTGAAATCCTAGTTTAGGCAATTAACCAAGTCGGCTATAGAGTCTCCTATCATGACTATGGCCAGCTCTATAAAAAAAGCTCCTACTTGTAGGTCTGAATCTGCAAAAAAAGCCTCTCACACCTGAGCCTTCTACATGCAATTTCTAATATCATATATTGCAATTGTCTCTCTTATTTGGTTCGCATCCAACAAATGGATATGGAAATCAGCAATAATACATTACACTTAAATGAAAAATGGCCAAAAATTAAGTACTGAAGCACACATCTACTAGCTCCACACAGCAAGGCTCAAAGTATCGGGCAATGCCGATACAACTCGGCCGACTCGTATTTGACTGAGCACGATCAGTTCCAATACCGTTTCAAGCCCCATGTAAACCACGAGTCTCACTCGACACAGTCCAGTTATTCTAGACGTTTCCGAGTCAACCCTGAATCACCTCAGTCATCGTCACCAAATCACCTTATCTCGTTCCGCGACAGTGTGATACGACTTAAATCTCTTGTCCAGTTCAACTTCTCATTCTAACATTGAGGATATATCGTCGGATAACTTTCCGTGACGCCTCAACCATTGCATCTCATTGCTCTCAAAGTCAATGATCAATACCACGACTATGAGACATGCTATAGAGTCACAAATGGAAATTATACACCTGCCATGTTCTAGTACCACAATTGACCGGTGCTAACAAAGTTTACTTTTGCAAAAATCTAGTTGTTACTCAAACTGAAAAAATCTTTCTATGAATTTAATTTATGAAATAGTAATGATATGGAGATAAAAGAGTGAGTACACTTCCGCACGAGGCTTCAAATCATAAAAAAAACAAAAGACAAATTCCTAAGGTGACATTACAACATACAAGGCGATGAAACCACAATGAAGCTCAAGTAAAACAAACAGCTTATAAGAACGTAATCAGAAGCAACAAATAGGCATTAGAATTTAACTAACCTGGCGGAAAAAACGTAAGCTCCGATAATCAGGTACAAGACCACCAATTTGAGAAGTAGAAACAAAAGCATATCCTCGAGTGGGTCTTAGAGGTGAATTTCTCATGTCCACCTTAAAGGTGTACTTCAAAGACGAGAGCAAGCCATGTCCAAACTGTCTCCTTATTGATTTGGATGACATTTGTGATGGATCTGTTAAGGTACGCCAGGAGAGATTATATGCCAAATCATGATTCTTGGATGATATCAGGCCAAGAGACAGTCCCAGTGATTGCTCTTTGTAAGATGAAAGTTTCAGGCAGTCTTGGGAAAGCAGATATACTCGAGCCATTACAGGGGTAAACAATCCTTTAAATCTGGGTAAAGATACGCCAACACTAACCTCTGATATTTGGTCCCAGCCATAACCCAAAGAACCATCCCAGAGATCCCCATAGCCAAACAAGTTTCTCAGCTTGAGTGATCCTTCAAGTGACCAAGATCTAGCCTACGGAATCAATTTAAATCTCAAGAACAATAAAGAAGACAGAATGTTCGTATATTCGTACATATTACAACTGAAAATCAAAGAGCATATTCAAACTGCATAGCGGATTGAGTGACCTGGAAGCCAAACAAATGGGTAAATTAGCAGATCTATTTTTATTTGTTTGATTTTATGGCTGGTGACAGTAATTGATTTATGTATTTAACTGTGCGCAATCATAAGGCTTTTGCCATTAAAGGAGTTTCATTTTCCAACTCAAATATTTATTCATATATAAATCTGGGATAGGAGGTGGTCATAAAACTCCACAAAATCTAAATTGATACTCCAAATTCCTTACTTGCTCAACTCAAGTTGGCCGCACCAATAACTATCTAAGACAGGAGTTTCAAATAACCATCAATACTAATTTCTTCGTCAACATTAGAGATGTCCGCTTCCAGAATTTATTCATAGAAGCTCGTTGTGGTGAAGGAAGATCAAGGTAAATGGATCTTAAGCTCTGAACCAGACTCTAAAATGTGGTATTATAAGGGTTACATATAATTCCACACCCCTAATTTGACCCCTCTATCAAACAACTTAAAACAAACTTAACCAAATTCCTGCTTCAAATTACATAACAAACTCTCAAACACGCCTACATGATTCAATCACACAATAGAAGACATACAAGTCATCAATTAATTCATCTGAAGCCAATCAATCTCTATTTGCAACAGATAAATCAAGAAAAAAAAAACACATTACAATTATCCAAAAATTAGTAAAAATATAAGCAAATATAGAGATTGAGAAATTACCTCGGGCTTCGTGAACATACCAATGTCGCCTGTGAGAAGCTTTTTACTCTCCACAACTTCCACAATCACATTTGCAGTCCCAGGGAAATCCTGCGGCCCCGAATCGAGCGTAATATTAACGGAATCAAAAATCTCAAGACGTTGAAGCCTCTCATTCGCAATACTCGCAGCCTGAATCAACTCTTGCACTGTACCAACACGCTTAAGCACTTCAACCTCGGCTTCGATCAATGAGCCCTTGGTCTTCGTGTTGCCTTTGATTAAAACGTCGTGGACTCTGAGAGGGACTTGCTCTGTTGAAATTCGGCGGAATAAGTTCTCCATTTTCGCTCGGTCAGTTCGAATTTGGGACTGTTTTGTCTCTGGTGTTTCCTCTTCCTCTTCAAAATCTTCGTCATCGTCTTCGCCATTCGAAGGTTCGTCGTATTCGTCTTCGTCTTCATCTTCGACGATTGGGAGGTCTGCGAGAGACTTCTCCGTTTGTTCCGTCGTCTGTTCATCGTCGGAGAGAGCCATGGAGAGGTTCCCGCCGGAGGCCGGAAGCAAACTCTAAAGAAAGATTCTGGACTACGGACTGGGTATCATGACAATTAAAACCGTCTAGTGTCAGCCAAGGTGGAAACGGGCCAGGCCCACAGAAAAAGGCTCAATGTGATCTTTGGGCTGGAAAGCTGGACCAAGCCAGGATTGTGTCCATTGAGCCAGATAATGAGTCTGTCCGTTAACAGATTATCCATTGGGCCGATCTTAATGGACAAACTTGTTTTCAACTTCTTTTTTTTTTTTTTTTTGTATTGAAAAATTTGGAGGCCGGTCCTCTAGATGGACTTGTTTGGAGATAATTCTTGCAAGAAATTTTTTTTGATTTCAAGTCCACTTTTTTGCGACTTTTAATATTATACCCTTATTTATTAGAAAACCCCAAACGGCGAGTAACTGATAGTTTGTTTACCAAACGAAGAACCATTTCGTTGCCGATTAGGAACCTAGTGACTTTCCATTCATTCTAGGCTACAAATCCGGCTATATTCCTCAAATCTTTCTCATTCTCCTTCTCTGAAAAACATAAACTGCCATTACCCAAATCGAATCAATTTAAAATTCAAACTGGTTTCAAACCATAAAATCGGAAATCGATTTTACTCTTCAAGTTTTATTGGCGACCAGTTACAGTTGCTCTCGGCATTCTTGAAATCTTCACAAAGCTTTGGAATTCTTTAAAATTTTGAGAGGTATGTGATTGTACATGATTTTGATGTTTGTTTTAAGGTTTTAAAACAACATTTACAAATTATATCGCTCATACCGTCCAATTTTATTTTTTATCAATAAAAATTGTAATTTCTTGTTACTCTATAAAAAAGTTGGGTATTATGATTTTGTTTTTTTTTTTCGTTTTGTCATACATTCAAAATTGATAGGTCTCGACATTCTTGAAATCTTCACAGAGTTTTGGGATTCTTTAAAATTTTGAGAGGTATGTGATTTTACATGATCTTTAATGTTTGTTTTAGGGTTTTAAAACAAACATTTACAAACTATATCGTCTATACCGTCCAATTTTTTTTTTTTGGTCAATAAAAATTGTGATTTATTGTTTCTATATAAAAAAGTTGGGTATTATGATTTTGTTTTTTTTTTTTTTTTGTAATACATTCGAAATTTATTGGTATGGTTTCTTTGAAATTTCCTATGTTACTGTGAGAGCAATTTTTAAATTTTATTATCTTAATGTCGATATCTTTATGTTATTGATATGTGTTGAGTGTCCTAAATCAGCCATTACCAAATGTGTTACCATTAGTACATTACAGTAACTTCAAATTTGAATTATTTTTTTACTATCAATTTTTTGAAATTCGATGTTACTGTGCACAATATAGCATTGAGGATGGAACTCTTCATGTTATTGTTACTTAATCAATGTGTTATTTAATTAGATGTGTAAATTTTTTGTTACTTTCTTCGTTGTTCAAAAAATTCGAAACCATTGGCTCAAGAGTATATTGAAATTTTTCATGTGACTGTGTGATAACTGAAAATTTGATTTCATATTTCCAATGTATGGATGTGCTTGCGTACTGTGGATGTTACTGACAAATTGATGTTACTGTAGACATATTACTGATCAAACTTTTTTTGATTTTTAACTTTTAATGCAACATATGTTACTTATGAAGAGTTCAGGGGTGGTTGTTTGATTTTAAACGTAAAATGGGAACTACATGTTTGCAATTGAATCAATTGTATATTGAAAAAATGAAGTTATTGAATTGTGTTTGTTTGATGTTTTTAAGAATATGATGCTGGAATTCAGTTAATTAATTAATGTTACTAAGATAATGTTATTGTATGTTGTTCAACCATTTAACTTTTATTGTAATGTTATAGGTTGAACTCAATGAATTTACATCATGAAAATTGGTGGAACTGTTCATGGACAGGAAATAGAAAAGAGGTTGAAACCAGCACAACTCAACGCTCTACGGATACATATTGTGACTACATTCATAACCCATTGGAATGCATGGACTGTTGAAGACTACAAGACAAGATCAATATTGAAGAAAAAATACCAAAAAAAATTAGAATTGGTGATGTTGTAAAACGATTCATTCGTTAGCTAATTGTAAGCTTGGTTAGAAGTTGGTTGTAATTATTTACAATTTGGTACTTGGTTTAAATGGACAATTCAAACATGTAGAATTGTGGTTGGAATGCTACATCTTGATATTAAATTGATATGTTGATGTAGGTTTGAGAATTTATTTGTAATGGAATGTTTGATAAATAGATGAAAATCTGTCCAATTTGTAAGTCCAATATTAACTCAAATAGTAACATGTGAAAAAATATCCTAACTAACATAATCATTCAATTTTAGAATGCTGAAATTGTGTTGTATGTGGAATTGATATGTAAAAATCAATGAATTTGTAATATTGTTGCACTATTGGTTACTGTTTGTAAAGATCATCAAATAGCAATTTTGGCAGTAACAACATTAATAACATAGTGTGTCACATTGACAGTAACATGGATCATACGTCGTCCATGCGAGAAGAATACTACATTGTTAACTTATCACACTGCATAACCCATTATAATCCCAATGTGTAACACTATAAACTCGAAAACTAAATCAATATCAACATATAATTTGAATTTAAATTGATAAGATAATCTTGTGATCTGAATTAATTAGCCAATCTGGAAATCTTGATAAGGAAATCTTATTGTCCAATTATACACATTTCATATATTCTTCAGTTAATTATCAGCATTTTTAATGAAAAATGATTTTCATATATAACTCAAACTAAGGTTTCCATATATACCTCAATGATCTAACTTATTTGACTTTCTATAACTGACCAAAATTAACACCGTTAGAGGTAATATTAAGATTTAAAAAAAAAGTGGACTTAATAACCAATAGATAAGTTTAAACATGAGCTTAGCCCCCCATAAGTTTCCTTGCCGAACTTATCTCCAAACAAGTACATCTAGGGGAACTCACCTCCAATTTTCACTTTTTTTTTTTGGAGCTTGTCAAATTTTTTTCTTAAGTTATATTTGAATCAGTTAAATATCAAAAATATTTTTCAAATTTAATAATTTACCAACTCCAAACCTTAATAAGCTATATGTGAATTTTAATTAAATTTGATCAAATAAACACTTATTTATTCCTGTATCTACATATATCAAACATAAAATATAGATTATATCACTATTTTAATCACATCTTTACGAATATAAATTCAATTCAGAAGATATGAAATAGTAACTATGGATTCAAATTATTAATAAAAAAATAGAAAAAAATGTATCCACACCTCTATAAATTGCTATATCTTCAAAGACACTTTTTTTTGCATTTTTTTGAAATTTCTCTAGTGTTTGTCAATTAATCTACGTAACTGGAAGTATCTTTTTACCAAATTACCCATAAAAGTCATAAAAATTTATAAAAAGAGAGAGAGACACATGCAAACGCTTGAGAGACATACTTGTTTTGTCCACTCATTTATGCCATCTCCACCCTTTCCCTCACCCTGAATCGCATTGTTTAGGGCTATTCTTGATCAAACTGTTTTTGTCTAAATAATTAACTCGTTTGTCAAGTAGAGTCTTACGAAATCTTTCCTTTTTCTCTTCAATTATATTTGAAAAACAACTTATAAATTTTATTATGATCGTTCGACATTGGCAACTCATAGCACCATAAGGAAGAATCCTCATCCAAAGCGAAAGAAAAAATAGGCAAAAGTCTGAACAAACATAACTTCTTTTAAGTGTAAAAGACGTGGAAACTACATGTGCTCATATTTGTGAGTTTGAGTATGAATACAATTAATTTGTAAAATATGCATTTACTGCAATTTTCTTTTGCTATGGACAATTGAGATATAGATAAAGAAGAAATACAGTGTATTGTATGGGCAGATTGATATAACTAGGGTTCTTTTATGAGTTTAAAAGTTGATGTGGTCATGTGGAATGCAATGATTTCTAGATACAACAGAAATAAGCATTTTGAAGAATCAAGAAATTTTCTTGAAGCAATGGATGAGAAATAAGCAATTTGAGTGGGTCATAGCAACTTCAAAAGGAGTGGCATCAGGGGTGATAACCTTATAACTATCAAAATGTCAACCAAAATTCAATTTTTTTTATTCCAATGGGGGTGGCATCAAGACTCTTGGTGTGACAATTTTGACAACTCTGGAGAGAGAAAGAGAGATGTTACAAATAGGTTGATGAATATAGATCCGTTAAATCTGAATGATCCAACGACGAATATAGATCCAACGATTTATATAGATTGATAAATAAAAACATGAAAATGGCACATCATTTTGGCACTTATCATTTGAGCAGATTTATAATTTAGTGATATCAAAACACTGTTCAAAGTTACAAATAAATGATTTGACACCCCAAAATGACAACTCCGATTGGAGTTGCTCTTAGTCTCTTGTTTGTGCTACCATTGTGCTATATTCTTATGTTTGATGTTGTGTGTGACAAAATAAGAAGAAGAATGAATAAGTTGTTTTGCTTATGTGATGGAATAAGAAGAGAAACATGTATTATAGAACAAGGGCATTATAGGTTTTTTAGGGGGGAAAATTACATAGTGAGAATCTGGTGCGGTACAGAGCATGGTCCATGGGCTGGGTCCGAAACCAAACAGAGCATCCACACATTCAAATGGTTTTCAAAGTTCCGAATGCCCGCTCGCTCGTACTCCTACAAAAATAGTTCGATCTCTTTCTCAGTCAAATCAATCAATGGCGAGTAATAATCTTCTCCACAACGATCTCTTCTCTTCATTGATTTCCGACATCAAAACCTACACTGGCAACGACCCTCTGCTCCCTTGGCTCCGGTAAACTTCGAACCATCATTCATCTGTGGGTGTTCTTGCTGTAATTTTCTCTCCATTTTTCACTGAGAATGTGTGTTTGTTTATTTGTTTGTTGAATGTTGTTGCAGAGGGATTAGGAAGATGAGGGAGTCACTTCCTCCTCGGCTTCTCAGAGAGAAACTCCCTCGGTTTCTACAGAAATGCACTCAAACCTTCGAGAACGATCGTCGTTACGCGAACGATTTGCGTTACCTTCGTGTTTGGTTACAATTGGTGAGTTGTGGTACTACAGCTCACTTGATTTTGATTTTTCTTCACGATATTCAATCTGGACAGTTCAATTTCTGAGATATTACGTAGTGTTTGGTTGCTGAGAAAATTCAGGAAAAAAGCAGAAACCAAATGCTAGCACTTCATTGTAAAGTAGTTATTCTGCTTTGAGACCAGTGATTGGTTCGATTTGTTCTCCGAAAACCCCAAAATCAGAACCAAACCCTACTCATTATTTTTGTTTTTTTTGAGCCACTAAATAAGCTTAGTAAACTTACAGCTTATTCAATCAACTTAATCAACGCTTATAGCTTATTCAATCAACTTAATGTTTTCCCTTATATTACCTTAATTCTCTTTGCAATTAGAGGAAGCTTAGTGGAATAATACTGGGCATTTTGATATTTGTTTTTACTGTTCGTGCAGATGGATTTCGTGGATGATCCAAAAGCAGTTCTAAAAACCATGGAGGCTAATCGAATTGGGACAAAGAAGTCACTGTTTTATCAGGCCTACGCTCTTTATTATGAGAAGATGAAGAAGTTCGAGGAGGCTGAGAAGATGTATCACTTGGGGGTGAAGAAGTAAGCAATCTAAATCTTCACAAAATGTATCAGGTCCTTTTGGCTTCGGATTTTCGGGAAAATGGAATCGCTATATCTTAATTTTGATTGCAATTGAAGAAGAAGATTAACAATTTAGAAATGATTCTGTCCAATGATAGTGGTACTTATTGAACCCATGTTGCCACCAGAGGTTTAATAACAATAACCCGACACCATTGTAGTTAACATCATCCATTACAAAACATGTACAGAGGTTGCTGGTATTTCACCAATTTTTTTATGTCTGTGCTCTTTCTTAGAGTTATTCTCAGTGAGTAACATCTTTTGAATTTATAAATACAGATATAGGATATATAACTTTTTTTACTCTTGTATCTGAGTGATTTAATTTCTATGTCATGAAGCAATGCATCTCAACATATTTTGTAGTTTCCATCTTCCGTAGTGTTGCCTTACTCTTTCAGCCTGACCACAGGGTAGAGTTTTTTGAGCTTGTCGCCAAAAGGTTTGATTAAGGTTGGCATTAGATAAGAGGTTCTAAGTCTGGTGCAGCCTTGAGGGAAACTCTGTTGTAGTTGTAATCTTGTTCACCTTATTAGCTCCATTCGCACCTGGCCATTGGCTAGTAGCTTCTCTGAGATGTCAAAATATTTAGCTAAAGCATTTCTGCTAATTTTTCCCTTTTTTTTCTGGTGGGGGGCGGGGGTGTTTTTATTTTTCCGTAGTGGGTTTTCATGAGCGGTTGTGTTTTCCCCTCGTGCTCCTTGAAAATTGGGTTATGTTCAGTACTTCTCTTGTTCAAGATTATTTTCTCACCCAATTGCCAGAAAATAATTATGAAACTGGTCTTATCATAGGTTGATAATGTAAGCATATCCATGTTTTCCTAGTAATTATGCCACCAGAGGCTCCGAAAATCAATGTGAGGGTTCTGCTCTGAACTTGGTGACTAAAATTGCTAATTGTATTCTCTAATATGTAAGTTACTGAGAGCATGAAAAGCACATAATCAGATAATACCTAACTGTAGGTGCTTTAGTTATATATATATATATTGATTTATTATAACCTGTTTAACAGTCTTGCAGAACCTGCTAACGAGTTGCAAAAATCCTACGAGCAATTCCTTCATCGTATGGAGCGGCACCAAAAGAAGAAAATTCTGGTGGTTTTTTTGTGCATGTTGTGTATTGATCTTTTTCCCACTTTCATTACCTAACCTTGGCCAGATGTCCTGCAGCAACCAGGGAGAAAAACTAACAGGCCTCCAGCTGCAGGGAGTATCACTCTCAACTGTGCTCAGGCTGGCGGAAATGAAGAGAATACATGCAGAGTTAAAGGTGGGCCTACAGGGACCTGGCTCAAGGACTCTTTACCTGAAACACAGCATAATTGTGCAAATTTTGAGAGCAAGAAATTCTTGACACGTAGCTCTGAGAATGAGCCGCCAATGAAGGAATGTGACCTGACCGGGGTTGCGTTAAATGATCCATCTCTTAAGAAGAGAGTCGCAGGAGACTTTGGATGCAAAAGTTCTTTCAAGCAGCAAGAAAGTATTGAAGCAGAATCAGATGAACCTAGACACTTTCAAAGTGATGATACTGTTGTGGTTAAGTTTGTTGATACTGCCATTGTTGGAAAGTCTAATGCAGAAGATGCACGTCATCATGGTCTGGTGGAACCTACAATCAACACGAAAGAGGCCCTGAATGCCATAAATGACATGTTTCGTGAGCCTTTAGAGCCAGCACTTATTGGCAGGAGATCACGTAAAAGCCAGCCCAAACCTGATCAGAGCTTGAACAATGGATTTCAGGTGTTCATTGATGATAACTTAGGTAATGGGGTGAGATCATCAAACCAAATATTGGATGGCAGTTTTTTACAGCCACAATTCATCAGATCTAAAACTCATGAGCCTCTTGAAGTACCACTTCAAATATATGTTGAGGATGAAGAAAGCCCTCAGACTAAGGAAAGAATCCACAATAAAGAGCAAAATGAGGTTCAAATTCTGACAGAAGGTGCTACCATTTCCAGTGGGCATGTGAATGCTTTCGTGTTTCCAAGTCCAAACGATTGCCCTTCAGAATGTTCCGAAGAACTAGATGTGGAGAGGTTGCCTCAAGCAAGGCATAGAGAGGATACAGTTGTTTATCGGTTTGTAGGTTCCACTATTTCGGATGAGCCACAGGTGGAAAATGTTTGCCACCATGGCCTTGTAGACCCCACAATCAACTTGAAGGAGGCTATGGAGGATATAAATAACATGTTTGGGAAGCCAATGGAATTTGCAAGGAAAACTCGACCAAAGAAGCAGGTCAAAGCATCGGATAGGAAGAAAGATTGTGGTAAGTTTTTGATACTTCCGGATGATGATTTGAAACATCAGCTCGAGAAATTCCAGCCATGCTCATCTGCCAAGAAGGAAAGTGATTTGTTTGAGCAGACTGTGTGTACAAAGGAGGCAATGGATGAAATAAACAAGATGTTTGGAATGCCATTGGACTTCTGAAAGCATTGTAAGTGCTGTTTGCTTTTGATTATTTTGTACTTAGTCTTCATTTGGTTCTGTTATCGATCGGGAATACATGTTTGAATAGTGAAATCGTGTTATCACGGTCCAGTTGATGGTAGATGTACAACTATAAACGAAGCATCACTGATTGGGGATTTAAGCAAATTCTCTGCGGAATAAAACTAGAAATTAGAAGTATGATTAATTTCAAAACGGTTACACATAAGAAGAATCGTGACGAATACAATGCCACACCTCAGAAAATGCAAATAATTTAATTTATTCAAGAAATAGAACAGAATCTCAACTTAGACAATTTAGAACCAATAAATCAACACTGAATGAGGTAGAAAAAGTCCAGAAACTTGAAAACACAAGATCTCAACAAATCTGAAGTTACGGATCACTGATGGTCAACTTATGGTAGAGTACTGGGAGTGCAATTAGTGGGACGGAAAGCTAAGGGGCCTGCAGCATAAATCACAGCCTCATAACTCTTGCCATAGAGTCTCTTGTCTTCATAACGGAGCGGGGAGCCATTGAGTCCATAATTGACATTGGAGAGAAGGTTGCAATTTGCATGAGGAGATGAAACCAGCTTCACATGGCACGACTGGAGTGGGTGATCCAATAAGGAATGGCTCATCTTGAGGCCTTGAAGCTGGGCATAGAAGTACCCATGTGCATTGGTTTCAAATGCCTTATAGTAGCTGACTTGGTTTTTGTGGTCTTTGCAGATAACACTAATTTTAGCAGCAGGAATGGGCTCAGCTCCAGCCAGAGACCACGTTCCGAGGTGATCGCAACTCTGGCAGTAGACCATGCCCTCCACAACTACATCTACATGCTTTTCCACAGTTGTGGTTGGGGTCTCAATGGAAGCGGCGATGGAGGGGAAGGCCAGTGGGAGGAGGAGAAAGGAAATGAGGATGGTGAGTTGGGTCATTGCCATATTGTTGAAGTGGGGGTGGTCAGAGGTTTAGAGACTTGAGAGAGAGTTTGTTTCTGTGGGATGGGATGTGAGAAACATTGGAGGGATGGAGTGGTACATATAGTTTTGTGTTGTGAAATTTAGAGACTGTCGTGGGGGCTACTAAGCTGCATTGTTGTCTTCACGATTGTTAACGTGAAGGGTACTTTTAATTGCTTAATGCTTATTTTATTCTTGTTTGGGCTGATTGTTGGGGTGGGTGGATCGTCGGGCCTGTCTGGCCCAGTTCAAGATGATATTGGGCTTCTGATTGATAGGGTTATTTTGAGGGCAGGTTTGGTGTTAAATTTGGATTAGGGGTGTTTATTCTATTCTACAGGTAGAAAATATAATTTTTCGTCTTTCTATTCGATACTTTGCGAAAGAATTTTTTCTTGACCTATCATACTAAGTGTGATATTTCTTCCTAACTTCCGGCCAAATTAATTGGATAGAAAATCGGGTAAATATTTTTGTAGTTATTAATTTTTGGATCATTTTAACAATTCGATTAAGTAATATACACCAATTTAACAACACAATAAATTAATAAAACTAAAATTTAAAATAATTACAATAACACTTATAATAAAAGACAAGAAAGTATAAACATCAATTGATCACAATTGTTGCACAAATATAACAACAATTATTTTAAGTTTAAACCATATAGTTAGAGAATATATACATATATATAAATTAACGCGAGTAGGGTAGGATTGAAAATTGAACTTAGTCAGAAATTTGAATACCTCTTGTTTGGATTTTCTTCGGCCGGCACCGGTTTGCTACCCTAAGTACTACAAATTTAGAGCTGATTAAAAAAAAATCAAGTGAAGTTACTCAAGCTCAGTTCAAATTAAGCTCGTATTGAACTCGAGTCAAAATGAATTGAACTTAAATAATTTTTTAAGTTCATTTAAAAAAAGTAAGCCTAAAAAGGCTCAACTCGAACGTGTAAAATTTAGTTTGTTTAAATGTAAAATAATTAAGTTACTCGGGTTTGGTTTGAATTTGATTTGTTTTAAGTTTGGTTTTTTTAGAAAAACAAACTCGACATATTCAAGTTGATTACTAGCCCTAATTACAATTTTTAACCAAATGTTAACACTATCTAAGTTTCGATACGATAGTTTAGCTCTCCCTCCAATTCATTTTGAATGTTGAGCATCTATTTACATCAACAAATCTAAGCTCACTTATAAAGCACTTTAAATTTGAAAATTCAAAATGAATTGAATGTGTTAGACTTGGAGAAATCCTCACTACCCAAAGAGCAATTATTTTACAATTAGAGGGGGAGTCTAACCCCTTTTTTTGTTGTGTTTTTAGAGACTTTGCGGCTTATGTTGTCAAAGTTGGGGAGTTGGCTTCAATATAACTGACTTGTCCATTTTCATAGGAGTAATTTATTGAGATTTAAAAAATTGATTTAATTTATTTACTTAATGACTTAACAAGTGTTAAAATCCTAAGGACGAAGTTCAATCATTCCAATAGCAATAATGTTCTTAGACTACATAATTGTCACATAATTAAGTTGATAAATTAAATTAATTTTTTTAAATTTCAATAGTATTACTCTTTCCCCAAGGAGGGGAGTGTCGAGTTGGGAGCAATAGACTCTCCCAAAAAAAAAAAACAGCTGAAAAAAAGGGTCACTGGCCTATTACGTCCTTGAGGAAATTTCTTGGAATGATCAATTGAACATAGATTATTCACGCAATATTGTTTCTAGTAGTTGAAAGTCCCTCTGTGCTGGTGTTAGACCCTCGTGTAATGATAAGGAACTTCATTACAAGTCAATACATTTGTTTTCATGTGGTGGTTGTAATGTTGGTGTACAATTTTATCTCCTTTTAACTGGATTACGAGTAAGGGTGTAGTTGGGGCGGGTTGGACGGGTTGGGAGATCAATATTGACCCACCTCTAAGTATATAATCTTTAATTTTAACTCTAATCTTACCTCCACCAAAGGTATTGAACTCGAGTATGTGTTTAATTTAGACGAGTTCAGGTTGAATTCGAATTACTTAATCCAGGCTAATTTCGGGTTAAAAATCGGGGTTGGACTTGAGTTACTTAATTTGAGTTGATTTTTTGAAGTGTAGATTTGATTTTGTCAAGTGTAAATATGAATTTTTCAAGTGATCTAAAATGAAGGGTGAAACGTCGATGAAGAGAGAGAGAGTGAGACAGGGGGGCTGAGAGAGTGAAAAATGACGAGTGAGAGAGGGATATGAGAGTGATGAATATGCAAGGGTAAAGATTTGAAGTGAAGTGAAAGTCTGAAATCTAAAAAGTGAAGATAAATACTAACTCTAGTTAAATATATTTATGTACTAGTTATAACCCGTGCTTGAAGGCACAATAAAATATAAAATTCCAGCGTACAAAAAATCGATATCACTATATTAATTTTTTTCAAAATATATTAACTACAAATTAATCAAATATTAATTGATTAAATATATGATATAAATGAGTGATGTAATATTTTTATGGAGAAAATATATAAATGATTAAACATGTGATAGAAATGAGTGATGCGATTGGACGTTTGAGTCTGATAAAAGGATGATGGGTGAGGTAAGTGATTGGTGATGGTTTTGAGAGGAAAAATATGACTGGAATAAAATTCAAACACATTCCTGATTTATTATATAGATATTCAGGTTCAACCCGATTTTAATATTCGGGTTGAACCCGACAACTCGAGACTTGCTTAAATTCAATTTAGGTTGAAATTTTTTTTGTTCAAGCCCAACCCAATTATTAAAAATTCTAACCCAATTCTTGTTTTTTTTGGTTGGATTCGGGTTGAATTTGGGTTGGTCTGCCCAAATTGACTCCTAATTATGAGTAGACTAGATTCATCATTGCACATAAAAAACAATTACAAACAATGCTTTCATTAAGGTAAACTAGATTGGAGACAATTTTAGAACCATTAAATCAACAATGAAAGTGGTAGAAAAAGTCCAGAAACTTGAAAACACAAGATCTCAACAAATCTGAAGTTAGGGATCACTGATGTTCAACTTATGGTAGAATACTTGGAGTGCAATTCGCGGGACGGAAAGCTAAGGGACCTGCAGCATAAACCACAGCCTCGTAACTCTTGCCATAGAGTCTCTTGTCTTCATAACGGAGCGGGGAGCCATTGAGTCCATAATTGACATTGGAGAGAAGGTTGCAATTTGCAAGAGGAGATGAAACCAGCTTCACATGGCACGACTGGAGCGGGTGATCCAATAAGGAATGGCTCATCTTGAAGCCTTGAAGCTGGGCATAGAAGTACCCATGTGTATTTGTTTCAAATGCCTTATAGTAGCTGACTTGGTTTTTGTGGTCTTTGCAGATAACACTAATCTTAGCAGCAGGAATGGACTCAGCTCCAGCCAGAGACCACGTTCCGAGGTGATAGCAGCTCTGGCAGTAGACCATGCCCTCCACAACTACATCTACATGCTTTTCCACAGTTGTGGTTGGGGTCGCTGCGGAAGCGGCGATGGAGGGGAAGGCCAGTGGGAGGAGGAGAAAGGAAATGAGAATGGTGAGTTGGGTCATTGCCATCTTGTTGAAGGGGTGTGGTTAGAGGTTTAGAGACTTCGAGAGAGAGTTTGTTTCTGTGGGATGGGATGTGAGAAACATTGGAGGGATGGAGTGGTATATATAGTTTTGTGTTGTGATGATAGTTCGTGTGTCGTGAAATTTAGAGACTGTCGTGGGGGCTACTAGGCTGCATTGTTGTCTTCACGATTGTTAACGTGAAGGGCACTTTTAATTGCTTAAGGCTTTTTATATTAGTAATGTTACATTGACCAAATTTTGAGACGAAATTTAGAGTTCAAATGACGTTGCAGCATATTATTTGAAATTTTTATTGGGACCCAAATGATATGATACCAAATAAAGAAGTTCAGCTCAGCTGCCACTTATTTGAGCTCTAAATTTGGTCCTAAAATTTGGTCGGTATAACATTACTCTTTTCATATTTTATATTATTGTTTTTCCAATTCTGTGAGAGTCCAATTTGTTTGGGCTGTTTGTCGGGGTGGTTGGATCGTCGGGCCTGAGTTGTCTGCCCCAGTTCTCTGTGATATTGGGCTTCTGATTGATTGGTTGTCTAGGACAGGTTTGGTGTTAAGTCTGGATTTTTTTTTTTTCTTTTTTCGGTAGGTAAGTCTGGATTTTCTTAAGTACTACAATTTTTAATTAAATTCTAACACTAAGTGGATTTTTCAATTCATTTTGAATGTTGAGCATCTATTCACATCAACAAATCTAATCTCACTTATAAAGCAGTAAAAATTTGAAATTCAAAATGAATTCTTCTCTAATGATTTTAATCTCTTTGGCAGGAAAAATAATAGCATTTTTTAAGTGCTCAAAAAGATAGTAAGAGAGGTTTACCTGTTCTATAATGTCTCGATTAGGTTATATGGTGTTTTTAGCTCTTAGGTATGGGATCTTATCAAATGCTTTATTTCATTTTTTTTTTCTAAATTAAAGAGTGGTCAAGGACGACCAAACATAACAATTCTCACAAGACACTATTTTGAAGTTTCCACATGTTGTAAAATGTTCGATTTGAACTATAGATATTATCCTAGAATAATTGAGTCCGTCACCACAATACTACCGAAAGCAAGCTGAACATCAAAGTACTTTATTTCATTTGATTACTCATGCTTTGTGTTAGATGTGGATTGATGCTCACAATTGTAATAATATTATTAAACAATGTAGTTGTTAGATCAATAAGTTAGCAAATTAAATTATAATTTTAGATTCCAATCAACAAACACATGAAAAACAGCTAAAAAATAGGGTTATTGGCCTATAAGTCCTTGAGGAAATTTCTTGGAATGATCAATTGAACATAGATGATCCACGCAATATTGTTTCTAGTAGTTGAAAATCCTTCTGTGCTGGTGTTCGACCCTCATGTCATGATAAGGAACTTCATTACAAGTCAATACATTTGTTTTCATGTGCTTGATTGTAAGGTTGTGTACAAGTTTGTCTCCTTTTAAGTGGATTATGAGTAAACTAGATTCATCATTGGGCATAAAAAAATAATTATAAAAATTTCAAAAATTATGTTTATATCCTTGAAATAATGTTAGCCAACTCACTAATTTTTATTTTATTTTTATTTTTATAGGACTCAAGTTTTCAAAATTATAACTATACATGCTTTTAAACTATGATAAATTATAGTTTCTCTCAAATTATTATGCAATAAAATAGATGGGAATTATTATTCGTTTGGTGAATTAATCTTATAGTGTTCTACAACTAAATCATTCAAGAATTTTGAATTAAAATTTTCAATTTTTAGAAAATTATGATGTATCATGTAAAAAAAAAAATTAATTTTGATAGATTTCACACAAATAAAATTTTGAATATTAATGTTAGCTTAGTGAGTGACTCCCCATTGAAGGCAAAAGTCCGATTACGTCACCATTTGACTCCCCTCAGGGAAAGTTTCTGGCTCCATCCTTGCTTTGGGTGGCATATTTCTATAAAATTAGCTGGATATCTTCTTCGTAGTCCTTTATAATTTTAAGATCCATTTACATTTTTTTTTTCTGGTTTTCATAAAATATTAAAAATTTCTTATTGACAAGATGCATCAGAGTTTAGAATCAGATTAAACAGTTGATAAATTGTATCCAATCTCTTAGAGAAAAATAAGCAGACCAAAACAGTTGATAAGTGTCGTGTTTTAAGTTGTTCTGATTGAGAAAAAAAGAGAGAGACAATAAAAAGATTCCTGCACTAAGTTGTTCTTGTACTCGAACTGTTTTCATGACAATTGTGAAAGTAAATAAACTTAGAGACTGTAAATTTAGAGACTTTCAAAATTTTTCCTACTTCAGCAAACTAAACCTGTTGTGTTGCAAGTGAAACCATCTGTAGAAGGGGCTATGGATGGATAGGAATTCCAAAAGAAGACTATGCAATGAAGGGGGTTTTACCTACCTGTCACATCTTTGCCCCTCTGGAGATGAGAATTTCACCATATGGTACCTCCTGCTCCACTCTAATGAAGTCACGAGTGGCCAAAACTGCACATAAACCAGAGACTTGTCTCAGTTTCCATAAGCAAACCGAGACACAAAATGCTATGTAAGCAAGGATAGAAGAAATACATAAAATGTATACCACAAGTTTGATAGAATAGATGTGCTGCCTTTGTTTTGTTCATCCCAAAGGCCAGCTGGTTCAGAGATTCTGATTTAGGAGCTCCCGGTATGGCAAAATGCATCTTCAGCTGCCTGTAGGCATTAAGGCCACCACGAGACATGAATTTATCAAATGAAAAAATGATTGACAATTGAACAGTAGAAAATTCAATAGATTTTAAAGAAAATTTTACATTCGAATAGAATCAGTTATCTGATCAAAAGGTTGATTAAAGATCGGATGTTGTTGGGTTTGCGTTGGTCCAGTTTCCACCAACAGATCTGCAGAAGTAAATAGCACGAGACTGAACACTCCTATTGCACAACTGAATTGGCTTAAGAACTACAACTTGCAAAATGGAAGGCAAGGGTTGGAAGATTATATACCATTCTCAGGCGTTGTCGGGACATTTTCAGATAGTCTAGCTAACTTAAAATTTGGATCAGGGTGCTGCCATGGATGCTCCTCTGCTACTGGTTCAAGGCCACTCCCACTGTATCTAGGTGAAGAGTGATGCCTTTTTTTGTTGGACCTGAATAGTTACAATTTCCAATATTCAAAACCATGCACTAAATTTTTTGGCATGTTATTTCACAGACTCCAAATAAAACCTCCCAAAATAATTTTATGTATCTGGAAATTAACGTCTGTGACTTGCAAATTCTACTAACCAGCCAGAATTGCCACCGGAATTATGTGACAGGAAACCGTGGGCAGATCCTGAGCTGGGGATGGATCTTACTTCATCACCTATATTTCAACATGAAGCAAGAGCTTTATTAGGAATTCTCTCATGGTCATCTGAAAAAAGTTAAGACTTCTCATAAGAGAAGTGAAATACGATTCAGATTTCACAAGGTCTACTGCACCAGAATTTCCAGGAGTGACCATCAGATTGGCCTCAGTCACCCTTTCCCCATTGGCCGGAGTTATTCTCACTCCATTGTTCATGAGATTGGTTCTTAGCTCCTCCATGAGAATTTCAGGTGGAAACTCATTGTTGTTAATATTTGTCCTTTGCTTCTCTATGGAAGATCCCAGTGATTGGGAGCCGATGCCATTCTGAAAATCTTCAAAAGGCTTCACATTCAAGCACTTTATCAGACAATGAACAGTAGGTTTTGCCTTGAATATATCAAAGTAAATGACAGAGAGGAAGGCATACAAATCCCATTGGATCTTGATAATGCATTCTTTCTAGTGGTGGTGGTGATGCTGATGATGGCTGTGGTGGCTGGGCCGCGGAAGTCCTCCCTGTATGCCATGCTAGAATATTGGTACTTTCATTCTTTTTGCAAGGGGAATGTAAAAAACTACCATGAGAAAAACTCTGACCAGAAGGTGAATCATGTGGAGGTTGGGTACTTCTCATCCACAGTTCTAGAAGAGGTGCTGGATAATGGATTCTGGTATTTCCATTAGTAAATAACCCACAAACTAGTACTACCGGAGGTAGCTCCATGAGATTGGCTACCTTCATAGTAGACATGACATCCAAGTGCTGCAATACATTGAAATTGAATTTTATTGATTAATCGTTGTGTATTTAGTCAAATACAACTCATCTTCCATGATAAAGAACAGTGAGTGAGATAATAGGGAAATTCTGACTCTGTATGATTAAGTCGGCACATTCTCCCCTAGCTAAAGCTCCTGATATTTACTGGGGAATTAAGATTTGTGTTCCTCAAGAAACAGGTGTAGTGGTTGAACTTTTCCTTTGTCTGAAAATGTGGAATTGAACAAACTTTAAAGCGCAGATCAGCAATCAGGGGCATACCTTTCTCTTTCTTCCTCTTCTCGAGACCATATCAGATGCATTCTGAAGCCAAGATTGGTATATAGGACCAGGGATGATGGTTTGTTCATAATCCATGGCAAAAGCTTCTGGCCTTTTGGCTCTCCTTCGAGTTGGCCCTTGCCTCTGTATATCCTGCTGCGGTTGCAACATCACATTCACATACTAGCATGGTTGTTCTATGTTGAACAGCTTCATTTGTTTATTCCTCAAGTTCCGTTAAAGCACTAGCAGATTAGGCTACCTGATTGGCTTCCTTGCCTTCATCTGATTGTTGATTGACTTGGTCCTCAGGATACTGCTCCAGGATTTCATCAGCTGCAAGAAGGCGAGAGCTTAGCAATATCAAGCTTACTTAATATTTGTCTCATTCAAGCTTTACATTCCATTGACAAACTTTTTTCAGTTTTTGGTATTCAAGGCTTTTACACCATGTTTATGTCCATAATTTGCTTTGTTTCTGTGAAAATGCAGATGATCCACACAAGGTCTCAAGTGTAATGCAAAATATTGGGAGCTTAGTTAACACATAAAAAAGGGCATTTGTGCATAGAGAGGGAACCATGCCTGTTAATCAGCGTCTTATTTCCTGATAATAATAGTTTGAATGCTGTCACATAATAGCATTTTGCAATCGTTTTTTTTTTTTTGGACGCTTGAGCATTTTATCAAGTCCAAAAAGCTAGACACACTTCAGCTTGCCTATATATGTAAGTAATAGGCCATTAGAGATCTGAAGCATTACTATGTTGCTTACGTTTTCGAGGCTCTTGAAGGGGTGGAGAGGGTATAAGAGTGCTTGGGAATTGTGTGTTCTCTTGTGGATTGAAATTCACTTGTGTCTCTTCATCCCCTTCAATATCAAACCTGTCATACCATTCACATTAAACAACTTACAGAATGTAACAGAAGAATATTATTCTCATTGCGTACAAACAAACTGACTAATTATAGAGATTCCATGGTATAGAGGAAGTGAGGGACCCACTGGAATCATGATGTTTCAACTAGACAATTAAAAGCACATTTCAAAAACCCTGTAACCAATATTTACTTTTGCCATCATGATTAGAAATTACCTTTCAAAGCGATTGTAGTCTGTATCTGCCTGATACGAATCAAAATGTTCAAATAAGGTGATATTATCAACATCAGCTGTGAGAGAGAGAGGGGGGAGGGGGTCAGATGACGATATAGCTAATAAATTTGACAAAATGAACATTATAGACAAGATTTCGTGTGCATATAACAATGGTATTAAACATTGAGGAAGGTTAACCGGAAACTACTGAAAAAAAATACCTTGATGGTAGTGCTGGGAAAAATCTTCTTCTGTTGGGTTGTGATTAATATAGGGTTCATCTACACTGTCCAATCGCTGCACACGTAGAAAGGCCAAGAGATATTCAAGATCTTTGAAGAGAATAAAATCCCATTATGTTCAACATTAGTAGATCTGTAACACAGCGACTGACCGCTGTCTTTATGCAGGAAAAATTGTATGAAACAAAATGAGAATTTTAAGTGGAAAAGGAAAATCCTCCATGTGGCTTTTGAGGGATTCAATTTAAAAAACAGAGAAAGGGCAAGCATCCTCCATGTGGCTTTTTTTAGTTGTCACTTCCTGGACAGTGCATTTTATTGTAACTTGGTGGATGTTTATCAAATAATAATAATAATTTGACGATCATTTCCATTCTTATAACTACTATAAAATATTTTTTCCATGCAACATGATTTTCTTCTTATCCATAAACACACACCCCTGCATATAGCAATAATCCATTTCCATGGGTACAATTGTTATGGAAGTGCATATGCTAAATTCCACAAATACATTGGACCTCATAAGCAGCTAAGAAACATTTTTCTCAAGCTAGAAACATAATGCCAATTTTTAAACAGTCCGGAGTCCAAACACTTGACAGAGTCATGTGAGCACTAAACCATCAGGCACATACATCTCAACCGTTGCAATCAGGGTAGTTTCCATTATTTAGAAAGAAAAAAAATAACAAAATTATTGAAGGGCTATTACGTCATTTGAAACTTTTGTAGTGTTCTGTAGTTTACCATTGCTATATAGGAGGTTTGTTGGAACCCCATCATTGTGGATGCATTAGAATATTGAAGGGACTGCTCAAACTCTCCAAGGTCTGCCTCCTGATTCTCTGGCAGTGTAACAGCTTCGTATCTGCAAAAAATGAAGAGAAAGCCCAAAACCTTAGGGTGACATTTATACCCTCCAGTCTTCTTTTGCAACTAGGACTATTGGTCGAACGAGTTCGAGCTGAACTTGAAAAATTTGATTTTTAATCGAGCTTAAAAAATTGTTCAAGTTCGACTCATTTAGAAAATAAGCCGAGCCTGAGCGAGTCGAACCCTAGCCAAGTCTGAGCCGAGCCCGAGTATTTGCACATAAACGAGTCAAGCCTGTCGAGTTTGAGCTGAGCTTGTAGGATATGTTGTCTAAATGAGCCTAAAAATTTGTTCAAGTTTGAGCTCGTTTAGAAAATGAGTCGAGCCTGAACAAGCTGAACCCAAGCTGAATTCAAGCCAAACTCGAATAGCTCAGTTTGATTAACAGCCCTATCTACAATTACCTCTACACTCTGCCATGTGATTGTGAAACTAAAGTCAGCCCCATGGAATGAACACTAGTTTAATCTAACAGAGTTTTTTAACTAATCAACTTTAATTTCTTACTCGGATATCACATTAGTAAATGTGAGAGGTCATTTATGAAAATTTAAATTAGCATAGACTTCCAGCTGTAGTTACTCGGATATCACATTAGTAAATGTGAGAGGTTATTTATGAAAATTTAAATTAGCATAGACTTCCAGCTGTAGTTACGTGCATGCTAGAATAAGTCGACTTGTCTGTAAAGTTTGCAAGCATATAATGCTAAAATACGCCGTTTCTTACTGAAATGCATATCACGTTGTCATAGAGTAGAGAAGTAAGAATAAGATAAAATCAAACTGTTTGTGGTGAATTTAAGTCTACATGCCAGAATGATCAGTTTATGCCTTTACGGTGACTAAAATTGTCAAATATGCTATCATGCGCCAGTTCTGAGCGGGTATCAACAACACTGAAATGGAGAGCGACAGAGGGAGAGACTGACTTAGCCTGAGATTTGCCCTTGGGGAGGACGGTTGGATCAGGTGCAGCTTTAACCTTCCACGCTTCGTTTATTTCCACCTGAGAATGTCGTCAAATTACACAAAATGTACATCAATCTTCACAATCGTTAACAAATCGAAATAGTTCGGTAAAAACAGAGAGTGTGGGATTCGAGTGATAATTGACGACGAAGTTGATTCGCATAAATACCAGCAGACGGGTAACATCATCTGTAATAAACACCATCGAACCAATAAACAAATATCAGAAGAATCCCTTGACAAGATATGCAAATGAATTCGAAAAAAGCAGAAATGTGATCAAATAACTTCAAATAAATTAAGTAAAAACTCTACCATAGAGGAGTTTCACTTTTCTTTCGTAGACGATCACTACACCACCTGGAAACAAATGAAAACAGCGTCAATGGTTAGTCTCAATCGATGAGAAATCAGAAACAGAGATGGAATACTGAATGAACAGACACAGAGCTTACCCATGAGTATTCCAGAGAGTCTAAGCGCCATTGGAACCGATGGATTCAAGATCTGTTCGCTGTGAAAAATAACTGAAAATTTAGAGGATAATTGACATTGGTGAATTGATATATATTTGCGTAAAGATTACTACCGAAAAAGCCTAACCAGATCTTGATAATGTTGAGTTTGTCGAGCTTTCTCCGATTCATCTTGGCGTGCATCGTTGCCGCCATCCTTTATACAAAACACGTTCACACAAACGGAGAAGAAATCAATCTCATCACTCTTGTTAATTTGTAGAAACGGCTTAAATTCATTGAATCACAATCCAAACAGCTTAAATTAAAGCAGAAACAAAGTTCATTGGATTTGAAATCAACAACTCGTAGTCAACAGAGTGTTCATAAAACAGAAACAGAGAAATTTACACAAGCAATATGAAAGGGAACAAATGGAAGAGTTGAAGTGCTAACCATATCTGGCCAAGAGGCGCTTTGCGAGCAAGAAGCTGGTGAGAATAGAACATTTGATCGCTGTTGGGTCTGAGAGTATAGCACTAAAATGGCAGAGTTGTAATGTTGAGTACTTGAGTTGCAGAAGGAAAGGCTGTCGAACGAATGAACGAGAGAGAGAGAGAGAGAGCTCACAGTTGAGTGAGTTCACCCTTCACATGCAAAGCGAGAGGTGAGAACTGTTATAGAGTGGTTTTGTTAGCTTCCAGAGGAGGAATGTTGTATGTGATACGGTTACCGCGAGCGTCTTGCTTTTTCATGCTACCAACATGTTTGTCACAAGTAAATATTATGAAAAATAATTTCATACAAAATACACTAAAAGTTTTTTTTTATACAATTTATATAAATCCCAACATTGTTGTAACCGCATGTTTAACAAACTGTTATTCTAGGTAATGTATAATAAGGCACCACACTCACGTCAGAGATTATTCAAACCAACTTACTTATACTTCAACTAATCCTCTTATTAGTGCGCTTAATGGTATACTGGGATAACGATCCGATCAAAGACATATCTAATAAGGATGTCAGGGAAGTTTCACAATACAATATTTTTTTAAAAATTATGACAATATGGTTTAAACAATAGATGGATGTATTTTAAAATATGATAAATTGATTTTTCTTTTTTGTTTAAATAATACTATTTAAATTTAAGTTATTGATCTAATTTATAACTTTGATGAATTAATAGTGGATCGGAATATTACTCTTAATGTTATTAAGCCTTAAAAATTAATTTATTTTAGTGATATAATAATATGTTAAGTGATAAAATTTCAAAGAAAAAGTACATGAATTACACTTACAACACTCTTATTGAACCGTGTCACTGTCACATCATTAGATCAACAAATTAGATTAATTTTTTTTGCCCTAATAACATTACGCTAACATTAATTAATCAATTCAATAACAATTTAATTTTAAGTTAATAAATCAGAGTAAAAAATTAGATAATCTTGTTTTTTGTTTATCTTATTGTCATGGTTGAAAAAGGATATCCACAAATGTCTGTAAGGTAAATTACACTCACGTTCTTCAACATTTGATTTTATTGTAAAAGGCAAGCTTTTATGTTTCAAAAATTACATTGAAACTCTATTAAATTAACGACGTTAACAGCATAAACAAAAAGATCATTTTACCCTCAAATTAGTTACCAATCTAGACCCAAGACCTTTCCTCCCTCAAAAGTTGATCACACTCACTCACACACTCTTTCTCACAACGCATCAGAGCCCTAACACCTAGCGGTGCAATCACAACACCCCACACTCCTGTCTATTTCACTACTACCCGCCACCATCAAGAACTTAACCAACACTTCCATTGGCCGACATCCCACCAAAAACAAAGACAAATCCATCCACACTATTGCCATCCATAGGATTTGATCTCTGATTGACACAGAAATGGATTTTTACCTAGGGCTTGCAATCTCCATCTCTCTCTCTGTCTCCCTCTCTATGTGATCAATGGTTTTATATAGGTTCATATCTCTCTCCTTCTCCCTCTTTATCTTTCTGTGATCGGGTTTGTGATGAGTGGAAATGATGGTTGTAAGAGGTGAAAAGTGAGGATACCTCTTATAGGGATAAGGAATAGGTATTTTTGATAAGAGTGAGCTGTGAACTTAATCTCTTAGTCTCTACATCCTGCAAAACAAGTAAACTGTCCAAGATCGAAGTGCTTCGATCAAAAGCACTCTGATGCTTAAGTCGGTAATGGAACTGAGACAATTGAAATAAGATAAAAAGAGTTCAGTCTATCTTTTATCTTGGCTCCTTGTACTTTTTATAGATCCCTGTTTAATTAGGGTTTCTATGATTTTCGATTCGAGGTGGTACACCTTCCTCCAATTAACCGTCTCTAGTTAGAAAGTTGATGATATTTCTCTAACAATTCTTTTTGTCATTCCTATAATTTCGTCAATTTGTTTAGTCAAAATGTCTGAGTTATAGGCATCTTCTTAGATTTTCATTTATCGTTTCAAACAGCTCGGTCATGATGAGGGCCGAGATCTTCGGTTTATTACCAAGCTTTTTGATCAGCTCGATCTTACACTGCTGACTTAATATATAATTATGTCTCAATCACGTGACTGATTTTGTTTTGCTTACGTAGATTCATTAAATACAAGTACACGTGTTACGTTGGGAAACACCTTCTTCAGTGGTTACCTAAGGTTTGCGATCTCCCTCTCTCTATGTGATCTATGATGGTTGCAATTGGATTTCAAAGGAGAGATCATTGGTTTTGGTGGAGGGACAGTGAGGGAGAGGTAGTAGCAGTGCAATGGTAGCAATGAAAAAGTGTAAGAACAAAGAAAGAAAGAGATGACGTGGTGGACGCTGGCAATGAGGGAAGGCGGTGGTGGGTGGGCTTTTTGGAAGTTGTATTCCTAAAAAAAGGGTTTGGTGGTGTTTGACCATTTTTTTCTGTGAATCCATAAATAATTAATTGAATTAAATAATTAGTTGATTAAGTAATTAATGACTAGAGTTATTATTGACATTAGTAATTTGTAGATTATTTGGAATTAAATAATAATTCAATTTTAATTATTAACTTATTAAATTTGGTGATTAGTAAAATATTATAAATCAAATAATAAAAATTTAAGAATTTCAAAATCATAATTGGTGTAATGCTAACTAATTATTTAAAAATCGTAAGGTAGGAGGGTATTCTTGCCCATTCATATTTAGTTAGTGGATTAATATAAGATGCATTTAGTAACGTTTTCGTTTTTATGTTTTTTGTATAAAAAAAATAAATATTATTTTTTTATGATAAAAATTAAAAATATAAAAAATATTTGGTAGTAATTTATATTTTAAAA
>CM042201.1:17547761-17596661 GCA_023539305.1 Ilex asprella
TTTGTTTAGATTGTACCCCTTCTCATGCTTCGTGAGGGAGACAAAGAGAAGAGGAAAGAGTTAGCATTTATATGGTGAGGGAAAAAAATAGATTTTTTTGTTGGTAATGAGGTTCAAAGTTCAGACTCTATTAAATGGTCTCATTTCTTCCTCCTATTTTTGTTTTTTAGATGTTTTCAAAAACATTATTTTAGATGTTTTTGAAAACAATGTCCGTTTTAAAAAACGAATCAGTAAAAAAAATAAAAATATTAACCAAACATATTTTTATTTGTTCCAAAAATTAAAAACAAAAACAAAAAATGACATGTTACCAAACAACACCATAATATTTCACTTATTAGGAAAAAGATATTTTAGATTCTTTTGGAATTTTTTTAATGATGTCATGTTTTTTTTTTCCTGCCCGGTCATCTGTCATACCAAAGGGGTGCAACTGTATTTTTAGAAAATGAGGGGTTATCCATAGAACAAAATCAAATGTTATTCGGTATGAGTGTAATTTACTCTTGTCTTTATTTTACCAGAGCACATGTACACAATACCGTACCAAAATCCCTCACCGGGATAAACCCATGAACCAAAAAAACTAGAAAAAAAAAAAAGAAATAACTTTCACGTGCACCATTCCGTTTTTTTTTTTTTGGATTCCTGGCCTATGGGTGGATTGGCTAGAAATAACTAGAAAAAAAAAAAAAAAGAAATAGCAAAATCGTGTCCTCAACAGTCATTCTTTCTGGGCCCCACATATTCACGTGCACCATTCCGTTTCACATGTTCGACAGACTGTCCGTATCAAAACCTCCCTCATCTTCCAACATTGTAGACTTGTAATTCTCTCTTTCTCTCTCCTTCCACCATTGTAGAGCTCTCTGTCACTCTCTCTCCAGTAATATGGAGAAACTTGTGGAAGTTTCGGACCAAGAGGTGCGCATAGACTTCGCTCTGGCGTGCAAATGCCGAACCACCGTACATCTGAAGTCACTCATCTCCACCGCTACAGTGGCATTCAAGGTTCAAACCTCATCTCCTCACAAATTCCTGGTTAACCCGCCGAGTGGACTCATTCAACCCTTATCTTCCACCACCTTCCAAGTCATCCTCAAGCCCCAATCTCAACTCCCCCCAACCTTCCCTCGCTCTCCCTCCGATCGTTTCCTCCTAAAAACAGCTCTAGCACCTGATCTTACCCGTAACTCGGCCGAGTCAATCAACTCCGATTTCATCAACACCTGGTTCAACTCGATTCCACAACAGTCCATTCACGACCTCAAACTCAAGGTTGCTTTGGTGGGTCCCTTTCTTCTCCGCCATGCAGTGAGTATCGGAGACTGTGATGCTGTTAGAAAGATGATCAAACGGCAGAGATCAATTGTAAATGAGTTACCAACTCGGGAAGCCGAGTCACTGCTACGAGTTGCGAGCGAGTTGGATAACTCAGAGGACATGGTCAATATACTTGTTGAGGCTGGATTGAAGTGTGACGGACGCCAGAGGTTGAACGATGCGAGATGGGAATCGAAGGGGTGGACAGAGTTACACGTGGCAGCGCTGTTTGATCGGACGGAAGAGGTTGAGAGGCTGACAAGAGGTGGTGAATGTGGACCGTTGGATTGCAGGGATAAAGAGGGAAGGACAGCGTTGCATTTGGCGGTAAGCAAGGGGAATGAGAGGTGTGCTAGGGTGTTGGTGAGTGCAGGAGCGAAAGTGGACGCGAGGAGTAACGACGGTCGGACGGCATTATATAGGGCAGCCGCCAATGGGAACCGTCGGATGGCGGGGATGCTGACGGAGATGGGCGCGGACCCCACTATTGGGACACTTGATCGCGGCGGCTCAGCTATAGATGTTGCACGAGAGAAGGGACATGTGAGTAATACAAGAGACTACCGCACGCTTGCTTTTGGCCCGATAAAAAAAAAAACATTAGCAATCTAAATTTTATTATGTGGATCTAACTATCGTATTAAAAAATATATTTAATGAAATTTGACACTGTAAAAAAACATTATTTTATTATTTCATTTTAATTAATTATTTTTATTCATTAACTACATGTTGGTTTCATATCTACGTAATTCTTGAGTTCGAATTTGAGTAACTTGATCAGTTCATAAAAATTTATTTCTTATGAATACGTTAGTTTCAACTTGAATAGTCTGCTTGTGATCGGACTGAGAAAGAGATTAATCGAAATGCATGTAACTTTGTTCGAACACTCTTGACCATTAAAAAAATAATTATGTAGGTGATGAATTCTATTAGGAGTTCCTTGCAGAAACTTTTCATTTGACTTTACAATGACCCACTCAATTCCACCATAATTTCATTGGGGACATAGAGCTAGGTTTCTATGGGTCCAAACATACCAATCAAAAAAAAAAATCACCCAAAAAAGGTAAGGGCCTCTAGCATTTCAGTTACTAATGCTTAAATCAGTCTACTTTCTAAGGCTAACAGAGTACATACCTGAAAAAAGGGAATATAGGCATAGACCATTGCACAATGTGAACGTTGTTACCGGCAGGTTAAGGCCGTTTGGTAACATTTTTTATTTTTATTTTTATTTTTAGAGTAAGCAAAAAAAAAAAAATTGTTTGATAACCGATTTTGTTTTTTTTTTCTACCACCGTTTTATAAATGAGGAGCGATTTTCAAAAACAAAAAAAAAAAATGTTTTTGATTTTCAAAAATAAAAACATTACCAAACAGAACTTTAATGTTTAGTTTAATGATTATCAGCTCTTCTCTTAGAATTTTAAAGTCACATATTCGAGTCTCGTCGTCTCATAATAATGTCTAACCTTCTAAAAAAATGGTGTAACTGCCATTATGCATTTTGATTCAATTGTGTGAAAGGATTAAATCGACACAAATTCATTTTTTTTTTATTATCTTTCCTCACAATTCAAGTTTCAATGAATATGCAGGAAGAGGTGGTCCAAATACTCGAACGAGGCGAGGCAGTGGTACACGCAGCAAGACGGGGAGAGCTAAATCATCTCGAGTCCCTATTAGAAAAAGACGCGAGCGTAAATTACTGTGACCAATATGGTTTGACAGCCCTACATGCCGCGGCAATCAAAGGGCACAAAGCGACGGTGATGATGTTGGTTGAGTTTGGGGCGGACTTGGAATCCCGGGATGGCGAAGGCCACACGCCGCTGCATTTGGCCGTGGAAGGTGGCAATGTCGACACGGTTGAGGTGTTGATCAACAGGGGAGCCAATGTTAGTGTGAAGAGCAAGAAAGGAGCAACCCCTCTTTATATTGCTCGAGCAATGGGATATGAAGATATATCACAATTGCTACTTGATAAAGGGGCTGCTGCTTCTATTTCCTCGCTTCCTTCTTCTTCATCCTCTTCTCTATCATCTATGCTATAGTAATGCACATAAAAGCTTGATCATGATCCAAACATTCACAAGAAAGTATGGGATAATTGTGACTTGGAAGCTTCTTCAACGAGTTATTTACCAGTTTATCACCTTTTTAAATTTTTATTATTGATTTACGATTCTTTAAAACTTCTTTATTTATGTACGACATTTTTTTAGAAGTGGAGTGAACAAACCCGCTTTTGTTAAAAAAGAGTCAACAACTTCGCTTTTAAATAATGATGATGTGTATCACCGTTACAAGACTTTTCACAGTTCACTTCTCCATTGCAAAAATGAAAGGGTGGGCTATTTGGAATCCCTGTATTGACTGGTTTGGGGTTTTTTTTCCATGTATTAAAAATAAGTATTCTTTTAGTATTGCAATATATATTTTTAATACTAGTTCTTCACTTTTTATTCAATAAACAACATGTAAAATTTTATTATTATATTATTTTTATTAATTTATTATTTTTAATCAACAACCGCTGATCGTTTAAAGCAAAATTAACAGTTAAAATTTATTTTAATATGATACTGGAGGGACTTTAACCGGCTTAGTAGCCCCGAGACTGACGCGTGTAAAGATGTAGCCGTTGTGGAGTTCAAGGGACGCTAAGGAGTGGAGCCGGAAAAAAATGGCTCAGAGGAGCCGTGTACATCTACTGACAGTAGCATTTAAGACGACATGACTCTGTATTTTATGGCGATGTGAGTGACTGAGACAAGACTATTAATAAATAACTGCATCCTCGAAGACTTAAACTGACAATCATGAGTGCAAATATTAATGATTGTGGCGCCAAGCTCAGGAATCGAGATACTGTTCCCCTAGCGCTGAAAACTCGGGAGTATGTGGCAGACGCCGACCAAAGACACTTGAGTATTCGGAGATAACCGTAAGTTCTTGGCGTGGCCCAGAGATCTTGTTCTATCCCCCTAACATTAATGGCACGAAGACTTGAGTGGAGAGAACACTCATTGTGCATGGAAAAAAGGGGAAGACATTTAATGTTGAGATGAGACTTCACTCATTTACACTCATTGCTGATCCAAGTATAAATAAACTTTAGAAATATAAACAAATGTAGGCAAATCTAAAACAAAAACAATTGATACATTGTGCTTTGACCTCGAACTTCTACTATTTTAAGCTTTGGATGAGATAACTCGGATGATCATCCGACTCCTTTTTTTGACCTCGTAGTTGTTGCACATTCATCATACACGTAATTATTATCTCAAACTATTACAAAAAATCTTCCGTGCAGATACCAATTTCGATATTGTAGCCTTACACAACAAAAATATGGTATCTTCACGAACCAAAAAAAAAATCTGACTTCAAGGCAAGACCACTCAAAAGAAAAAGAAAAGGTCGCTATGACTGGGTACAAAGTTGGATTGACACTTTAATAAATTTAATTTTTCTCTCAACTAATAAAAATATACTATATATCCATTTTTATTTATATCATGTTTGATTCCGTTGGGTAAGTAAGTTGTTATTTTCTTACATAATAATCCTAATATTATACACAAATAGAACAATAATATATCCAAAACGTGCCCAAAAATCATTATTTGGATGAGTAGGTCTTATCATTTTTTTAGTAGGACCCACCCATCCAACATTCTTTCAAAGAATATTATTCAAGTAAATATACTGACATAATGACGTGATTACAGTAGAATCATTGAATCAATACCAAATTCTAATGTTTAATAGGTCGTACTGTCAATCGAAACGTTATAGTTAATTAAAACAACTAATTAGGTCAATAAATTAAGTCTCAATAACACTGCTCACATTATACATTTGAATTTTGTTTTTTAGATTTTATTTGAATTATATAACATTTTTTTTTAATTTAATGAGTTGGCTTTGTGCCTGGCAATAAGGCTACATAGCAGCATTTTATTGGATACATACCAGATGGGCTTGGCCACGTGGTGTGCGCAACTCATGCAAAAATTTCTCTGAAGTAATTCGTCATGGCCATAAGCCCAAGCACCTAGTCTCTGTCCATCACGCCATCTTCTCCGATGACCCTCCAGCCTCTGCAAATTCCGCCACCTCCACCTAAACAGCACTACTTCATCCGCCATACACCACCCAAAATGTTCCTCTCTCTCCTCCTTATTCTCTCCCTCTTCACTGCCCCACTCCACTCATTCCAAGGCCACTTCACCAAATCTCTCAATCAGAACACCTCCCAGCAATACTTCGAGCTCACCCACCCACTCCCCTTCCACCACATCACTCCTTCATGCACTCTCCCCGTCCTCCGCCACAGCTTCGCCAACACCGTCGGCGAACCACCAGTCTCCGTCCCTTACTCGCCGCCGGCCAATTGCGCGTGGTGCCACGCTGTCATCGAGCTCCGTGCCTCGTGCAAAGGCGAACAGTACGACCGCATCGTCGGAGTTTGGCTCAACGGCGCAGAGCTGCTACGCACCAGCACAGCCGAGCCCACCGACGATGGTATCTTCTGGAAAGTTCAGAAAGACGTTAGCAGGTACAACTCTCTCCTCGTACAGTCCAATCTCACTTTCTCCGTCATGCTTGAAAACGTCGTTAACGACGTTTACACCGGCGTTTACCATGTCAACGTCACTTTCCTCTATTACCAAGCTCACTCCGTTGGCATTTCTTCATCTCAACTTCCTCGGAATCAAAACCCTATTAGGAAATTTGGGTTTGGTAAACTAGGTTTTGAATCTGAGAAACCAAAACCTATAATGTTGTATAAAGAAGGAATTCACGGTGTGAATAATCAGAAAAACTCGTTGAATTTGTATAAACAACCAGCGGATTTGATAATTCCAATATCGGGAATTGAAGAAGAAGCGTTTTGGTTCAGAATTGATAGCGGATCGGATGTACATTCCAAGGGAATTCAAATTCCTTTGAATACATGGAAAGCTGTGATTGAAATTTATGTGTCATTTCATGGAGATGATGAGTTTTGGTATTCAAATCCGCCGGATTTGTATATAGAAGTGAATAACTTGGCCACCGGACGAGGCCACGAAGCTTACCGGGAAATTCTGGTGAGCATCGATGGGTCTTTGGTTGGATCGGTGGTGCCATTTCCGGTTATCTTCACCGGTGGAATTAATCCGTTGTTTTGGGAACCAGTGGTTTCGATTGGGGCTTTTGATTTACCAACCTACGACTTCGATCTAACGCCTTTTTTGGGAAAGCTTCTTGATGGGAAGAAGCATCTGTTTGGGCTTGGAGTGGCTGGTAGTATTCAATTTTGGCTTGTTGATGCGAATTTACACCTGTGGTTAGATCATGAATCGTCGGAGGTTCAAGCTCAAGTTGGTGATTATCAGACTCCGACTCTTTCGATTGAACATCAGTCGAGGTTCAAAGAGCTTGATGGATCATTTAGGATTGAAGCGAGGAGGAAGAGTCAAGTTTCTGGGTGGGTGAATTCCAGTCTGGGTAATTTAACTACCTATATCTTGGAAGAATTCAGATTCAAGAACTCTATAAAGTTCGAGATGAATGGTACTCAAAAATTTGTGAAACAAAAGGTGAAGGTACATAGGGAAGTGAGGATTCAATCCGAAGAAGGACACTTGATCACCCGTTTGATTACGCAGAGGAAATATCCTCTTACTGTTACCACTTCAACTCTGCCTGGATCAGAGAGGGATGTTTATTCGATGATAACGAATGTTGAACATTCGTCAAGGGAGAGGAAATCTGATGGGAACTTATGGAGCTCTGTAGTTAACAGACAACAATCCAGTGGGAGAATGGAGGTCAAGGACCACTCTGTTATCTCCGGTGCAGCTAGTACTAGTCAAATCTACAATTACCAGGATGAAATTGGTTGCTACTCTCGGATGGTTTCAGCTACCAATGGTGGGCTTGTCGATGACACTACTAGCTCTGGTTGTGCATCTTCCTTCTAGTTTCGTATTATCGTGCAACTTTCACTACAAAAGAGAACTTGTTTCGAAAACTCATTTTAGTCTTGTTTGAATTCAATGAGTATGTGCGTGGGTGCGTGGGTGTTTATTTATTTATTTTTCAATGATCAGGATTGTTTAAGCCAACTTATGCGCGTCTGGACTAATCTCCCTCTAAAGCACACTTACGGGTAGACTATCTGCACCGGGACCTAGGATAGTTGTAAATCTCTCGTAGTCTAGCCTTAAGGAATTGTTAAAATTTGAATTCAAAACATCTGAATTTACCGCTCGTCCTACTATCACTTGAACTATTTTTGAGGCTGTTATCACTTGAACTATCTTTGGGGTTGTGGGTATGTGTTTATGTAAATGTTGGATAGGTTTCTTGTTGGTTAGAATTTGTCTTTCACAATTTCAATTTTCCTGATACACGAGCATTTGTAGTTAAAGAGTGCACAAATAATATGATCAGGCACAACTACCAGAACAGACCAAAACCCATTCCTATATTGCTGTTATAAAAACTGTTTTTCAGTGCACCTCATACAGTTTCTTCAGGTCAAAAAATGAGGACAAGAATTGGCATCATATATTTGCCTATAAATTGTAGTGAAGTGTGTCTGTGTTTCCCTTTCTTGATCTCTAAATGAATACGAAAATTTTACTCTTAAAGATAATTGAAACCAAACTTTATATGCTGAGTTTTCCATCTGGACGCCATGAACTTTTCTTACCGACGAGAAAACGATCCCGATATAATGTTATCGACCAGCGAAGTGAATGCAAAATTGGACTTAGCTTGTTAATCATCTCCACGGTGTCCTGAACTAAAAGAATGCCCCCTGGTCTCAGTATGCGATCCATTTCAACGGCTACATCCATTAGGTCACATCTGAAAACATCCGCAAGCACTTGGGTCAGCCAAAAACCTGGTGACTGAGGAATGGGAAATGCAACAAAACCTTAACAAAATCTGCAATTGTAGTCCTAGAATGCAATGCAGGTTTGAATCACCATTTAAATGTTTAGGGAACAACTCAATCAGGTAAAGTTACTATAAAAATGGAATCGACCCTCAAATGATATGATGGATATTAGTATTTTAGGATCAATCCCGACTTCTTTTAGCAGTAACCTGACCTCAATTATGTTGCAACTGACTTTTTTGGATCATAACCTGAGCCAAATTGAACTGTAACTAACCTGGAGTTGAACCTTTTGGGACAGTAGTGAACCCAGTGCAGTAGTCATTTCCAAATGTTTATAATCAAAACAGGATAAACAGTTACTGTGCAATTATGCTGGTACCTTTGAATCAGGTTTCCGATGAGAAAACTGGAATGCAGGAGATCATAAGTCCGAGGGTAGGTATTAAAAGGCTCACACCAGTCGTGGTAGATTCCGATCAGCCCTCTATCAAAGATAAGAGGCAGAGTATCTGGCCCATCAATGGGGATGACATTCATTACCCACAGAGGTTTGTCAATAAGTGCTGCAGCAAATCTGTTTTAGAGCATTAAAGACACATCAGAAATGAAAGAAGTGCACTCTAATAATAACAGATCCAAAATCTAAATATCTTACCCTCCATAACTAGCATTCATATCCATCACATTCCTAACACTTGACCATTTTATACCGAGGCCTCCCAGATAAAAATCTGAGACCAGTGCATGCCAGTTCTTGGTGTCCCCATAAAAGCTTTCTTCGGCTTCTGGTTCAGTTGATAAGCTTACAGGTTTACTAGTGAGCCTTTCAGGCCAGGGTGAGGGCCAGTCGTATGAGTTGCCCATGCTTGCTTTTGGAATTTGGGGAAGACAACTGTCGAGCGGCACATACCTATCCACAAAAAGAGACAATGCTGGTATTTAGGATGATGATGATATGACCGTAAAAAGGGTGTATATTTTGAAATTATACCATGAAATGTTTGGCCTATTTTTCAAATCACACATAGGTGGATTATTTTCTTTGCGCTTTTCATAGCAGGAAGATGAAACAGGCTTCTGATATATAACTAGCCCAATTCCGTATGAATCGATGGCTCTTGCAACTACCTTCCAGCACATCGCTTCAGTCAGAGCTACCATAGCTGCAAGAAACAGGGAATATGAACTTGCGACTTAGGTTGTGGGACATAACACATACTTAACTTCAAGTGTAAACTATCATGTGAAGCTTAAAATTCCCTCTCCAAAAGGTTTCTAAAGTTGGATGTTGGGCTGAGGAGTTGTAATTCATTATTAAAAGCAACAGTCAGTACATGTATATTTTTTAGTAAATTAAATAGCAAATTAGAGATGTTGAATTACAAACCCTTCCAGACATTCTGATGTCTTGCATCATGACGATAAACTGGGGTTGCCGACCATACAAAAAACCCTCCAGGCCTAAGAACCCTGTTGAGTTCCATTAATGGTTTCCCACCTACATTTTCAACCAATGGCATTATAATAACTTGACAAATCAAATAGGCGAGCTAAAAACAATTAGGCCATGTACCATCTGCATCCCAGTGAACCCTGCATCGAGAACAATGTATTAGATCATATGCATTATCTGGAAATGTCAGCCTTTGAGTTCCAATAACCGAAAGAGTAGCAGGAATCCCCCTCTCGAGAGCAAACTGTATCTGAGCCTCATGCTCATCCATTGGGGCAAAAGACATTGGGATAACATTTTTGTCAAGCAAATAGCCACCAAAGCTAGCAACACCACAGCCAACATCTAAAATAACCCTTGTGCGCTTCCCCCATTCAATCGCTGGCAAGTTCTGGGCAAATAACAACAGATAAGACTGTTTAACTTGAGAGTGAAGAGTAAACCAGATCAGATAGAAAACAACAAATGGTTTCATTCAAAATTCAAGTCGAATTAGTTCTCAATTGCAAATCAAAGACCTATAAGGAGTTCTTATTGATTAGAGAAACTTGACGATATTGTGTCCATTTGACATAATTCTTAGTCAGAAAGACATTTGATATGTCACATATATGCTTGTCAAATCACAAAATTGCCAATTGTGATGACACACTACACTGAGTGGCTTCAATAGAGACACTTCATTATGCAGTCAACATAAATTTCGCAAAAGGGATAACAGTACCCCCCAACCTTTTTTTTTTGTTGCGATATAGAATTTTTGTGTGCTTCCTTGACACTATTTTCCTGAAGAAAAGAGAAAATATTGACAGGAATCACAACACGTTGTGTGACACAGATGATCAAACCTCCTGCAGTCCTTTCCTGCAATCAAAAGAAGATGATGGCAAGGGCCATTTCCTCCCTCTAAATACAAAAACACATGTATTCCCACGCATAGCTCTGCCTCCAAGTGAGGATCAATCTCAACGTGCTTTCCTCATTGCTCAATTATAGATTACTTGCAATAAAGCAAGTAATGTCAAATGTGAATCATAAGTCATGCCCTAGGAGGCTAGAACCAACAGTATCACAAAAAGTGAAGAACACTTCTTCTCCTGTTATAATGTCAGAGCCAAGCATGTGTATGTTTGGGTGGATGCTGGTGGGGAATGCATGTGTATAATGCCTGACTGTTATGTTCCATTTTACATTTTTCAGAGGTTGTGTCCAGCACTGTGCATCGGGATGGATGCCAAACACTGACAGCTTCCTTTGTGATTTTGCTACACAGCTGTTGAGGAAATTATTCTAATTCCCAATCACAAAAGCATCAAAATTCATGAATGCAATTATTAGAAACAAATAACAGATACTTCTGCAGACTCCAAAATGAGGATTCCACCAAAGTTGCATTTCAGTTTTCAACGTATGTATGTTGTCAAAGTTTCTTCAAATTCCAATTTCATGGCCCACTGATCAGCATTTGCAAAATTCATCCTTAATATGTTTCCCCCCGCCAGTTATACTCAGTAGCTTTTACAGCCATTTCACACAAAACAAAAAACAAAAAACAAAAAGCCTATCCCATTTTTTGTCACTTGAATGGAGGTAATATAAAGTTTCATGCAGCAACCACATACATAAAAAGAAGTTATAGGCCAAGGTTGCCTGTTGTGACAGCTTTTTAAAGATGTGAAGAAATAGAGCTGTTAAGTGTATACATTACCTTCTCAATAAACTCAATGTAGTGAGTTACTCCATGCTTGAATTGAGTACCACCTCCAGGGAAAATAAGATAATTACCAGATTTGCGCACCCAATTTTGAGCCTTTTTGTACTCAACAAGCTTAGGGTGTGGAACATTGTCATACCATATCTGAGAACCAGAAATTTGAATCCACAAAATAGTCAGTATTTTGACATCAGAAGCACAACAAACATATATGATTACATGTGGACCTCATAATACTTTCTTAAGATAGTAAAGGACCTTGTCTGCTAAAAGAGAACATTGATTTCAAACCCAGAAAGAAAAGAGTGTTGCCTACAAGCTAACATCGAGCAGAAAAAACTCATAGAAACAATCTTGAACTTGAATTCAGATTATTGGTTGGCATAATGAACAGGATAAGACAGGGAAAAATCTGATATGACCTTTACATGGTGCATCTGCCACTCCAATAGTCCAATAGCTCCTTCCACAAGGAGTCCGCATAAGACCCATCCACAAGGAGTCCGCATAAGACTCATCCACATAATGCACTATCACAGTGGCACACACAAGGTACGCTATAGTATTAGAAATTCTTTAAGATGACTAGGTTGTTTTTTATTTATTTTTTTATTGCTTACACCAATCCAACAGAGGACATGATTGTTCTAAACAACTTTTTCGTGTATGGTCACCCTTTAAATTTAAAATTAAAAAAATGCCATGAGAGTACAGCCGAAATTCAATGAGTGGACCAGTGTTCGGGTTCAGATAGATAACTCCTGATTTTAGACATCTAGTTGTTAAAAAAAACATTATACTTTTAGCGACGTTCTTGGAACTTCTTTCTTCACATTAACTTCTTGGTTTAACTTCTTGGTTTATTATTCTACAATTCTCCATTAAACCCACATCCGGCATAAAAAATTCACAGAATAGGTGATATTTACCACCCCTTTAATGACAATCACACTCTTTAAGTTCACATCACTGCAATAACTAACTTTCCACAATCCAAATAATAAATTTCTACTTTCAAAGATATAAGTAAATACCAAAATCACTGGCCTCCTTTTCTTTTATCTGATAACCAATACTACCCAGCAAGCAGCCTAAATGTTCTAGGTAAATGTATGATGACTTGATCAAACACATAAGTCAACTCAATTTCACAACTCACTTGTAATTCAACTAATAGGCAACTTACAATGTCCAAAAACTGAAAATAGTAGGTGATCATAAGAATTAAATACGCAATCCAAAAAACTAAAACAAGAACTAAAATCTTACCAAACTGTAATCAATCTCACCATGTCCCTGCTCTTAGGCCACAGAACCGGAATCCTATACCCTGTCGGAAGCGGAACCAAGCACCGCAGACTCGGCTTCGGACAATGCCGCTCTCTGTGCTCCATATGCTTCCTTGCCTTCAGTTCTTTAATGGCCTTAAAATTATCAAGACACGGTATGTAATCAAGCGCCACATAACCCTCACAAACCTTCCAATCGAACAAATTCGCATCACTTGATTCAATTCCAGTAAGATTGGACGCAACGTCGTGGTGTTGTGGAGGTTGTGTGAATGAGCTAGGGTTTGAGATCGGAGGGTTTGGATTTGGAGGTGGAGAGGACGAGAGCGGTTTTGGTTGGAGTTGAGTGATGTCGGTGGTGAAGTAGGAGAAGGATTGAGAGTTGTTCAAGAGGAGGAATGTGAGGAAGATGAGTAAGGGTAAGATGAAGAGAGAGATAATGAATGGATATTTTCTTTCTTTCAAGAGGTTCTCTACTGATACCGCCATACTCTTTCAAGAAGCTCTACCACATGCGAATGTGATTTTCTTGAATTTAGAGACGACAGAGAGAGAGAGAGAGAGAGACGTAATTTTGGTGTATTATTTTTTTTTTTGGTCAAAACATTGGTGTATTATTGGGGAAGTTTTGAAATGTCTTTATCGTGGGAGACAAGAAGGGGGACCACTAGATTTTAGTACTAATCAAATTTCCAAAATCTCAGTCTAACGACGACGTAATCATCCCTCCACTAAATATTCGATAAAATAATGACATCACCAGATACAATACATAAAAAAATGAAATAAAATTTATAAAATAGACTTTATTTTTTAATATGATCTGATTATCACATAAAAGTATGATTATTTAAAATATGTGAGATGTATTTTTTTAGTTTTTATATTATTATTAGATAATAATACCACATAATAATAATAACGTGGCATTACCATTGTAATGAATAAATCTCAATTATTGATTTTAAATTAGTTAATGTATAATTATTAATTAAAAAATAATTAAAAATATGTTTATAAGCATATTATTTTTAGACATTGACATGTATATTAGCTCACTTTTGTAAAATAGTAATTAAATATACTTGCTACATAATTTTTTTTTTATAAAAAATTACTTCTAAAAAAGTTACTAAATTGTACATTATCTACACAAACCTCAAAATATCTGCACCAATCCAGCCAGCCAAACAGTAATGTCATCAGGCACCAATCCAGCCACCCCAAAAAATAATGTCACCAAATACGGATTATCTATAGTGTATATATAAATTTTATAAAAATTGTGAGTTATTATTTAATTAATTTTATTTTATTTAATTAAATAATACAAAAAATAACTTATATCAATTTAATCGGATTTGCATGATTTTTTTTATTTTGTATTTAATATGGTGAATTAATTTCACGTTTATAAGGATATGTTTGACTTGACGTAAAATTACTTATTGCTTTGGATGTTGGGCATGAATTGCTAATTTTGTTGGATTGTTTCATTGGTTTTTTAGTTGTCTATATAGGTTGATATTTCGATGATTTTCTATTTTCAAAGAAAACCATTTCAAAATTTTGAAATTATATTTGGTAATAACTAGACTGATTGATTTATGTGACCAATTTTTTTTTTACTAATTTATTTTTCTTTAATTGAATGAAATAAAAAATAACCTACATCAAATTAACTAGATTTGCATGTTTTGCAAAGTGTCTTCTGGCACTGGTTGTTTGTCTTAATTTTCTCTTTGCATGTCTATTATATTTGTCTTGAGCTTAGTAAAGTAAACCAATCACACGTGCAATTGGTTTATTTTAATTGGAATTGATAGTTATTTTAGTAATTGACGAAAGGGGGAGGAATTTTAATTGGGAACTCTAATTATTGTTATTATGAATTGTGAATTTTAAATTTAATTGTATTATGAATAATTCTACACTAACTAAATTTTGAGAGTAAATTTAGAGTTCAAATGACATAACAGTTGAATTGGACTTCTTTATTTGATGTCATATCATTTGAGTCTCAATAAAAATTTCAAATAATATGTTGTCATATCATTTAGGTTCTAAATTTGATCAGTGTAATATTACTATTGTATTATTCATTCAAGAGACTCTACATTTTTATAGGCAAGTTGAGAATTTCCTAAGTTCTTATTTTTAGAGTAAACTCTACCGAAATAATTCCCAAAAAATATCAGTCTGTCTATATTAATTTTAATTTCTTTAATTAAAACAAATTACAATAAAAAAATTTCAAATTAACCAATTAGCTTACGCTATACTGTGCATTCAAGCACATGATACCCCCAAGTGTGTGGATACATAGAGAGAGAGAGAGAGATTCTCACAAGGTGGGATAGTGCATTCTCCGCACGCTAGCAAAACGTTTGAGAGAGAGAGAGAGAATAAGGTGCGACACTGCATTTTCCAGACACCGGCAAAACGTTGGATATTGTTTAGGAAAACAACCATTGGAGAAAAAATTGCAGGAAAACTGCTCAAGTATTGGTAAACAATCAAAATAACTTAGTAATACACTCTTCGCAAAATACTGTGAAAAAAAAAAAGAAAAAAAGAAGAACACTAGCGATGAATTCGAGTATTTTCAAGGGTATTACACCATTTTCTCAATCTGTTATGCCAGAATTCGAGTTCTCCAAATCAATATTGCCCATCCCTGTATCTTCCTCCTCCTCACTGTCTTCATCACCGCTAATCTCCTCGTTTTGACGTCCTATCTTTTCCATGTACTCGGTAAGTTGTTTATCCTCCCGTTCACTCACCTAAATCAATACACCATTGCACAAGAAACAACTTTTAAGGGGCAAATTCCATGAATATCGAAACAGAAACGAAGGTGTTCTCAAATCCAGGAAAAAGATCACCTGGATTCAAAGTCAGTAAGAAAATACATGGAAAAATCAAGTTAAATGAAAGAGAATGATACTCACAGCTCTGGCTGCCTCTTTTACAGCTAGTTTCCCCTTGTGACGCTCTATTTCTTCAGTGCAAGCAGCAATTGCTTTATTAAGAATCGCTATCCCTTGTTCCTGCGTTACAAAATTTCAAATTAGATAAATGAACCGATGGTCTTTAGTTGTTTCACATATGCCTGGGAGGTCAAAGATCAAGTAGAGAACCGAGGGTCTTTCCACATAGAGCTGGGAAAGAGTCAGTAGAAACACTTAAAAAACCAAGTAAAAGAGACAAATCTAAAAGAAATGACTTCAACAAAGAGCAGATAAGAGTTATCATTCGACTGCTAATTTAGGCTCGATTAGTCCAACCACAGAGTAGTTATATGCTTTACAAACAGACAGCATACAACACAAACATCAAGCAACACATGCTTTATGATGCATTGGCCATTTATGATCCAGAGAGAGGAAGTGTGAGAAACTGGATCATTTGTTTTAGCATGGAAGCAGCCTTATAGCTTAACCATGTAGCAACAGTATGACTACAACTGACGATCCGCTCTTTATACAATGACAATGTAGATTGAGTAACATCTGTGATCATACTGCTGAAAGAAATGCTCCGGTTAGATTTGTGCCAAGTTGCATAACGATATTAGTAGGGATTATAAATTTATTTTAGTTTTATTTCATGACTAGGAGCTTATTAGATTGTTTATTATTTTGTCCGGTAAGTAATTAGATTGTTTATTATCAGTTTACAAGAAGAGTTGGTTATTTGGTATTCATCTGACTATGATGGTTTTACATAGAATTTTACTAGGAGAGAACCCTATTTTTTTATTTTATTTTTGGTAGGAGACTTTGTGCATAAATAATCATGTCATCCCTGTCGTTTTAATTACAGTTGAATTTCAAGCACTTATCCACTGTGGAGAATTGTGTGTTTCTCAACCTAATTCTTGTGAGGATTGACAACCTTCTTTCTTCTTCTCTCCATCCCAGTTCTGCATCAGCTGCAACCGAGGAGAAGGACAGAGAGAACAGCAATGGGCACCCCTAAGAGGGGAAGAGGTGTGGGTGGGGCACTGGGGTTTGAAGAAGTGTTTTTCCTGCCTTTGAATCTAGGTAGTGAAAATGAGAAGATTCGTAGACGCAGTCATGGAAATAGAGTGAAATTCTATTGTGAACCATTCGGTAAGTGGAAACAATACACAATAGATAAGGACATCAACGCCTGAAAGCCTACAACAATTGCTTCAACTCCACCAGAGAGGGTAGAGACAAGAAGTCAAGTGACTTCATGAGATCACACACCTAACATTTTAGCATGCAACACACAAATGTATTTGACTAATTAGCCTAGAGAAAACAATGGAAAACGACATGACACTCACATTGACTCTAAACAGAGAATCCTGACACAAGATACGTGCAAAATAGAAAGATGACCTTTTAAACCAAAAAGTAAAATTATAAATTATTTGAGGCTTAATATAGAAAACAAGCAGCTGATATGGGGATGGTTCTTGTACCACCTGAGAAGCAAATGCCAAAGAAAAGTATAAATGGCCTTGGGCAGTGATCAAAAGCAGGCAAAACCCAAGCCCCTTAAAAAAAATACAAAAGACCAACCCATCAAACCTCCCCTCCCTTCCCCCCCCCCCAAAAAAAAAAAGTTTGGATTCGACATGAAGAAGGATTTTTGTTTTATCTCAAATCATGTTGCGGAAATCCTTTTCAAGTCTTCCAGGAAGATTGACGTGACAAATCAATCATTGAATTCGTGAATATTTGCATCAATAAGGTCTCAAGAAATTTTATGCGATGATTAGAAGTTACCTTGTCAAGAGTCTGAGTATTAAGGACGTATGCTGGAGGAGCAACAAGTTTAATTTTAACAGGGCAATCCTTATTCCCTGCTGCTTCAGCTTTTCGCATGGCTTCCTGCAAAGTCAGATATCAAACAAGTCAAGAACAGCTTAGAACTTGTAACCAAGACCTAAGGTTACTACAGATCAATCTCCAACTTTGGGATCGGGGCGGTACCACATCACCCCCCTTGAACTTCAAATTGTAATACCAAACCCCTTCTACTGGTAGGAAGACTGACACGATTAATTTTTCCTTCCAATTTAACGATTCCTGTACTACACACGATACATAACACTTGTTTGGCGCTGTCAAAATTATATAATTCCTTTTCTGGAGAAAAAAATATATGGACTTGAGTCCTTCACCATGCTTTTCCATCTCTAAAACACGTCTGCTCTCTCTCTCTTTCTCTCTCTCAGAAGTATAAAGAGGGAGTAACTGAGGAGAGTATTGCAAAGAAAAGAGAATGGAGAAAATTGGGCATTGTAGAAGTTTTACACAAACCATTTTCCATCATGATTCGCACTTAATCCATACGTCCAGGAGGTTTAGCATCACAATATGAAGTTTGAAAGAAGGGGGGAGGGGTTACATATCCAAATAATAGGGAGGTCATCTAGAATTGACCCAACAGCACAACCACTACAGATTAGAAAGCAATCAAAAAAAAGTATAGGCAAAATATACCTTAATATGAAGAACACCATCAAACTGAAAGCATTTCATCTCGATATCAGCGCGAATCTTCAATGGTTGTGGAGTCATCCTTCTCCTAATGTTTTTAACTAAAGCATCTTTAACTTCCTCAGTCACAGCAGGAACCACTTTAGTGACCTATAGAACCAGATTCAAAGTGACCTTAATTACCCATAGGCAGAAAGAGACCTATGTACATTATGCAAACAAAAATTACCTCCTGTCCATCAGGACCAATTTCTTTAACTTCCCGGGTGAGAGAATTGAGAATTGAGTCAGGATCGTTCACAATTAACTTGAATGCCTGTGGCCAAAGAAGGGGGAAGTTGATAAAGATCTCTATTCACCAACTGAGCAAAAAAGCAAAAAAACGCCTACCGACAGTGGTGCACAATCTCACCTCAAAAGCATGACCATATTTCCGGTATAAAGGCCAGCCAACATGAATATACAGATCCTGTCATGGATAATTTCCTTTAGAAGTAGCCATATGAAGAATAAAAGGTCAACAAATCAGTACTAAAATAGGTAGATTGGTAAGCAACAAACATTAAAAAACAATTGCCCACAACAAGACAACTTTTAAGAGAACTACACTGCACAATAAGGAGATAAGACACGTGAAATACTATCCCTAATTTTCAGTTGGAAGTAAACATATTGTGACTACTCATTACACAAAAAACAACAAATACAACTTGATGGATGAAAAGGAGGGACAAAGAAAAAGGTTACGCTGAGCAATAATAGCTATTGCAAGAATATTGCCACAGACTAAACCAAACATATTCAATCATCCGAAAAAGCAATCTGACCGGTCGTTCAAACTCAATTAGCAAACAGCAGACAACATATTTAAACAACAGAAACAAACCAAAGTGTCAGTCAATTCCAAGCATCCTGGGTAAGGCCCAAAACTTGCATAAGTGTACATAAGTACACTTGACTAACTCCAAATGAAACAATCCACAAAACCCAGACAACTACATACTCAAAAAAAGACAAAGACGGGGAATTTGAAATAAAAGAATCCCAAGGAAAATGCTACACCTTCAAAAATTTTGCTTGGTAGCTGCTACAAGAGGCTCCCACCATTACGGAGTCTAGGGAGGGTCAAATGTACCTAGTCTTACATCCGCAAGCAAAAGATATATCCTCCGATTGTAATCCACCACCCACCATAGAAATTCATAATAACAGTTCACCTCATCAAGGAAGCCAAAATCAAAGAGAATACAAATTTTGCAATGTGAGGAGCCAGTGCACAAGAAATATTATGGAAAAGAAGATATGAAGCCAATTTAAACCCTCACCCTGATGTTACCTTTGTCATACATAATATCATTTGTTTGGTGATTATTGGGCACTAGGGCAATTATACAACAGCTAGTAGCCACAACCTGAATCATCCGGCTTTGATTGAACTATTCTAGACGTCCCTCCAATCATTCAAATAGATATTAACCCTCAAAAGTTAAAGTTTTGTCATATATCTTCATAAATCCACAAGATAAATTGCACTTATTGATCAATGCATGACATACAACTTTGTTCTTTTTTGGCCAAAATTTTCTCCAAATAATGTTTTTCTTCAAGGTTCTATCAATTTTAATGGATATTTGAAGTGTTTTTTGGTCAATAGATATTTGACATATGGGAAACTCAAATATGACACCTACAGCTATCTATATAAAAAACATTAGCCTGTGCATACAAAATAGTACATGTGCATATTTTTTCTGCAAATAACTACATGAAATATATCTACATTTGCACCCACACATCATGGTAGCATACGTAGGCATATGATTGACATATGCCTTTTGTTTTGGAGAAAATTTCTTGAGGCAAAATCCAGTTGCATTCAAACAAGTAGTAGTACAAAAGTATCAAAAATGGAGTGATAGTAAGTACTAAAGCATTCCCACTATTTATCTGCTCTACACCAAATATGAGGGAAAATATTGAAATGTACAGCTGATGTGCAGCCTACCCAGCCGGCCAATGAAGATCCAAGCTCACCAAAGGAATCTACATATGAAAGTATAAAGAATGTTCAAGCACATGGCTGAGCTGGAAGTTTGTTAGAATAGCTTTCATTGTGTATATAGCATTTAGATGCTTATTATGTTGTTTAGTTTCTTGGGTGTCAACCTTGTGACTTGTATATATGGCCGTATAAAAGCTTTGCAATGTGTAGAATTTCAGAATTAATGGAATCAAACTTTCTTCTCTTTCTCTCCCCTTTACTTTGTTCTTCTCTTCTATGTGTTTCCTTCATCAAATAATAGAAAAATCAAGAAAAAACTCATCAACCTTGTGATTACACCGATCTGAGCCATAGTTCTCAGTGAGTCGTATAATTGATAAGCTCTGAGTGGTAGTGTATAATCAGCCTATCTTGGCTTGATTCTTAACAGAACACCATCGTGGTCATTGATAAAATTATGTTTTAAGTCATGTCTTCACTCTAAAAACCCTTCTCTGCACAAATGTCACCCAGATTCAAAGGCTTCCCTGATGGTCTCACCTATTCTGGGAACGACATGTCAAATTTTACTAACATGGATTTGAGTTGAATCCAGCCATATATTTCGTAGAACCTATCCAACCTCTAATCCAATGCTCTTTCTAGTGCTAGAAAAGAAAAGAAAAAAATCAACCCTTTTAATAAAGAGTCAATAGAATAATAGACCAACCCTTCTGCAAGTTTCCCAGTTCAATAATACCTCTTTTTGGTAATAATTTACACACACCCTCTTTGGTTCCCAAAATCTTAAGCTAAAATTCACTTCAAAATCCAACAATTTAGGCATTATTCAGAGCATTTCTCAAATCCATGAACAAAAGAAAGCATAAAAAATCCAAAGTCCAAAGGGTCACCTCAAGATCGAGCTTCATAGTCTCGGCCACATGACGCATAATGGAATGAACGAGCTTGCTCTTATTGTACCTCTCCTCACACGCCTGAATATCCTCTTCAGAAACCCTTCTCTTACTCAAATCAATATAGCCCTTTTCTTTATCAACTCGAAGAACCATCACCGGCTCGATTCGACCCACCTTAATCAAGCTACTGATGCTCCTAATCCGACGTCGAGAGAGCTCTGAGAAGAGAATCATGCCCTCAATGTTGTTGTACTCGAGCAAAGAGACGTACGCGCCGCTATCGGCCATGCTCTTGACTTGAATCATCACTGCCTGGTCAACTTCTGGGTACTTGGCCTCGTACATGCGGCACTCTAGGTTGGGAGTGTTGGTTGCCATGGTGGAGAAGGGGATGAGTTTGGGTGTGAGGGTTTTTGCGGTTGTTGATGGTGGCTTTTGAGAAATGTTGGAGAAAGGGAGAGCGGCGATTGTTGGGGTTTTTCTTCTATTGCTAGATTTTTACCTGGCTTTGAGGCTTTAACTCGAACTATCTGTAGTATCGGTGGGTGATTTTCCTTCAATTTTCTTTAGTTAAATGCGTTTTTTTTCCTTTAGTTATTGTGTTTTGTGACAAGTGTCGTGGCTTAGATGGTCAGAAGTAAGACCAAGTCGTTGTAAGACTATCTTCAATGAGTAAATATTGAATGCAGCCGTAATACCTCGGTATTATCTATAATATTACTAATTAATAATAAAATTTTAAATAAATAAAATAAATTTGACTTTAACTTGGAAAAAAATTGAAAAAAAAAATTATTTATATGACAAATTGATTATTAATTTTTGTGAGATTTATTTATTTATTTATTTTAATATTATTAATCGGTGATACCACGTCACACTGTCATATTCTCTCTCCAACACAGACTCATACTCTCAAATTTAATTTGATATAGATATAGATATTAAATTTAATTTGATATAGATATTTTCAACAAAAAAATTCAAATTTAAGAAAAGTGCAACTCTAATTCAAAAGATAATAAAATATGATTATTGGATCTTTAAAAAATGATGAAATATCACTATTAAAAATTTGGGTATAGATTTAAGTTTCATTTTATTTAAATTATAAAAAAAAATCACCCTTCATTTGATATAATATAAGTCTAACATTGAAAAATGTTTTTATAAGTTTTTTACCTAAATTTAAAATTTAGTTTAAAAATGATAAAGATTAGAAATATTCTAATTTATTTATGGTTGTAAGTATATTAAGTCGTTTTATGAATGATTATAAGTAGAGTTGATAACCAATTTGAACAAATGAATTCGAGCTCGAGTTTGATGAGATTATATTTTAAATCGAGCCTAACTTGATCTTGACATGATAAATTAGTTTAATAAAAAATATCTAATTTTTTAAGTTTTCATGTAGACATAATGATATTTTTTTGAAGCAAATAATATTATTTAAATTTAATTTATTGAGATAATTTGTTGACTTAATTTATTATATTTACTAAATTAATATAATAATTAATTAAATTAACAAATTAGTTTCAAGTAAAGTATTAGAGCTCTAACTCCGATCATATAGTTCGAGATGTCGATGAAACTCGAAATTAAAGTTCAGTGGATAATAACTTAAATTTTATTGTTTAATGTTTAGATTTGAGTCTCTATAGTTACGACAGTTTATTGAGGCTAACTAAATCTACCTTTTAACGTCTAAAGTGCTTGATGAGACCTTAATTTCAACCCCAAAATAAATATTATAAGATCCCCTATAAATAACTTTACAGTAACAAGAACAATATTCATTCGCGAATGCATAAAATGAACTCGTTGTATATTTATTTAGCGCAAAGAGAAAAAAAAGCAGCTTTGTGTATCCAACCTTTTGGCGGCACAATGTAGATGCCGAGTGGTGGACCCCAGAATCACCCTCTCTGCCACGTAGATTTCACGGAACACCAACTTTCTTGACCGGGGAAGGTGGAATTTGTTACCAAAACCCCAAACGACGCCGTTGCTTGGCCGTTGAAAAACTTTTGTAAATTACAATTTAATATCAATAAGGGCATCCTCAACATTTACTCAAATTTAAATTTGAGTAAGAAAGTTTAAAAATTTTGTGTCAACCCTTGACTCAAACTTATACTAAATCAACAAAAATTTCTTTTTTTTACCTCAAATCAAGGGAGACTCAAATATTTACTCAAATCTTTAATGGTGATATTTTACCATCTTTTAAAATTCTAATAGTCATTCTTACTTCCTTTTAATTTCGAGTTTGTCCTTATTTAAATTTAGATCTCCCCTTCTTTAAATTTGAGTTTGTCTATTGGAGTTTTTTATATCAAATCAAATTTTTTACTTAAATATTAATTTAAATTTGAGTCATTGTTAAAGATGCTCTAACTAATGTCACGTCAATTTAATTGGGATAAGTTATAATTTATACCCCTAAAGTATGTACCTAATTTTTATTTGGTTCTTAACATTTCAATTGCAACAATCCAGTACTTAGAGTTTTATTTGAATTTCAATTTAGTCCTTATATAAAAAAATATCAATTTATTATGATGTAATAATGGTTTTTCGTGACCAACAAATGACTTGGATAAAGAGATATATTTGTCTGTTGAAAAATCTGTTATGTATAAGCTAAATTTATTTCATTTAATTTTGAGGAAAAAATAATAATAATAAAAATGTATAAAGTTAGAATTTTGAGATATATTGTTACGTAAAAAGACAACAATCGATGTATTTGAGAGAGTTTTTTTTTGCTAGACAAATATACTCTTATGAACAAGTTTTGTGACGTTTTTTTTTTATAAAAACAAATTAATAGATACAAATGTAAGCACTAGATTGAAACTGGGTTAAAACTTTAGGAATGTAATTATATCAATTAAAATTTTATGGACTAAATAAAAATTATATGCAAACTTTAAGAGGGAGAAAATAGAAATTATGTGTACACTTTAAGAGTGTAAATTATAAATTATCAATTTAGTTAATTAAATAGTTTGTACCCTAAAAGAAGTTTACATTCTTTATTTACACCCTAAGAGCTTAATTTTTTTATTGGATTCTTAGTCATATAAAAAGTAAGACCAAATTAAACTTCTCTTGTTCGACCTCACAAATTGTTTTATGCATTTTTTTTATTTTCTTTATAATTATTTATATATTATTTAATTTAAAATAATTTATACGAGAATTCTATACTTGTTTTATAAAAGACATATTATATAATTATCTAGATAATATTACAACTAGTAAGTTAAATTATCAACTTATAAAAACACGACAACAATCAATATTGATTCAGTTCTTATTTACTTAATCAAATGGCATGAAAAAAATTCCTCTAAAAAAATTAATTCAACTAACACAGTCTCTAATGTCAAATAACTCACTAATCCACACCTATCTCTATTTTCTCTCCCTTATCTCTTTTTTATTTTCTCGGTATTCATGTTAATTTTAAAATTTTTAATTAAATAAAATAAAATCACTATTTAAAATATAAATATTACATGATCAGTGCTCGATTTTTGTTATTATAGAGTCTATTTGGCCACGAGATTATTTTTTTTTTGACGAGATTATTATTAGTGTCATGATAGGACTGAAAGTGTAATGTAAAAATTTTAATATTTTTTATGGTATACATTGACAATCTGAAGAATTTGGGGGTTAAACAGTGATTCTTCCAAATTATGAATGAAGTAAGAATCAAAAGTAAAAAACGGCGAGGAATAAAATCGTTGTAAACTTCAAAGTTGAGAGTGAAACTTCGGTCCCCCCTAGAGAAGAGAGGGAGGGAGCCAAAGAGAGCTGGTGGCGGAGTTCAACACGGAAAACCAGTTGTTTGTTTTGGTTTGACAAACCCTATTGGATCTATTTCCGTCTGGGATGGTAATCGATCTTGAAAGTGGGTTAGGCAAAACAATTTGTCGTTCCACGATCATCTTTTTCAGTACGAAAACCGTCCATTCTCAGTCTTCGTGATCTGTATTAAAATGTTACACGCAGAACAACTCAGTAACACGTTCTCGATTTCTGTAAGTATGTACCATGCACTCCATATTGATCTCTTAATCACTCGGTTTTGAATTTATTTAGATTTTTTTGTCAGTTGTTGGTAAATATTTCACCATAAGCATACGCTAATTCTGAGATCTGGAATCCGGATTCTTTTCCTACCATTCCTGCATTCTATGATCTTTGATTGTTACATATGTATGTGAATTAACGTTTGAAAGATTCAATGTTGCTGTGTCGTTTGAAAGATTCAATGTTGGCGTGTAAAATTTCTAGAATTAAAGTAGACAACGAGATGGGAAAATAAATGTCAATTTGGAATAGATTTAGTCAAAATTAGTATTGGTTAATCAGTGTCAGTGTAGCTCTCGTGGAGAGATATGCTTGACTCAGCTCTTTGTTCATTTTGTCACTAGATCACATGAATTTCTCATTTCTCACCTAACCTTTGTTTCGTCACTTATCTCTGGAATTTACTGTTGTGTGATTGGCTGTCCATACGAGCTCATAACTCTTCTCTCACGTTCACTAGGAGGAAGCACATTAAATAAGTAGAAGTGTTGTACAATTCACTGATAAGATGGCTTTGATAATTGTTAAAACTGATAGCATCCATTTTGGGGTGTGTAGAAGAGTGCCGTAGGTGACATATCGGGCTCTCATTGTGCCATCTGGCCGTATATTGAGAAATATTAAGATGCAGGAATTTTACAAAGTTCAGGAGGCATATTTGATGCAAATAATCACTCACTGCTGTTAGTATTAAAAATATTTTAAATTTGATAGCCTGTAATTAGAATTTGAATGATGTTGTAATATGTGAAGCACATGCTAATAGGTTATTTTCTTCTGAATGTCCGTAATATATGAATCTTGCAATAAAGCTTGCTTATATAAAAAAAATTTAAATTAATAATAATAAAGCTTGCATGTAGAAATCTTGGAAATTGGAGTTGGAGCACACCCTTTTTTCAACTCATAAAATCGGATGTTTCCACAGAAATATTAGCACCTTCTACATGTTTTCTAAACCATGGTACTGTTACCATGCTGGGAAAGATAACTTGTCTTTACCTTTTCAGGGACTAAAATGTCTACGTTTTGGATTGCCACTAATTAAGTCACCTTATAAAGAAGTCTTGTAACTTGACTTCAGCTGTTTCATATACGTGGCTAACTAGCTCCCGTCATGTGGTTTCTGCAGGATTAGTAGTAATTTCTCGCTGCTGCTAGTTCTCTGCACTCAATGCTTGGATAACTGAATAATTAATCTGTTCTGTAAACTCAACTATACTCTAGAATGGAGTCGATTTAAATATCTTGACATACTCTTAGGCATCAAAACTCTAGAGGATGAAATCTTTCTTTGCCCACCAATTTTAGATTTCTGCAAATATGGTGTTTAGCAGAATTGCAGACTTTGTTTCTGCTGTGACAATTCATTTCTCAGGCACAAAGTCTTCAACTGTCCCTTACACATCATCTGGATTGCCACCTCTGGCGGGTTCTGTTCATGGTTCTGGTTTTGCAAGCTCAGGGCAGAAGAACAATCTGAGACACTTCTCATCGCTTCAAGATTTCTCTGCATATCGCCAGCTTGATCCAGAAGAAGGTGATCTAAATACTGGGATTGAGAGGATTTCGGCCCACCCAAAACAGCCTCATTTTTTAGCAAGAGAAAATGGTGGGTCAAGTTTTTCCAAGGAGAAAGCATCACCAGCAACCTCTTTTATGCGAAAGAAGTGGGTGCAAGTGATTATGGTTCTCCTGTGCATACTGTTGTTTACTGCTTTTATTTATATGTTACAGTTTTTTTATTTTAATTGGTCTCAAAGGGCATCCAAGTTCTATGTTGTACTTGATAGTGGTAGCACTGGAACCCGGGTTTATGTATATCAAGCATCTCTTCATCTCAAGAAAGATGAGAGTCTCCCTATTTTGTTGAGATCACTACCAGAAGGTCTTCGGAGAAAGCCTATTACACAAAGTGGACGAGCCTACAACCGAATGGAGACTGAGCCTGGTTTGGACAAATTGGTGCATAATTTATCTGGCTTGCATGGTGCAATAAAACCACTTCTTCGATGGGCAGAGAAGCAAATTCCCAAGCATGCACATAAATCTACTTCCCTCTTCCTTCTTGCAACTGCTGGTGTTCGCAGACTGCCTAGTTCAGACTCAGAGTGGCTTCTTAACAATGCTTGGTCCATTCTAAACAATTCACCTTTTCGATGCCAGAGAGAGTGGGTTAAGATTATCAGTGGCATGGAGGAAGCGTTTTATGGATGGACAGCTTTAAACTACAACACCGGTGTTTTGGGAGCTACACCCAAAAAAGAAACATTTGGTGCACTCGACTTGGGTGGCTCATCATTGCAGGTTACTTTTGAGAGCAAGGAACATGTCCATAATGAAACTACCTTAAAACTGAGCATTGGTCCTGTTAGCCATCATCTCAGTGCGTTTTCTCTATCAGGCTACGGTTTGAATGATGCTTTTGACAAGTCTGTGGTTCATCTTCTCAAAAGGCAACCTCATGTTACAAATGCAGATCTAGTTAGTGGGAAAATTGAAATCAAGCACCCTTGCTTGCATACAGGTTACAAAGAGGAATACACCTGTTCTCGATGTGCGTCTGTCTATCAAGAAGGTGGGAGTCCTCCAATTGGAGGTAAAACCGCTGGTAAAGGAGGAAAACCTGGAATTCCCCTTCAGCTGATTGGTGCTCCAAAGTGGGATGAATGCAATGCACTTGCAAAAGTGGCTGTCAATTTGTCTGAATGGTCAAATCTAAGTCCAGGAAGTGACTGTGAGTTGCAACCTTGTGCCCTTCCAGATAATCTGCCTCGTCCTTATGGTCAGTTTTATGCGATATCCGGATTTTATGTGGTATATCGTTTTTTTAACCTGACTTCTGATGCTGCACTGGACGATGTGTTAAAGAAGGGCCAGGAATTTTGTGAAAAACCTTGGGAAATTGCAAAGAAGAGTGTTGTGCCACAGCCCTTTATAGAACAGTATTGCTTCAGAGCACCATATATAGTGCTCCTATTGAGGGACGGCTTACACATTACAGATAGCCATGTCATTATTGGTTCTGGAAGTATTACCTGGACACTCGGGGTTGCTTTATTGGAAGCTGGGAAGGGATTTTCTGCCAGAGTGGAGTTTCACAATTACGAAATACTCCGGATGAAGATGAACCCATATGTTCTTTCAGTCATTTTGTTCATTTCATTGTTTTTACTACTTTGTGCATGCTCATGCATTGGCAATTGGATACCAAGATTTTTCAGCAGGTCATATCTGCCCATTTCTAGGCATAACAGTGCCTCCACGTCTGTTCTCAACATGCCAAATCCTTTTGGCTTTCAGCGCTGGAGTCCTATCACTTCAGGTGAACTCTTTTACAAGACCTAGGACTTTCTACAATTTTTTGAAACATCATGAAATGTTTATTGTTGCATATTTACGAGTTATTCTCTTAGAAAGGAAAAATATCATGGTTGAACTTTATGCAACGTAATCTTTCAGTGGCGCTATTTTTCATAAAAATGGACAGCACACAGATTTGTGCAGCTAGTGCTGACACTATAAACAAATAAGTTGACAGCTAATTATATGCCACGCTTGGGAATCTGCAATGATCTTCATTTTCAAAGTTGTTGAGGATGTGTGCCTAAACAGCTAGAGTTACTAAATCCCATTTGGTCATAGTTAAATTGACTGCTTATACCTTTTGATGTGCATATTTTTCCCTTTAATAAGAGGGGCCCGGCCCAGAGGGGTCAGTTATTTTAAGACTAGTTGCCATTTGAGTTGATGTTCACTTGTTGGGAAAAAGAAAAATTAAAAAAAGCTGTAGTTTTTTGACGTCTTATGTATATGATTCCTTGTCATGTTTATCTGACGAATGATAAATTTTTTGTGAAACCCATGAGAGATTGAGAACCTCTGCTAGAAGGAGTTTCTCTGGTGATGATAGCTATGACTACCGTGGCCGCCAATTGAATTGACTTGGTAGGCTAACAAATGGAAACCAGGGTTATACCCCTTAGCAAGCTCATATGGAGTATAATATCTCTCCTCCATTTTATAATTGAACCTGTTGGACACATCTTTCATGGTTTTGTTATGTGCAATTTCTTTCTCTCTCTCTAATGGTTTTTTGACATCCATGCTAAAACCTATGATAAAAAATGTTCTTCATGTCATGGATTTTCTTTTTCTCCTTTTTCCACACTACATGTAATGGATTATTCTTCTTGGTTAGCTTTATCACTTGACCAAAACATAAAAAAAAATCAAGTTCCTTCTTCTTTATTGTTATCAGTATTTATTTTTTTCATGTTTTATGTGATATTTTATTGTAAATCACTGTTTATTTACCCATTTTAGGTCGTGTCAATGATGGTTTTTCAGGGGATGCAAGAGTTAAGATGCCACTGAGTCCAATTGCGAGTGCCCAACAGAGACCATTTGGGATGGGACATGATTTCGGCGGCAGCAGTATACAGCTCACTGAATCTTCTTTATACCCATCATCTAGCAGTGTCACCCATAGTTATTCTTCAGGTAGCTTGGGCCAGATGCAGTTTGACAATGGTAGCATGGGTTCCCTCTGGTCCCCTGACAGAAGTCAGATGCGTCTTCAGAGCAGGAGATCACAATCTCGTGAAGACCTTAATTCTTCCCTCACTGATGCACACTAGGTGAAAGTTTAAAGCACGTCCTATTTGTTGCATGAAATGAACTTGTATTCGAAATTTGTCCTACTAGTTCGAGTCAAGAAGTGCAGAGTGCAACACCATGCAGTCTCTCTTCATCCCTTTCACCGGGACACGTTAGTTGGACAACTTTCTTTAAGGTGGTTGGAACATCAATACTGATGGGTGGTGAAAAATGAATGCTGATGGAGAGGAGTTGGAGAACTAATCAGAGATGACACTGGTAGATTGGTGAAGTTTCAGAAGCAACATCAAACAGCTATGAGCCCATTGGCAGAGTTAGATATCAACAAAGGTTTGAAACTCAAGGACGAATTTTGAAACTCAGAAACTTAATGTGGAACTGGATTCCACTTGTCCATTCAACCCATCAGCTCGTTTCATTAATGGAGCATTTTTACGATGAATCTGATTGAGCGCCGGAGGTGTGAAATAAGGTTTTTGCAACTGACATTGTAACTTGTAAGTGTTGGCTTATCCTGGTGGGTCTGTCCAAACCATTGCCTGTGCATACCCTTGAGAAATCTTAATTCGATTTTTTGACAAATCCCATTTTACTTGGACAAACGGGTAGGCATTCTTTTTGTACCATATTGAGAGTTGGATCTTTTGATCGATTAGTTTGTATTTTTTTCTCTGTTTTACATTCTTTAATAATATCACTCCTGCTCAGGTTATTTAAGAAATCACTAAGGTCCAGAAATCATGTTTCTTCAAGTTGCCTCGATCTCCGTCTTCAAGGAAATCTCTCTCTCTCTCTTTCTCTCTCTTTCAGACACACACACGCACACAGTATCTGCCTCACGCAACACGGAACTCAACCACCCAGAAAATAAATTGCTAAGTTGTAGCTTAACCAAGGTCTCGAGTTCGAGTCTTGGGAATGCAGCTGCGCTCGGTAGGGAGAACTTTGTCGCCCTTGTGGTCCTATTCGACTCGAATCCGGATTAATCGGAGCCCAAAGAAGCTTACGAATACCGAATGATCTGACAAAAAAAATATATTATAATACAGCTGACTTATTGATGCCACGAAGCAGAGAATTATTGACCGTGATGGAGGAGAAAATTAGGATTAATGGTATTTTTGGTCCCTAAAGTATAATCGATTTGTCAATTTGATCCTTAATATATCAATTTTATTAATTTGGTCTCTAAAGTATTTAATTTGTGTTTAAATGATTACTACACAACAGTCCTTTAAGTTTTCGATAGAAATGATTTCGTGATACCGTTTAAAAGAATGACATTGATTATTTCTGTTAAAAAAACACTTAACAGATTGTCTAGTTATGGATCATTTAAACACAAATTGAATACTTCAGAAATTGCGTTGACAAAATTAATACATCAAGAACTAAACTATCAAAATAAGACAAAAAATATTATTAACCCTAAAAATTTATTGTAAGAATCCATGAGATGCTAAAGTGGACTTCAAAATCCAAGGACACGTTTTGTCCACTACTTTCACCCCCACAAAAAAAAAAATCGATTCATTTCTATTAATTTTGCCTTCCAAATTCAGGGCTGTACTTTGGTACTAGATACTCATTTTGAAATTCAGCACTCATCACTTGGAACTATTTTGGCGTGACTAGAAAACTTCCTAAAGAACAGCCCAATCCACATTTGCGCATACATACAAATAGATGTCAACCCCATAGCGATAACAAGTATTTATCCATATGAGCGATCTGTGGGGTTAGATTCTCGGACTAGTCTTTCCATAAGAGGGTGGTGGGATTATCTGGCTCTCACCTCTCTGGTTCTCTCAGATCTTGCTATAGGCGAGAAACTTATCCACTTTGGTACAACTCAAGCATAAAATCCTTTAAAGACAACAATGTTCTGTTTATATAAAAGGGTATTAATGACCTAACAAACATACATGTCACCGGAATTGAAATTTTATATCCGTCAAAGCATACAAGGACAAGCAACTGTATGATCAAACGATACTCAGCTGTCCTACAGTTTGATTCAAATCAGACTTTGAGTGAACCAATCATAACAAAATCTCTGAACATTCGAGCTTGCTAGGAAGAGCTCTTGCCTGCAGCTGAAATCAAGCTGACAAGAAATCAGCGCCAAGGCAGAAAAAGAAAGAAAAAAATATTCTTATACGATGCTTAAGTGACAAATTATAGCTCAATATTGTGGGACAGTGGATCATCATTCCACAGCCAGAAGAACCAACGAAACAGTTGTAATAACTTACTCGTGACAGGCTTGTGCTCTGGTTGTTCGAACTTTACATTGCAGAGTGTACTGTAGTCATGCTTTAAATGAGGTGCTGCTATTCTTTCCTGGACAAAGTCAACGAAGTTTTTCAACAAGAGAGGCCTCATATCTTAGAACTGAATTCTGAAGTTTGGTTAAAAGACTGATACCTTGAAAACTTCAAATGGACAGAAGTCAGAATTATGGCAACCCTATTCACAAAAAACGCCAGACATAAACAACTTGCAATTTACAAGCTTGAAACGTAAAGAAAAAGCGTATGGAGTTGGAAGGAGAACATGTCTAGTTGTCTACAGTCGAGTTTCAAATTCAACATTTTCGGAGTTTTAGGCATATACAATACAAAAGGACAATGTGAAATTGTAATGATGCTGTAGTTTAAATAAGAAATTCCATAAAAATAAAAATATTTTAAATTTCCACAGGTGGCAAGCACCTGATAAATTTTGAATGCAAAAAATGATGCAATGGATCAAAATACACAACTAGTCCTCCAGATATATCACAGAATGGTAAAGAAAATTTATGTGATCTAGAACTAGGCTTACCGCCATTGGAATGGGGTGCTCATTGTGCAACACTCGAACAAAGTATTGATTAGACTGGTTAGCTGGACAGTTGTACAGAACCAACATACTATTCCCAGCAAAAGGTGCCATGACGTTGCCCCTCACGTTTCTTGTCTGGGGCGGCTTTGGAGGGAGTTGCAAGGGTTGTTCTCTTTGCATTAGTTCAAACTCTGAGTACTCCACAAATAACACCAGGTAATAAGAAATATAGAGCAAAGGCCATAGGAAAAAGCATAAGGCAATTTGTATCATGTATGTAGATAGCTCCAGCAATACACACATGTTCAAATATATGAAGTCTGTTATGGATTCAACCCACCAGCATACCCGGGGGAAACACAATCACAAACATCTAAGAGGAAAGACACTCACCAGATCCTTCAAGAAAGAGGCCGATCAAACAGGAGAAAGGAACCAGCGTCTCTGCATGAGCAAACCGCATTCTTGCTTTTTCATAAGTCCCAGGAGCATGTTCTTCTACAAGAACAACAGGCAGAAAGTTGAACTAATATAAACCATTAAAAAGGTCTTAGTATCAAGTTTAGGATTCAGTGCCACATGACAACAATGATGCTCCTTTTTTTTTGCGAGGGAATTGAGGAGAGGGGTTTTCAGCTTTGGCTTTGCAAGAATCCCTCAACTTAAATTGTAGAGATAATCTGGAAAAAGAAGAAAATTTATCAACAGCGTCACCTATAACATGGTTCATTCTATAAAGTTTTGACCAATATTAATACTTATTAATTCTTTATGTTTGGAAGCAATAATTCATAAGATTAAATCTAAAATTTAATGTCCTATTATAGGGGTTGTTTGATAACACCACTTAAATCTTAAAATTGAATACTTTAAGCACTTAATAAATTAAACCCGTTTGATAGCCTAAAACTCATACTACTTAATATTTTAAGCACTTCTTAAAAGTAGGCTAAAATTTTAAGTAGCAAGCCACCTACTGATCACTTAATGCTGAAAATATTAGTCTGTAAAGATTTTATCAATTTCTTATAATAAACAAATATACCCTCACCACCGCCACCACCACCACCATCACCATTGTGTCACTGTCACCACCACTATCATTGTCACTACCATTACCATTGTGCCCCTACCAACACCAACACCTCCACCACCATCACTACTGTCACCACCATTGTGCCGCCACCACCCTCACCATTGTGCCATTGCTACTACCATTACCGCCACTACTATCGCCACCACCGCCATCACCACCAGCATCGCTACTGTCGCTACTGTCGCTACTGTCATTTTACCACTGTCGTCGCCGCCGCCGCCATTGTGTTATCGTCACCACCACTACCATTATGTCACTGTCACCACCACCACTGCCATTGTGCCACCGTCACCACCACCATTGCCATCGCCACTGCCACCACTACCACCACCACTACAATTGTGTAGCCGCCGCCACTACCACCATAGTGTTGCCGCAACCACCATTGATGTTACCATCACTACTATTGTGCCACCATCGCCATCGCCATCACCACCATTATTGGCACCACTACCACTATTGTGTTGTCGCCACCACCACTATCACCACCATTGTGATGGTGGTGATAGAAATAAAACAGTTGCAGAGAGATGGTTAAAGATAAGGCCCATAAGGTCAAAAGTAAAATAATGATAATTTTCATACTTCAGGTCCTTATATCTGTTGATTAAATGCAACACTTAAATTTCAGTTGATACCAAACAGTCTGCGAATTAAACAATTCAGCATTTAACACTTAAAATTCAGAATTCAGTTTTCAATGTTCAGCTTTCAGTTTTATCAAATACCACCATAATCACTATTTACTCTTGATTTAGATCTTTGATTCTTATTAATTCATAGTGGTGTGAGCTTATCTTTTTCCAAATCAAAGAGTGTGAATTTCTTCTGGCAAGACACCAAACCCATGCCTAGTCTTCCATTTTCTATAATTATCTTATTTTCATCTGACTTTTGTTAAGTTTACTGTTTACCACCTCAAGAGAATTGTAATTTTTCCTTTTTTATCATACCCCATCCGTTATTTTCCTGTTTTTCCTTAGCTTGATTCAAGTATAGCATTCTCTTTCAAATTTATTGCACTAGTTTGGCATCAAAGATCAAGTGACAAAGATCATATTATATTATTATGAGAACCCAGTTTATGCTTAGCCTGCTAGTATCATTTGTGGTTCATGCCCACCCTTTTGGAACCACACTCCCTCAGGGTTAAGAGATCACAATCAATCAATGAAGCTCCTTCATTCATGACTTCGCATCAAAATTTCAAACCTCAAGAAAATTGCTGCCCATGTTTGTTTCAAGAAAAGGACAAAACATGAGAGGACATAGGATATACCATGTTCAAGAGATTTACCTTCCTTACACTTAATAGCTTGCTCCATGGACTGAATAACATCTTCGAGCAGTGGCACCCCCATTCGGTAGTTTAATGAATTACCATAACCTTTCAATATGAACAACTCCAAATCATCTGTCCACTCCAACAATGCTACCTAAAAATGTGTGTGAGCTGCAAGTCAGTAAGCATAAAGAATGCAAGAAAACGAACAAGCTCCAACAAATATCACAGCCAACTATTATGATACTAGAAATAGGCTTAATTTGCAATACAACAACCATATAGACCAAATAATCATCCGCATATATATAGGGAATAACCTATGCATAAGCAGATGGGATAATAATCAAATCAAGTTAACAAGCAATGCAGTTACTTACCTCAGAAGGGCTAAACAAAGCACAAGCTTGACCAGTTATGTTCAATAAGGATGCTTCCTGTCAAATTCGAAATCAATAGGGATGATTACCAAAAAGGACACATCAGATCAGAGAAGCATGTTTAGTATGTGTGGGAGGCCTCATTAAAGGGAAGAGTAAATACCTGTTTGCATAAAAACCAGAGGGAAGAGGTATCCTGCCTTGTAAAATTTAGCTCATATCGCCTTACTAATGCACGCGTAATCTCATCTAAGATAGGTTCCTTAAGTTTATGAACAGTAGGCTCCTGACTTTTCCTAAAAGCCTGCATCCACAGAAAAAGGTATAGCAACTGTGTTCAAATATTTGAAAATAGACACTAATGATACAGATACAGCATTTGAGTTTCGGTCTGTGACATCAGCTAAAGGCTCAACCTTACATTACTCTGACATCATATTTGCTTAAATCGTCTGGTTCCTTGGTTGGGCAAGTATCACTGGCTTTGGAAGCCTAAAGCAAGAGCTGTGGGCCACACCGAAAGCCAAAAATATTTGTGGTCTAGTGAAAGATATCTGTAGTAATTCATAGAATCGTTATGTAATTTCTAAAGTCAACGATATATTGCTGGTCAGATTTATCCATGTTTTGAATAGTGTTTGGCATCAAGGGTATTTTGGCCATCTCAGTAAATGTTGGACATGAGTAGCAGCCATAGTCCATGGGTCATAAATTGGGTCAAGTAATGAAGTTTGGATTGTAGTTATTCCCATTTTTTTTTTGGGATAAGAAGTATACTTTATTAATAACTAAAAGTCGAATCAATGGTGGACAAGAAGTCCAACACAAAAAGTGGAAAAAACAACAAAATTAAAAAAATCAAAGTACAAGCCGCATGAGTCCTTCCAGCCAGGTCTACTACAAAAAATGAGGGATATAATCAAACTCCTTAGTCGTTGAAGTCCAAAAAGAAGCCAAGAAATGAAGTGTATCCCATAATCCCTCAACTTCTTCGCATTTATCCTATGACAGTTATTCCCATTGATTCGATCAAGTTGATTTTTAGGAGGATTGTGATTGTGTTTTGTGATAGCTCGTCTGAGGATGGTGTATGGTTCTTCCTTTTCCCCCCTCCTCCTGCCCCTCTTCGTCTTCTCTAAATATTCTGCAATCTGAGTCACCTAAAGCAGTAACTAGATTTGTTTCACCTTTCTTTGAAACCATATAAAACTTATAGTGCAAATCCCAATCCTTCTCTCCTTAGAACTTCAATCTAATACAATTGAAAACCATAAAGTAGCTTCTATTACTGTTCAGTGTTCACGTCTCCAAAAATGACCAGATCTTACTCAATCTTGCCCCATTTCAACTTCAAACCCCATTAACTTCTCACATTTTTTCAATCCCTAAAAGCCCAATATATTACCAACCTTTTTTGCTACAAACCAGTCCACAATCCGCCTTTAGATAACCTCTTCTTCCGCTGCCCATATCTAATTAGGTGGCATCTTTTAGTAGGAGGCTGTTTCCCATGCTTGTCCTGCATCAATTTGTTATTAGAGCTCGAAGATCCAATTTTTTTGCCACAGCTTAACTTTAAAACATGGAAGGTGTGAGTGATAATGAGTTGCAAACAGAACTTGAGTTTTAAACAAGATGTATATGCAATGAAAGAAGCCTTTGGTTCACGAATAGATTATTTGGAAGCCACTGTCCAGTCCTTAAAGGCTTTCGCTGACTCTTTTCTTCTACAAGGGAGTCAATTGGGAAGCAAAAGGATGAGGCTTCAGGCTTCAGCCTCCATTGGTCAAAATCACAAGTTGAAATAAGTGGTATACTCCTCTTTTGAGGAGAAAAGCAACCCAAAAGTTCTTGACACAAGCATAATCTTGGAAACCCTACATTTGGTTTAGGTGGATAGAGATATCATATTCGACATAGGTGATTTTCATGAGACAACAATCCATAGTATTCTTTGACTGGTCGCATAGTCTATAAAGTTTCTTTAGGTGGAACTGTTTAACAGATGAGCAAAATGGTCAGAGTAGCACCAAAGCAATGTCCAAGGAAAAGTAAAAGTTCGGTACTCAAACTATTGTACAGGCAGTAAAGTCATACTACACTGCTAAACAATACTACCAAACCCCATGCTGAATATGAAAACTCGAATCTATGCTGTCTTGTCATATCATTGCCATTCCTATGACAAATATCAAGATTATTACAGTCCAAGCACTCAAAAGATGTTTTCAATACAACCTTAAGTTCATCTATCATGTCAAGGTAAGCATGTGTATGGGTGTGGATTCCAAAAAAAGGATCAAAATATGTACCTTGTAATTTTGGCAACAATCATGAAATCTCAGCATTATATCACTTGCACGACTTTCACTTGTAACTGCAAAAGCTCGATGATGCTGTGGTCCAAGATTTCCTTTCCCACTAAATAGCCCCATGCCAAATGCCACGGCACTAGCTGATGCCCGAGGGACCTATCTCATTATTAGGCAAAGGTGATTATAATAACAACAAATCCTTACGGCAGAGGAAAATCAAAAACAAAATAGATATTGAAGTCACTGTGCTAAGGAAACTTCCATCTATGTGGAAACCTCGACCAAACGGGAATTTATGGTGATAAATTTTGACAGATGCCAAAATGTGCAAATAAAGGTCCAAAGAAAAAAAAAAAACAATCTCAATCACGCAAGTCTCATTATAAAAGTAATCCCTCAAGGGAAGGCCCTTCATCTGAGTAAGTAAATATCAACAACTTGTAAATGAATAAATAATGGCCAACCTGGGTGGTTTTTATGAGATATACATCTGGGTGGTAATCCTCATTAAACAGTTCAGGAAATCTTTCTCTGCTTCTGATCCCAAGATTAAAAAGTTCAGCTTCTCCTTCACTAGTCAATTCTCCACCTTTATGCTTCCCTCTCCAAGGAGATTCCCATTTCCATAACCAGGCAGGAACTTTCTGCAAAGACAATTTCAGTTCTTTTGCATCTTGTAGAAGGACCTTCAAGTGGGCCTCCAAAGATTCTAATTCCCGCATCCTTTTCTTTGTAGGGGCACGAGTTCCATGCCTTGCCTGTGCTTCCAAATTTTTTGGTTACAAAGACAAATTCTGAATCAAACCACTCATTATAACATGACTATACTAGCTGAAATCAATGTAAATAACAAAAAAATGGAAAATCTACAAGGATAACTGCAGGAAGAATGCAAGCATTATGCAGCATATACCATATCAACACAACACAGTAGAAGTTTTCAGCTTCTCTACTAATGTTGGGCCAAATCAAATGTGACATTTACAAGACCGTATAACATAAATGCCAGAATAAAAACATATTATCCCAACAAGTAACGCATCTGATAGCCAATCTGCATGGAATTTAAGGTTGTGGCACTTGTTAATGTTAAACAACCATCTACTCCAAACGCTTAAGCTATTGGAGAGGGTGTAACTTAAATATATGTACTTCAACAATTAATAGTGTTCAATTCTCTAAGCTATGCACACGCTCTAAATAATAGCCATTCCCAATATCAGTTCTGAGGTTGTAAGCGAGGATTACCACAAGATTTAAATGGATAGGAGTACATTGATCTGGAATCTTGGAGGGAACAAAAGAATTGTCAGAAATGTCTTTCACAACGTCATATCTGGAAAAAAATAGAAAGAAGTAATCAGTTAAAAAATTCCAGTGGAAACAATAAAATGAGAATGTTTGCTATTTTCTTCAAAACAACACCATATATGTTAATCTGTGCTTCAGGTAACAATATGTACTCAAATGAATACCATAAAAAGTGCGAAAAAAAATGAATACTTCCATTGCTCTGTGAATTTGAATCTCATGAATTTCATCATTCAACAACAGCTAGAGAGAGATTCCAAGATTTTTTGGGAAATAAACAATGATACGATAGATATATAATGATAGACACAGATTTCTCTACACAGGTACATAAGCTCTTCAGTTCATGCTACGATCGGGCTCTAAAACTACTCGAAATGTTCCCAATTGTTGTATAAGCGAAGAAATCTGAAATTTCAACAAATGCAAAACAAAACTCAAGGAAAAACACAGAAAATAAACAAAATAATGTTTCATTGTTGAGGGAGAAACCTAGAGACAGTTGAGAGATGTTGGCGAACGTCGAATCCTTCTTCGTCAGCGTCTGAGTGTATCAATACTCTTAACAACAACAAGAACAGTAGCGTAAAACCAGGCGTGGCTCCTTCTCCCATTCTCTCTCTCTCTGGTGTCGGATTGGACAAATACAGAAAAGAAGGACCAATCTTTTGTTTCTGGATTTGGTACAACGAGGTACATGGAATTAAATTGCCCTCCATTGTCTGAGTTATTACTTATTACCGCAATACTAAAAAATGAATGGCAGATATCAAAAGATACTCAAGAACAAATAAATACTCAATAACGAGTATTTTATGTATTTTGAGGTCAATTATTATTAATAAAGAGAGGGACTGAAGATGATGTTAATTATAGAGTTAAAACACTACCGAGTAGATTGGTTTAGTGGTGGTATCGACCTTACTCTTCGTTCAGAGATTGATAATTCGAGTTCTAGAGTGTCCATAAATTTAAAAAAACTGTCATTAGATCAATAATGTTATATGGAATGGTAGATAATAAAGAAGCAACATGCTAAAAAATTAATTATTGTAAAAAGAAGAATATTAAGACGAATGTGTAGTGAAACGAGAAATTAGAAAATTAGAAAATAAATACATTCTTAAAATCGTAGAAGTAACACAAATTTATAATATAAAATAAGACAGATTTTCAATAAATTCATCTGACGATTTCAAATAAACTCATTAAATGACTATCAACATTTTTTCAAAATCATTCACATTACACCGTACTTTCAAATACGAATTACCCTTTATAAAACATAAATTAAAAGAAAATCGGTCAAGAGAATTTGGACATGTGTTATAGAAGACCTAATAATAAACTAGTCAAAATTATTTGATACATTTCCGATGATAATGTGATAGATAAATGCAAAGTTAAAATAATTGTAAACAAAATAATAAAAAATTATATGGTAATTTATGGTCTTACACAACATATTATATTTGACACAGCCTAATAAAAAAATTAAAATTCTTGTAATTGACCTTAAATAATTAAAATTAAAAATTTGTCGAGTTGCGTTGAATTAACAACAAATGATACAAATTAGAAGATGGTTTTTATAAAAGTAAAAAATATTTTGGTACATAAAAAAAAGTAAAAATTCCCCAATGTAAACATCATTTATGTTTGCCTTAAACAAGTTTAAAAATTATACCAAGTTTGAAATCAAGCCAAATTTGAGTATCGGCTTACCTAATATCATGATTTATAATTTATTTTTCATTCTAAAACAGTTGGTTATATGAAAGTATGAGTTTACCTTTTTATTTTTTTATTTTTTATTAGGGGTAATCCATGTCTGAAGCTGAAAGCACGGTGTAATGTGAATGATTCTGAAATAGATGTTGGTAACTGTTGTTTGAGTCTATTTGAGGTTGCCATATTAAGTTATTAAATCTTGTACGTGTGTTATATTGTAGATTCGGGCAACACACTTTCAATATCAAACCTTAAACTTGTGTTTTTTTGAGCACACTTTTATGTCGAAAAACACGGGCTTAAAACCCAAGCCCATTGGATATGCTGGTCCAATAACAGACCTCATTAGAAAACCCAGCCCAAAAAACCTTTTTAGTTCTGTAGCCCATTAACAGCTCAAGCAGTTCATCACATTAGGGTTTGCGTAACCTTATTAAGTCTTTGCTCTCGCACATCGACCCCTTCTCTCTCTCTCTGTCTCTCTCTCTCTGCTGGGTCGAAGAACAGTGAAGTCGTAGCGGATTATCCTTATAATTGATACAAAATGGTTCTCGCTCTCTACTTTATGCTGTCGTTGTATTGCAGTTCATTGTTATTGATCTTATCAGAAATATGTTTACACGTATATACAGTTCATAAATTTGTTTTAGATCGTGTTTTTTGAATATCTCAATTGATCACTCTTGAATTGTTGGATGTGATTCGGTTAATCCGATGTGTTGCGTTATACGTTGTTCCTCATCGAAGAGAATATATTTTCTATTCCTTCTGGAACAATTCGTTTGGGATTTAGATCTGATATTGATATTTGTAGTGATATTATGGTACACGATTACCCGGCAGTGGTTTTTGAATTGTGCCTGGTGAAAATCTGTTGGCTTGAGAGAACTTTAGGCGAAAAATATATAAGCATCTTAAAAAGGCGAATTTAGATTGAAACTTAGAAACAAGCAACATTTATTGACTTTGTTTGGAAAGGCAATGAGGAATGTTTCAACCATTTCGAATTAATATGTCAAGATCGCGCCGAAATATTAATATCAGAAAATATTCGGGAGATGGTACTGTATTTTGTGTTTATCTACAGTGCTACTGTGTTCTTGTACTTTTGTGAGGTACTATAGCTCCAGTTGGATTTTAGTGTTATTGAACTTTTTCTTGTGGCCCGGAACAGGCTAGAGGGTTGAAGAAGCATTTGAAGAGGCTTAATGCCCCCAAGCATTGGATGCTGGACAAGCTTGGAGGAGCATTTGTAAGTCAAACCCTTTATATTTTGTTCTTGGTTTTGGTGATGGATAGACATAGACTTTATATCCCACATTAGATTACTAAATGGGCTCATCAAAATTTGCTTCTTCATTTAGGCTCCCAAGCCATCATCTGGACCTCACAAATCCAGGGAGTGCTTGCCGCTGATCCTTATCTTGCGAAACAGGTTGAAATATGCTCTCACATACCGTGAGGTCATTGCCATTTTGATGCAACGACACATTCTTGTTGATGGGAAGGTCAGGACAGATAAAACATACCCTTCAGGATTCATGGGTATGTGTGTCTTTATTGCCTGCTTTTATATGTTTTACATTTTAGTCTTCATGGTATGCTGTTGGACCCTATGGTTAGGGATAATTGGCTTGTCTGTGATCATGTACCTATCAATTATAAAACATGGAAGATCCAATTAGGAAGTTTTTTCGGGAAATCTGTTCCTAGCTTTTGTCTTATGGGATGATTTTGACAGTTACTATCATTAGGATGGCATTCGATAGATTAGTGCAACTGGCATAGGAAAAAGACTTGTGTTGTTAAATGTTTATGTGATTAACTTGCTGATTCATATGCTTCAAAATCTTCATTGGTTGGCTTGAGTTTGAAAACTATGCTCAACATTTTATGGGGCACGGTTTACCAGTGCTGTTTACTGCACGGGCTTCTTACTTAATTTTGTGATTTATGCGTACTGACAGATGTTGTCTCCATTCCCAAAACAAATGAGAACTTCCGTCTCCTTTACGACACCAAAGGTCGGTTCCGCCTACACTCAATTCGGGACGAAGAGGCTAAGGTCAGTCTGTTTCATCCTCTAATCTTTAAGTATTAGTTTACCCCAAAGGAAATGAAATTAACTTTCACAGGGGTAATATAGAAAAAGGTACTTTTGAGGTGTCTTGACCATGGATCATTTGTTAGTTTCATGTGAATTTAACATAACTGGATGAAGCCACAATCATCTGCCCTTTATTGTTAGACTGCACTATTCAACTTAAAATACTATTGCATTGTTGATGTCGTTTGATAAATTTTATCAACCATATCATATAGGGTAAAAATTAGGGGTGGCAATTTTTGACACGGTACGATAATTCGATACGAACACGACACGGATAAATGGGTTTGAGTTGACTATTTTTTTATATGAACTCGTTTATGACACGACCTGTCAACACGAAGTGTTAATGGGTCGTGTTCGGGTTCAACCCGCTTAACCCGAATTGACCTGTCAACACGAAGTTTTTAACTCAAAGGAGATTGACATGATCTTTTCGTTGTATGAATGAGTTTTCATGTTCTGATGACTTGTTTTTTTCATTACTTCTGATATTTAATTTGGTTGTGCAATGTACGGTTAACATATTTTATTTGTAACTGTTTATCAAGCACTGACATAATTATTGTATAAAAAAAATATTATTACTCATTATTATTATAATTAAGTTAATTTTTAGTTTGTAAAAAAAGTATGAGGAGAGATTCAATTAAGTGAAAATAAAATTTTAGAGTTAAATTTTTTATTCAAAGTTTATGTGGGTCAACACGAACACAACACAAAAATAAACAGGTTGACTTGAAACGACACGACACGATACGATTAGTTAAATGAGTTGGGTTTGGGTTGACAAATGTTCGACACGATTAATATTCGACATGACACGAATCCGACACAACACGACTCGATTGTCACCCTAAGTAAAAATACAATAGTAGTCCCTAAAATATGCGTCTTGTGTCACTTTGGTATCTAACATTTCAATTGTGTCATTTTAGTCTCAAGTATTCAATTTGTGTCGTTTTTGTCCAATAAAAGTGACCGTTTAAGTTGACTAACAAAAGTGTTCATCCGTCTCATGTGATTACACTAACAGAAGGCGTCACTTTGGTCTCTCAAGTTTACAATGTGTTCATCTTGGTCATTCATTTTTTATAATTTGTCCCCTAGGTTTCCAAAAAATGTCTCTGTCAACTGGGTTCACATGAGATGCACGCAATCATCTTTGTCAGTCAATTCCAATGGCCTTTTTTATTCAACCAAATTGACAAAAATTGAATACTTGAGGGACCCAATTGAAAACTAGGGACGAAACTGAAACAAAATGCATAATTTGGGGACCAAAAATGTATTTTGCCCTACCATATCTATATATTTATCAATCTAATAGTACATACTCAATTACAATGTAATGAATAACCCAATCACTTTTTATGGGTACCCTTAATTACCCCTTAGACATTTCCTATTCTAGGCGTACCCTTAATTACTCCTTAGACCCTTCCAATTCTAGAAGTACCCTTAATTATCCCTTAGACCCTTCCAATTCTAGTAGTATCCTTAATTACCCCTTAGACCTTTCCAATTCTAGGAGTTATTTAATTGCAATGCAATGAGTAACCTTTTCCAGTTGCAACTTATAGAGGCTCCAGAACACTGTCACAGAAGCTATAAAGACAATACTAATAACTCCATTATAATATATCATAGACTTCCCACCCTTTATTATTCCCACTTTTCTGGTTATCTGCCTGTCTAAATTCTACCCTCAAATGCCTCTCTACATCCCAACCCATCCATAATCCCATTAAATTGAACCATTAATGTTAACATTTCATTTCATAATCTAAATGATTAGTCATGACATCTCTGAATCTCCATTTGCTATTCATTTTTGACTTTTTCAAGTTGTAATTGTGTTAGTTATGACTGCAGTAGTATAGTATTATTCCAAGAAGTTCCATTCACCATTGATGATTATGGTTGTCAAATCGTGTATCAGTAGGTATGGTTGTCAATTTTTGACACGACACGAACCGAACACGAAATTAAATGGGTCAATGGGTAAAAACGGGTCAACACGTATAAACACGAAAAAAAGCAGGTTGAATTCATGTCGAAATTAGGTCAACCCGATTTTGACCTGATTAATCCGTATATTTTAAACAGGTTAATATAATTCGACCCGAACCCGACCTACTCATTTCTTACCCGTTTAACCCATTTATCCAAATGTATAAAAACAAAAAAATAAAACATAACCCTAACCCACTTCTACCAATTCGTAACATCCATTAAAAAATATATGTATATAAGAAAGTAGTTTTTAGTGCCCATAGAATAAATTTTTGGTTTTTTTTTTCATGTTTTTGATTGATCAAAGCCATTTAATTGGAAATGTATGTTAGGAATTGGTTTCTTTTTGCTTCTTGTAATTCTTTAAATTTTATTCAATAAAATCTTTTGATTTTTTTAAAGTTGTTAAATAAATATAATTTGATATGTGGGTTAAACAGATCGGGTTAAACAGGTTAAGCAGGTTAACATGTTGTGTTATGTGTTAACTCAAAAAAGACATGTTTATTAAACGTATTAAACATGTCAGGTTCGGGTAACACGTTTAATAGTCAGGTCAGGTTAGTGTTTACACATCTTGACACGATTATTAAACATGTCAGGTTTGTGTTTAAGAATTTTTTACACAAACCCGAAACAAACTCGACACGAAATGATCCAACCCGACACGTTTGACACCCCTATCAGTAGGCATGTTGCTTTTCAAAAATAGTGTGTTGTGCAGGGTCGGCCCCACTCCCTTGCAACTTAATTGATTGCCTAGGGCCCCCAAAAAAATTTACTCCTTTAGTATAATAGATCTATTTTTTTAGGTATGATTCAAATTTTTAAGGCCCAAATTTTAAAACTTCAAATCAATATTTATTTTTACTAAGCCCAAAATTACTCTCTACTTAATTAAACCCAAATTTTGGAGAGTCTCCATAAAATTTATCTCTTTAGTATAATAGACTTATTTTTTCAAGTTATAATTGTATTTTAGATATAATTCAATTTTTTAGTCTCAAATTTTAATAGTCCAATTCAATATTTAATTTTGTTAGGTTCAAAATTATTCACTTTTTGTGAGCTATTATTTAAGTTTTTTTAACTCTTTTGTGTGTGTTTGTATTTCATGCGTGCACATAGTTCATGGATAAAAAATGATTATTTGTTATATTAAAAATATTTTTTACTCACATATTTTATCATTGAATGGATTAATTGTACTATCTATTGAGAAAGATTTATTGTCAAAACTTGATTAATATTTTGCATTTCAAAAAATAAAAAATAAAATTAAACAAAATATTAATAGGGCCTTATATAAAATTTTCGCTTAGGGCCTCACTTGACCTTGGGCCGCCCCTGGTATTGTGTATCGTAAGATATGCACAATTCTAAATAATTATTAATTGTTAATAAAATATATATATTTTTGCAAAAAAATGTCATAAACTCAAATTAACATAACATTTCATTAATATTCCACTAACTATTCAAGTTTTGAATGCAACTTTTATGGGGCTTTTCCTGTGGACAGAAGTGGTCTTTGTTGATCAAAAGAACTTAATTGTTTCATTGGCTGGGTCTTTTGAAAATAACATCTCAAGTGAAGCAGCATCGTTTCACACCAAAAACCAAAAATAAAATGAAATAAAAAAAAATTATCTGCGTGTATCGGACGATTCATATGCTATTGTGTGTATCAGACGATATGTATTGTATTGTACAGTACGTATCTTGTATCGTTCAAGACTGTTTAAAAACGATAAAGAAACACGATTCATATCGTTTTTCTTGTGTATTGTAACATCGTACGATACGGATCACGTATCGTATGCTACTAATAACTATGTTGATGATATCTACATTCTAACTCCAAATGAAATAAAATTTGAACTTCACAATAAAGTTACCTGACATACCTGTCATATTCAACCTTGAGATATTGAATTCAACCAATGATATTAGGATTTACTATGACAACACTTATATAACCTTGTGCAATTATGGTGTCATTATTGGCACAAAATCAAAACCAGCTTTCAAGGCAAATGAAGCAGTGGGTGGTGAAGCCTCTTGCTCCAGTGGAGACTTTTTTTTTTAATTAAAGTGAATAAAGCAACAAGGACTCACTCTAGCCCTAAGATTGTTATTTGCTAAGCAAGCAAGCAGATACTTTCGTATGAGGGGATGTATGAAAACAGAAGCCATGTGTTATAAAGAGGGATTCTGTAACATCAAAAGAAAGATTCATAACAAAGCTTTGAGCAAAATGCCCCCACTGCCAGTTTCTGATATGGTGATCAGTCTCCTTTTTAGTTGATGAGAATCAATTGGATATAAATCATTTCAATATAGACATTGTTATGTATACTTATCATTAACGAATTATATTTTTCCACGGGTAAAAAGAGAAAATGAGAATGAAACCAAACAATAGTGAAACTGTAAAGTATCAAGTGCTTGCATGAAACAAATATGAAAGAACTAACCTAAATGATGCATGCAAATAATTTCATTTAAAGTTATTGTTAAAACTATCTGCATTGTCAATAGAGTAGAAATGAACAGTTTAACAGAATGATTTGTTACTTATGCTTTTATGCTACAGTATATGTACTTGAATAACTATCTTCATCCCTTAATTGGTTTAAACTTGATTATCACAACCACGTGCAACTCTATCAAATTCACAGCTTAGACTAAAATCAACTTCGCCTTGTCCTCATAAAGAATGGGTAGATTATCCTTTTGTCTTATTTTCACTTTGATTAGTGTGTTGGGATACATTATGGTATTGTAGAAAAGAAAATGAGGAAAGCAAATTTCATTATAGCCTCATGATTTTTCAAACTTGCATGTAAATCATCCCTTACTTAAGTTGGTGGCTGTCGTGATTCTTCACTGTGTATTCATCATTGTTAGCTTGTGAATATTCAGCAAAATGGTTCACAACTTTAATATAAATGTTAATAGTTAAATTGGTTCACGTGCAACGCGTGTGTATACTAACTATCTATATCTTTACTACTTATCAATTGCATAATTATCTAAAGCTGTTGTTATTGATTGAGTCATATTCACTTGCAAAGCAAATAATTTTGCAAGGGATTTCATTGCATTATGCTTGTATAATAAAGTGTTGCTTTAATTTGAGGAACCCTTGTCCTCATCCATGACAATTAATTTTTTTTTTATCATTTCTAATTTTGCCAAAGACTTGCAACCGAAAGAGAAAAGTTGGCACTATCATGTAAAGAATTTTACATTGTATGATTAAAATGATAAATGAGAAATATTAATAAAAAATCTAGCATGATGCATAATTGACACTGTGAAATAATTATTTTGAGAATAGTTATTATGTTATTCCCTTTTGCAAAAAAAAATCAGAATTACAACTCAAGGGATTTAACATGCAACACTCGTGTTCAGCAGCAACTAGTATATGAAAAAGTGTCTAATCATAAGTATTTTTTTAGGGCTATGGGATTGTTTGATCTCTGATATTTGCCTCTCTATTGGTGTCATGGCTAGTTTCTGATTTATTTAACAATTTTCTGCAGTTCAAGCTATGCAAAGTTCGGTCTGTGCAGTTTGGGCAGAAAGGCATCCCATACCTGAACACCTACGATGGGAGGACCATCCGCTACCCAGACCCACTCATCAAGGCCAATGACACCATCAAGCTTGACCTAGAGAGCAACAAGATCACAGACTTCATCAAATTTGATGTTGGGAATGTGGTCATGGTGACAGGTGGAAGGAACAGGGGACGTGTTGGAGTCATGAAAAGCAGGGAGAAGCACAAGGGTACCTTCGAGACTATCCACGTCCAGGATGCTACTGGGCATGAATTTGCAACTCGGTTGGGCAATGTTTACACCATCGGCAAGGGAACAAAACCATGGGTATCGCTTCCTAAGGGCAAGGGTATCAAGCTGTCTATTATCGAAGAAGCTAAGAAGAGGCTTGCAGCTCAGGCTGGGGCCACTGCCTAAACCTTTCTGGCACCATCATCCACCTATTTTACTTGAAGGTTTTGAAG
>CM042201.1:17611661-17629561 GCA_023539305.1 Ilex asprella
TGTTAATTGGAGTATTTTTTGTCTAAGTATAATATTTTAAATTTGAAGAATTTAAGTATTAAATGTTAAAAAATCTGAATAATTAACTGACAAAGCTCAAGAGATCTGAATATAATTCTCCTACTTTTTGAAAAATTAGATTGTCTAAGACAAATGACGGCAAGGCTTTCAAATCGTGAGGTAATCTACGAGGTCTATAAAAATTTAAATGCATTTGCCGAACATAGGAATGTAAATTTTTACAAGTTAATAGGACAAATTGTGTGAATTAGTTAATATATCTCTTATTGACCCTGTAGAGTCAGTGGTTAGGTTGAATGTTAAAAAAAAAATTTGAGATGGATCAGAAAAGATGAAAAACTCCAATCCTATCTATTTCCACCCGACCATCCAAACATCAATAAAGCTTGAATCAGGACGATTTGGTAGTCCGATTCAGGGATGAAATTAGCAATGCCTAAACCAGGAAAAAATATTAATTACAACGGTGATATCACGTAGTAAGATGATGTGATAGCACCAACTAATTATACTAAAACAAATAAGAACATAGACTTATAAGCCTGTGGCGTAGTTTGATTGAAAAACTAGACAATTAGAGTTGTAAACGGATGTAAGTAAGACCGCTCTAAAAAGTTTCAGATTCAGGCCAACTAATCAAGAGGAGTAAAATTTACGTCAATTTTGAAATAAAATTAGAGCAATGCTATTGAGACCTAATTTACTAAGACCTTTGAATTGGTTGTGGGAGCCATCAAGAATTGGAACTTGGTGTCGATCATATCATTATGTTAACAAATTAAGTCAGTGTTTTAGATCCAAATAGTATTACTCGTGAAATTATTAAGGTAGTGTTTTTGTTTTTATATTTTTTTTTTTGAAAAAAAAACATTTTTTTTTGTTTTTCTGAGATAAAAAATAAAAATATAAAACATGTTTGGTAATTATTTATATTTAAAAATTTATAAAAACAAAAATAAAAAATATGTTTGGTATTATGGTAATGTTTTTATAATTCATTATGATTATTTTGATTAATTTTTTAATGTCAAATATATCTCCACCCACCCCACTCGGCCACCATCGCCCACTCCACATAGCCACCATCGCCACCACCAATACCACAAAAAACCTAACACCACTACCCATGTTTAGCCACCACCAGCATCACATAACCCACCGATTTATCCACCACCAAAATCACCGAAAATCCACCATCACCTCCCTTGTTTAGCCATCGCCCAACCCACCAACAAAATCACCGAAAACCCATCACCGCCACCTATGTTTAGCCACCACCCAACCCACCTATTTACCCATCACCAACACTCTTGAGAATCCACTACGAAAACCCTTGAAAATCCATTATGAAAATCCACCACCACCAAAAGCCAAAACTTAAAAAAAATAATTCCATAGAGGGGTCAAAGAGAGAAAGAGATCGATGGAGATGGAAAGAGATTGATGGAAATGGATTGCTGGGCTGAGTTGATCGATGGAGCATTTTGGCTTCACAAGAGAAAGACGAATGAGCAATACAAAAAGGGGTTAAAAAATCCTTTTATATTTGGAACAAAAAAAATATATTTTGTGCTATTAATGGAGTTCGAAGACCAAACCTCATTAATTGGGGGTGAGAAGACGCGTATGTTTTTAGTTTTCCTTGTTTTTAATAGCATCTAAATATGTGTTTTAAAAAATAGGGGTTGTTTACAAAATAGATTGGCCAAAAAAAAAAAAAAAACACCCAAAACATTTTTTTTGTAAAAATTAAAAACAAAAACAAAAAAAAACGAAAACAACCAGTTACTAAACACAACCTAAATTATGATATTTTTGAACTTATTTATCAAACTACGAAACTTTTAAAAAAATAGGACTGTTAATCCCACTTTTAAGAGCAAACTCATTGGACACATAATACCTTCCTTCTACATCATAGTTGACAACAGTAAGGAGCGTTCACTCTCTCTGACGGACTGTCTTTCGAATTGCACCTTTTTCCCTACGATTTTGGGGACAACGGAAAAAACCTCATACTTCCTTTCCCACTTTGAATAACCTTTTCCCCTTGTTCGATAAAAGGTTAAATTGATTCCCACTTTTTAATAAAAAGCGGGGTCAACAATTTCTTTTTTTACAAATCGGGATCAATAACTTTCTTTTTAATAAATGTTGCAATTTGATAAATAAGTTTAAAAATGTGATAAATTGATACCGAATTCGATATAAAGGACCAAAAGGCGTATTTGAAGCAAAATGAAACCTTCAACATCATCCGACGGTCCTACATACTCTTATGTTGTGCAAAGCTTACAACAATTGTTCAACTCTTGAAAACAGTCCAGTAGAAGCAGAACTGCTGTTTGGATATGCATGTATCGTCGTGTGTGTTCATCAAAAAAGAAACAGGAATTATAATTGCAGAAGAAACTTTTCTTATAAATTTTCATGTTTCCGACAAGTGCACGAAAGAATAATATATCCAACTGTCAAGCCAAGTCTATATGAACTATACAGAGTACTTAGTGAGAACAGTTCAATGGCTGCAAGTATACTAACTACATTCATCGGTAAAAACACATAAATTAGCAATAAAATTCAGTTTGGTAAATAACAAAACGAAACGAAACGAAACGAAACGAAAATCTTATTAAAAGCAATTTTTTTTGCTATTTTTATTATCATGGTACAAGATCTGCAGATAAAAGCAGCATAAATTACACACCCTTAGAAGGGAAACAAAAAAGGTAAATAATTTACGAACCTTCAACATGCAGCTGAAGAAATGGAGAATCATCTAGCTTCTGGGACGTGCCATCAGAAGCGCAAACTTGGATGATGAATTTGAGACTAGAAGTGCCAGAAGGAACCACAAGATCAGAGACGTAAAAGGCTTGAACTAGTGCCACTCCAATATACTCCTGCACTCCATCAACCACTCCACCAAGATTTGCAACTGATTGATTAGCTAATTTCTCGACATAAATATTGTAATTCGGGAAGAGAGAAGCATTTCCATGTTGTAACTTCCAAACCACCTTAACACTCAGGGTCTTGGACCCCTGAGAACCTGATGTCCACTCTATGTGTTGACCCTCAACTAGCCAAAGACTTGATGGAGGGAAATCAGAGTTATGCGAAGAAGTTTTTACTGTCAGACTACCGAGCACTGCATAATATTCTGATGGACCACGAGCTGTGGTGTTATTTTCGCCAACTGAATCAGATTCTAATCTAAGTTCAGTAACTCCAGGCTTTGACTTGTAGCATACAGCATGTATTTCTGTTAATACATGCCCATTCATTGCAATGCTGCTCTCTTGTATGACCCATCCTGGTGCCTTTTCTTGATTCATGACTTGACGTGGCATAATGACATCACTGAATTGGCTTGAAAACTGGTTCATGGTAAGCAAGGTATTTCCACTGGATGCTAGAAGAACTGTTTTTCTCCCATTAAGGCCAAAAGAGAACTCAAGATAAAGGCCTAACATGGAGTTCCCTTCTGTTTTTACCTGCATGAATTTTGCATCAATAGCTAAACAAGTCGAGTGTAGGTAGACAGGACTGGAACATAGAACTGACTTCTCTTAGTTTGGGTGTTGTTACTGTTCAGCCCGGCATTTATTATCATTTGACAATATTATCGAAATCCAAGTAATTAAAGGTATCAAATAGATGCAGTGAAAGCAAGGTACTCATCACAAAATATTATGATGTCTAGTCCAGATACTAGCTTACTAGAGAGAGAGAATTCCGAGTTTTGTTCCTATTTCTACTGCAAAACTTCATCAAGTGGCTCAAATGAAAACTACAAAAAGACTACGATAATGAAAAAAATTATTTCGGTCAAATTACTTACAAATACAAAAAACATGACGGAGACAATTTTGATGGAAAAACAGAGCTTCACAGAAAAACCATATCAAATGAATCTTCTGCCTAGCAGTACTGCTGTTTCATTGAACTAATTTGTCTTTTGTTTTAACTACGATAATACGTAAGAAAAATTACTGGTCTTGTTTAAGAATCGAACCTGGATTTGAACAGAACTACAAAAGAAATATAAAGATCTACTTGAGCTTGAAATGACACTGCATGACTTTAGGATTAATTCAAATATTAGTTCTCGCAAGTCCCGTGATACTGAAATCCTTCGACATATGCCTGTTTCATTAACATCTATTTCATCTTAATGATATATCTGTTTTCATCAAAATAAATCTATACGAGGAAATTGAACCAAAGAACATGGAGTAACTGAATGGCAAAAGAAAGAGATACAATGAGGCAAAGAACGTGTGCCACCCCTCCAGTAGTAGTTGAAGCTACAAATCCATTATCTAGAAAGGAACCATTACAGAATATGAAGGTAAAAGCACAAAGGATAATTAAGGAGCTCAATAAATGAAACTCTTTCAAATTTGCATCATCACCGGACTTTGCTGGCTCTAAAATCATTCTACATAAACGATTTTCATGGGCTTTCTTGAGATACCGCTCGAGTTTAAAACTAATAGCCAACAACCAAAATCATTTTAACTCAATTTAATTAATATTTATATTAATGTTTTATTGAAATAGCCAACCCGAAATAGTTAGGAAAAGACTTTGTTGAGTTGAGTTTCAACTGCTGAACTAAATTAGCAGAATGGCACAGACGTACAGGAGACTAATAACGAGATAGCTGCGAATTGAACCCACAGTTGAACTAGCCTAGAAAATAAGCATGTTTAGATAAATTTGGATGAATGTGCAGATTTGCAGACTATCACTTTTCAATATGTGCTAGACCCATTCTAACAAATCTGATCAAATTACTAAAACCATCGCAGGGTTTTAGAAATTTGACCCAGTCAACATCTTCGATGGAAGAACCTAATAATTGGCCACCCAATCCTGGACTAGCCATATTCGAGGACTCCGTCTCTAGATCCCTTTTCTTTGTATTGACCCCTCCATCATTTCATTCTTTCTAGTTTTGCTCCCTATAATATGCATAATAACAGAAAATGCAAAGAAATGCTTCACACATTGTTTTGTCTCTGGTTAAATTTCTTCTCATTGGTTAGTAAGGCAGAAAAGCATCATCATAATCTTAATAATCGAACCTTATGTAGGCATGACCTAATAATTGTTCCAGATACCATTTTGTTAGAAAGGTTAATCCATAAATGAGATGGCTTACAGAATATATAAAGTGGACAGGTAAATCCCCCAAAGGAAGCTCTCCCTGAAAGAGCTTTGTTGTGAAATAAGCATTGCCTTCCAGAGTTCCTTTAAATGTGATGTTCCCTCCTCCACTATATGATGCTTCCTTAAAACTAACATTAAAAAATATATATTGAATTCAAGGCAGACGAATGGTACTCAGTATCTAATTGAACTGCAGAAAATAAATGTGCAACATTGAAAATTTTGTGAAGGACTACTGCACTATATACATTTTTACAGGTGGAAATATATGATAATATGAATGCAGCATTATGATGTGTACTCCCACAAAAATAAAATAAAAAATAAAAACAAAGTGACAAGTCCAACAGGACCCAGAGAACAAACAAAAAAGATGAGGATTCACTCATCAAGTAGCTACCCACAAAAATGGTAAATCACTTTTCAAATGGTAATAATGGTGGGCTAATTGTAGAATATATAGTTAAAAGAAATCCTTTTTGCAACCCCTAAGGAAGATCAGGCATTCTCCTCCTCTCAAATGGTTTTCAGACAAGATGAAATAGCAGAATCTCCGTACTGAAATTTATATTTTCCTTTGTAACTTATCAGTGGCAGCTGCTTCAGAATTTCTATCACTATGTATGACCAAATCATGCAAGTATATGATATGTCATACACATGGTGGAAAGGCTAAATGGTATACATATTTGCATTAATAAACTTACTTGACCAAAACTTGAATCTTGTCTGGCACAGAATCTTCAGGAACCTCAAGGAAAGGCTGGGACAAAACAGTGTAAGTTGGTAAATAAAGCATGCCAAAGAGCCAGACATCAATAACATAATCAAAAGACAATAAACTAATAACAGGATGAGTATAAATGTACTTTATACAAGAGCATATAGCTGAACTTTGGCCAGTTGTTCAGTCATATCACCCAGTCACTGGTAAATGATGGATAAAAAACTGTGTTGATGAAGTCGCCTGTGAGCAGTGGACTCCTACAAAATATGCATTTGTTTGGATTCCAAACTTATGATTATCTTGGGGATTGACATTTAGACTTTTTCTTTTTCAGCACAACACAATTCTGTCAAATTGCTTGCATGTGTAATTTAAATTTTCTAGTTCATGTCCTCAATACCTATATAATTAGTGGCATCTCAATCTAAAGGTAAACAAAGATTCAGCACCATGACATGTAGTTTTAAGCTCGTTATAACTGCAAAACTAAACATAAATAAAGTCAACAAGCAATTCAGGATGAAGGTCTCTTTAGGTTTCTGATAATGATTTGGTTGGGAAGGAATTGAAAGTCTTAATAGCTTTAAAAGATCAATGTGAAAGTCTTAAATAGCTTTCAAACATCCACTGAGAATATTACTACGTAGAAATCATTGCTATACAATATTGAATGACATAGAAAAATTGAACTGCAAGTTATATTACACCAGTGATCAGTAACCCCAGCAAATTACTACCTGAAAACTTTGGCAAGAAATGTTGTTCCAAGGATCAACCGATATTTCCCCTCCATTAATAGAGATATGGTAACCATGACCCTGAACAACAGCAAAAGAAATGTATTGATATACATCACAAAGGGTATGGTTCCTTTCACAACCAGCAGCAACCATCTAGATCTTGCCGTATCATGAACAGGAATCAGATCAAAAGATCACATTGGGCAGAGCACGGATTCCCCATATTAGTTTGGTTACAAGTTTTTAACTTTATCAATATCTTAATCTATCTCCTTATGGGGAAAAAAAGTAATATCCTCACAAATATTCTCATTTTGCAGGGAATGTACAACTGAATTGCTCAATTTCAAAAGGAAAATGCTTATACACTATTCAATCAAAAGTTAAGTAATCATTTCTCTTCCTTTTTCTGCCACGTGATGTATCGTCACCACAAGATTTTAATGGCTGGATAATACAAAGTGGATTGGAGCCTAACTGGAGGAACTGGGAATCTGGCATCCAATGGACAGCATTTATTTCTTATTAGGAGCAAAAAGTTCACAAGATCAACACGAAAAGAAAGAAAGGAAAAAAGAAAGAAGAAAGAAATAAATCATGCAAGGTTAATACCTGATCAAAATTTGAATAGAATGGAAGTGCTTTGGGGTAGTTCTGCACTATTCCCCATGATTTTTCAACAAGGCCCCACCAACTGCAAAATCCAGCACATATAACCAATGAAGGCCATAAAACAAACTTACAAACCAAGAAGAAATACAGCAGGGAGCTTTGATGATGTGAAAACTAAAAGTTCATTCCTCAATAGTGATAGCCTTGTGGACGTCACGTTTGATGTGTTGAAATCACCTCTGATAAATGGTGCAACAAAGGTGATCTGGAGTCTTGACTACATGAATGGGTCCAAGACCTAACGGCTAAGTTCTGGTCAAGCTTACTTTCAAACATTTGTATGAAGGCCCACTATTGGTGGACTCCACAATCTCCCTAACAAATGGCATAAATGCTTCATGGCAAAAGGATCCTCCATACTAGACTACAAGCGGTAAAATGACACCAGTGGCTCTTGAGAAGAAAGTTAACATGTGAGCTGTCAGAGTAGCGATTTGGGAGTGGTGGTTCCAATAGAGGGGGAATCAAAAGTGATGTGATTGGCCCAATTGAGGGAGACTTTGTTGAGGTCAAGTGCAAGACATAACATCGGTTAAATGGTGTAACAAATGCAAAATGCAAGGACCCAGAACCCAATGGCTTAAGCTTTTGAGTCAACAGTGGTTCTAAACAGGGATATCAGGGTCTATTTTGGGAGGACTCCTGGCCTCCCCAACAATAAGCATTACTCTCAGGATATAGTATTCAGATTTGTAATTGATAATTAAAAAAAAAGAAGGTGCTATTGTAAGTAAAGAAAAAACAATCATGGTAACTGGAATGCTAAAATAGCACAAGTGCTAGCTAAACTTTCTTATTGAGTTACAACTGTTACAATGCAAAAGTACTAACCATTATTGTTGTGTAGGTGATGGTGAATAAATATTACCAAATGCAGGGTTTAGGAAAATATAAGAATTTTAACAGTAATGCTTTAACACAGAATGCAGTGAGTAAAAAACAGAATCTGAAGCAGATGGAATTGAAACCAGGGAGAGAAAAATATCAAAAAAGAAAAAGAAAGAAAAATGCATTTTGGTCCCTTCCAGAAATAAAAGTTGAAACATATAAGTGTTTAAAATGACTTCAGAGATGTATGCACACAGATGTCTTGTCAACAAGGTTCAGCAGGACAATTTCACATAGAGAGAATGGTCCCATGGATCAAAGCTTTTCAAAAAAAAAAAAAAACTAACTAAAAGAACTTACAAATAAAATGCACTATATCAGAATAACAATTGGTCAGTTCTGCACAGAAAGAGATGAGTGCCTTACCGATTTTGAGCACTCTCAAAATCAGGTGGTTGCTTCGTCTCGTAGACCCATCCAGGAGCAAATATGGCGGCAGACACATCATCTTTCTTAATTACATCAAGAGCAACATTCGTCTGAAATGCAAAATAATTATAACATCTCTTTCATAATTAAAAGGAACACTGTCTTTCAGAATTAAAAGGAACACCGGATCTGTACACAGAATTTTCAGATCTTTGGGGCACAGAGTTAAACACATATCTGTCGTGCAAAGCATTCGCACAGTCGGTGAATCTGCTGGAACAAGGTAATAGGTGGGTGGATCACTAATCGCAAGGTCAAAGGTTCAAGAATGGACACTCTCAAAATGACCAATTTAAGAATCCTATGTTGATTGTTAAACAACTATCTACTCTAGAAGCTTAAATTGTTGGAGAGAATGTAACTTAAGTATTTGTACTTCAACATGTCCCCTCACGTGCTGGCTAGATTTTAGGCCTAATACATGGAAATCTTTTAATAATTAGGGTGGGAATGAGATTCGAACATAGGACCTCCTGCTTTAATACCATGTTAAACAACTATCTACTTTAAAAGGTTAAATTGTTGGAGGGGGTGTAACTTAAGTAATCATACTTCAACATTAATGATGCCATATCACTGCTCAAATTTCAAGATATTTAGATACATTACATTGACTAAACCCAACAATACACCACCATCCAGTCAATATTGTGGTATCACTTAAGTGGTAAAGTGTTACATTTGCTGGATCATTATCACCCCAAGAATGACATAAAGCCCACAGTAAAAAGCTAGAAATAACTTTCTCTAATAACACCCTTCAGCAATTATAGTACGACAAGCTAAGCAGAAGTATGTCAAAAACATTTTCTTTTAACAAATTAAGCTATTAGAGGAATCAATTACTATGTTAGTATCACAACAAAAGGTCTGGTGTTTTCAACCCTCCCTTCAATGTTATACAGTAGAAATGCTCGAACAGGTGAATTGAGCCGAAAGGGAGAATCAAAGAAAGATGGATAATATAGTTTGCTCTCACTAAAAGTAATAGGTAAATCTTTTAGACTATTATGTGCTCTTAAGATAAAGAAGTTATGTGCTAATGAGAACGAGTTGCAGATAATTTGATACTTACTGTCCACTGTCCATCACCATATGTGCCCCTTCCAAAAACATCAATACCCATGTAGACATCAAACTTTCTGTCGCCAGCAACAGCAGCTGAGAGCTTAGGATAATCTTCCTGTTTAGAACAGATGAAAATCTTTCAGCCAGGAAATGGAAAACTAATGTCTGGCTAACAAATAAGAAAGCGAGGAGAAGGTGATACCAGCCACGTATAATTCACAAATATGCCATCAGATATGTCAAAGAAAGGCTTATTACGGTCATTTAACTGGTTTTGCCAATTTAGATCACCATCAATGGTAACAGCATCATACCTGCATCATCGTAAATAACAAACGAATTAAGATTGAGGCATGTGAATCTCTTTTATTAAAGAAAAGTTTGAGAGGTTGAAAAAGTGGAATCTCGTTGCACCAACCATATGACTAAAGATCCAGGCATTGCAGAGTGCATAGTCTGGGTCAAATGGCTGACAAATACTTTCAAATTAGGGATTTGCCCTTTATCCAATTGAATCTCCATATTGACCTGTAAATACGAAGAAAACACAGGAAATGACCCTTGCAGAAACCAATTTGATACAAAGAAAAGATTTTAAAAGCTCCACTCTTTTGTGGTCCTGGTTGTCTAAAGCATTGATGATGCACTATTTGCTAGTAGTATTATCCTCTACATTATCAAATATGCATGAACATTTTATCACTTCGGAAATTGTTATGTATTCAATCATGTAATTAACCTAACAATACATAAAAAGCAAACGCAGTCTAATAAGAACATCCAATTGGTCACCATATCTTTTGCATTTTATTCTGTATTTTTAAAGGAATCTTCTCTCTCTGTTATACAACTTTTTAGCAAAAGTCAATTTGAACAAACAATGATTTGTATACAAGTAAATAATATATACAATACTAAATACTCTATCTCAGAGACACCATATTTCATACAAAGTGATTCACATTTCTCTTAAGCTACCCAATAAAAGAAATACACACATGCACACACATTCATATGTGCTTGAAATCTTAAAATTCAACTAACCCTAGCAGGGGACGTTGAATTCTGGACCAATAGATCTGAGAAGGACTTCAGGTTCCCAGATATAGTAGACTACGCAAACAAGTATGTTCATAGACCGATATGAATTCAAATTCAGGTAACAAAGCAAAAGGACTTCAAAGATAGCAGCGCGTATACATAAGTAATGGCACAAGTGGAAATGGCGTCCCATGTCCGGCTGAGCTCTAGCAAACTGAATTCAAATTCAGGAAGTAAGACAAAAGGACTTCAAAGATAGCAGTGGGTATAAATGAAAAAAAGGTAAAACTGGAAATGGTGTGCCATGTCAGGCTGAGCATCATCAAACTCTACAAACAACTGTAACAAAGTAAAAAATTGCTAATGCAAAACATTCAGACTAGATAAAACAGGTTACCAGCCACCCATCAAAGCCCAGAGCCACAGCAAGCTCAGTCAAGCGTTCGGCATACATTTGAGCAGACTCCCGTGTAGAGAGAATTATGCCGGCATTAGCTTTCCCCTCATCCCACTCTGTTATGAAAGTCCCCAGTACCTTCATTTGCCGTAGGCACAAGGACAACATTATAAAGAAATATACCATCAGCCAACAATTCCTTTCATACCATACATAATTTTGGAAGAAATTTAAATCATATGAGTTAGACCGACATGTTCGACATTATACTGGTTTCGTCCCTCTTTTCAGTTGCAGACTTGAACAAATCAAGGATAAAGGTGACTTTTTGCTACCCACTTGTCAATTTGAAACCAGACACTCGTCTTGGTTGAACTTATTCTGAAGTTTTAAACCGACAAGTCACTGCCAAAGTCCGTTTCTATCATTCAATCTATTTTCCAATCAAATTCTCTTTTCTATAATAAGCGCAAACTGCTTCCATTTCCAATACAACTGCAAGAAGGCAACTTTTTTATCAAATATCCGACATGTAATTGATCAATTCTCAAGCTTGTAAAAATAATTAATATGCCTTCTCCAAAAGTTTAAACTTTTGGAATACTTAATTACTACAAAAAAATTATGTATTACACACAAAATTTAACTCATATTTAAATATTTATATTATAGAATAGAAGTGTGTTTGAATTTTATCTTAATCATATTTTTTCTCTCAAAACCATCAACAATTACTTACCTCACTCATTATCTTTTTGTCATACTTAAACGTAAAATCGTATCACTCATTTCTATCACATGTATAATCATTTACATATTTTTTCACTAGAAACATCACATCACTCATTTTTATCGTATATTTAATATTTAATTAATTTTTAATTATACATTTAAATTTTTTTTAATATAGTGGATGAATTATTTAGACGCTTGAATTTTATATTTTAAACATGGGTTATAACTAGTAAATAAATATTTAAGTTCTAATTTCTCTAAAAGTAAACTTTTAAAATAGATGATTGTTTAATAATTTTATCAACACTGACCTAATAGTATAAAAAATAAAGTCTGAACTTTACGTCCAAATTTTAAAAAGACTCCATAATTTTAAATTCATTACTAATTCACAAATAAAAAATAAAAAATAAAAAATTAATGGAATTAAACTCTAATAAAAGTCCCAAAAAATTAAGTCTAATCAAATTTTTTATTACAATAATATATACCTATAATTCAATTTATAACATTAAAAACTTAAAAATCAAAAGTTAAAAATAAATCCTCAAAAGTTAACTCATTCTTACCCCTCACCCCCTCACCCATTCTCTCTCCCTAATAAAAAAAAATAAAAGCAAAAGTCGAAAACTTTTTCATGTCAACATTATCATTTCCTTCTTTTTCTGTCTCTTTGCCTTAGAAAATTAAAAATAAATAATTTTTTTAAAAAAATTACAAATAAAAAAGTCACATTTAATATTTTTATTACAGGAAACAATCAGTTCAAAAGTCAAGTCAACTAAAAGTGTAACTTTTTCTTACCGTTCAAATCAAATCCAAATGAATTTCAATTCATCGAGTACATCAAAGATCAAACCAACAAAAAAAAAAAATTACTTCATAACATACCTTGACACCATGCTTGTGAGCAGTATTAGTCCAGCACGGAGGCGGCAAGGTAACCAAATAGTGCGAGAAATACACGAAAACATCGATCAAGTACCAGTGCCATATCGCGTAGGCACCCTCATTGCTCCCACCCTGCACCCACTTATCATCAACATACCCACCCTCCATGTCATGGCACACCAAAATCCTCGGACGCATCGGCAACGAAACATCAACAGTACTAGACTCAATCTTCACCGAAGATTTATTGAATGGATAGTGAAACGAATCAAAATAAGACCTAGATTCGAGTTCTTCGAGAGTTTTGATCGGGTAAGAGATTGGAATTGCCGGCTTCAACGGATCAAACGGCGGAGGATCGGAGGATTGGTCAATGATGTGATTTTCTTCAGCTGGATTGTTCATTCTCAAGAATTGAGAGAAAAAGTTGTGGATTGATTTGAGGAGTTTGTGAATGAAGACGAGGGTTCGGCGGTTTATATAGGCGCGGAAGGGTATGAGCATTGGAAGCAGGGAGAGTGAGTTTTGAAGAGACGACGATTACGAGGGCTAGTGGTGTAATGTAAATATAGTCGTTGACGTGACTCACGAGAGCGTGCTTTGAATTTATGCGTCGGCTAGGAGCTGGATTGGATCGGACCGCACTGGTCAGTCAACCAGTCAACGGCTCCGGTGTAGGAAAAAATATTGAGTGTAGGTAACTGTTCAATATTAAAAAACGTAATTAAATAATTATTCATCTATGCAATGTAATAATTATTTTATGTATAGAAATGAGACATAGTTTATTTATTTATTCAATAATAATATTATGTGATGATGATGAAGTGATTAAGGACGAGAATTCGGATTTTATCACAGCAAGGGTTAATCTCTACACAAGAGAAACTTTCGAGTCGTATGAAACGCACAAAAGATACTTGGACGATTGAAATTTGTTTTTTTTGCACTTTTTCTATAAAATTCGATTATTCCTCCAATCTATTATTCATTGAATGCCTTCGCACTCAGGGATTCTCGTGAGTCCAAATATTATATAAAATAGTTACTAAAATATTTTAACGTGGTACCCGTTATATTGAATATTTATTTTTGATGTAGGGCTAATGATTTGTACAAATTTATTGTTTATTGAGCTGCATTTAATCAGATTAAATGAGAAGATTTATATTAATTGGATGATTTAAAAGAGAAGATCTAGACATGCTCTTTTATATTAATTGCACCGCCCCAAATATTCACGTGGCCCTTCATAATTTCTTTTACGTTTGTTTATTTTATATTATCTCAAGCTACTACTTTCAAATCCCAACACACTATCTCACATATGCTGACATGGCTATATCGTTAATATTTGGTGTGAATTAAACCCTTAAGATTTGTGACTTAATCACTCAAATTTACTAACATTTGAAGTATTATATTTAGACTTTTTTAAATTTGTACTCGTGTAACACTTAAACATTTGTTGTAAATATATTTAATAATAAATTACAATCAAAGTTCTTAAAATTTGTAGACACATATTACTTAGTCTCTTAAGTTTAAAATATTATATTTAGACCAAAAATATTTCAATTAAATATAGAATATTAAATATTTAAATTTGACAATTAAAATTCATATTCTATTGTATTATTTATGGAAATAAAATAAAAATTTAAAATTTTCTTAAAAATTAGTAATTAGTATACAATTATATTGTCTATTGCAATTTAATTTGGTCGTTTAAATGACCAAATTAAAATACTAAACTATCATAATTGAAACTAAAAGATATTGTGTTCATTATAATTTGACCTCTTGTTTAATTTTTTAGTTTTATTCTAATATATATTACAATTGTATACTAACTATGCTTTTTTTTTTTAAAAAAAATAGATTTTTATTTTTGATTTTATTTAAATAATGACAAAATAGAACATGAATTTTAGTTATAAAATTCATGCTCTATTGAGAATGACTTAGACTCCTTGTTTGATTTTTTAATTTTATTCCAATAAATAGTATAACTGTATACCAATTACAAATTTTTAAGAAAAAAATAAATTTGTATTTTTTTATTTTATTTCAATAAATGATGCAATAGAACATAAATTTTGATTGTAAAATTTAAAACATTAGATATTTTATCTTTGATTGAAGTATTTTATGTTTAAGTATAACATTTTAAATTTAAGAAGTCTAAGTATTATATACATACAAACTTCAAGGGGGTCTAGGTGTAATTTATTAGTAGATATATTTACAACAAGTGTTTAAACCATATGGGGTCTGTGTATAATATTTTAAATGTCAAGAGATTTGAGTAATTAAGTAACAAATTTCAAGGGTTTTAGATGTAATTCTCTCTTAATATTTTAATCTTTTACCCTATTCCTTTATAAAACTATCTTAAGATTTTATTTAGCGTTAATTGTATCGGAGGTCTTTAAAGTATAAAGTTTGCCATATTTTAGTCACTAATGTTTTAATTTCATCATTTTGGTCTTTGAAATATTGAATATGTTTCTATATGGTCTTTCAAGCAGACAACGTCCATATTACTAACGATTTTTTATCATAAATTTATCATATAACACTTAAATATGGACAAAAAAATAATTTTGATAGCTATTAAATAAATTTTGGGTAACTTTTGACCCAAAAAAAATGTTATATCAGTAGTTTAGACCAAAATTTGGATAGTTTAGTTTAGGATCAAAATTGTGTAATTTAGGTAACTTTTTAACCAAAAATTGATTAAAAATTTGGTCAAAGGTTATACAAATGATTTTTTTTGTTTATATTTAAGTATCATGTAACAAGTTTATAATAAAAAATTATTAGCAATCTGAATGATGTATGTTTGAGGAATCTTATAGAAACATTAGTCATAGCTCATACTTGAAGGCACTATAAAATATAAAATTCGAGCGTCCAAAAAATCATTCCCACTATATTAATTTTTTTTAAATATATTAATTACAAATTAATCAAATATTAAATGATTAAGCATATGATAGAAGTGAGTGATGTGGTGTTTTTAGGGAAGAAATATATAAATGATTAAACATATAATAGATATAAGTGATGCACCAACGAGCGTTAGATCAGTTGGTAAGGAACTGTTCTAGCTTAACCAAGGTCTCGAGTTCAAGTCTTGGGAATGCAGCTGCGCTCGGTAGGGAGAGCTTTGCCGCCCTTGTGGTCCTACCTGGCTCGAATTCGGATTAGTCAGAGCCCAAAGCAGCTTTCGCATATCGGATAATCTGACCCAAAAAAAAAAAAAGAAATAAGTGATGCGACTTGACGTTTGAATTTGACAGAGGAATGATGGGTGAGGTAAGTGATTGTGATAATTTTGAAGAGAAAAATATTACTGAGATAAAATTCAAAGTATGAGCTGTTTTATTATATAGATATTCAATACTTCAGGAACTAAAATGATGCAATTGAAATATTAGAGATTAAAGTGAGACAAATTTCATACTTTGAGGATCCCAGTACAATTAACCATTTTCATATTTATTTATGGTTCTTTTTTATTCCTCTTATTCAAACTAAATTTTTTATCTAAAACCATTGTGAGTTAATTTTCAGAAGTACTTCAAATAGTAACATAAACGTGTTATAAATATAAACGTTTTGACTTCAAATTCTGATAACATCTTGGAGTTAGATCATGAAAGATTTATCCCTCATGAATATTTTAATTTCGATGTGAATGATCCACTTTTAACCAGATAAAAAAAAAATTAATCGAAATTCACGTAAATTTGTCCAAGCACACCTTACCGTTAAACTAAAAAACCAAAAAGAGACAAGGTTAAGAGTTGTCTAAGGCCAAATGGTGCGAATCTTGTGACCAATTGAGGAACCTGTGATATTCTGTGACCACTTGTGCAAGTTTTCATTCCATTCCAATGTTTCCACCAAGTAAAAATAGCTAAGTGGGAGATAAGAAAGAAACAATTTGGAAAGACAACTATATGGAAAAGTGAACACCCCCCCCCCCCTCCCCCCACACACACACACACACAAAATGGTAATTTGTCAAGTTTTACCATTTAGGATTAGATTGGTTTGGTAAAAATCAATTCAAACCCATGTAATTGAATTTTTGAGATAGATTTGAATAGAAATGTGATATATTTTCATTCTAACCCATGTTTGGATATGGCTGTACAGGAGCAGAAAAACTAAGTGGATTTCACGATGTGACATTAAATCAGATGCTCTTTGGATAATATTGCCCTCCGTCTAATAAAATATTTGACTTGAGGTAGGGTAGGGACACATTAGTAATTTAAATTTTAATCCCAATTCACCCATTTGAATATCACCCAATAAAATATTTGACTTGGGGTTCATTTCATTTAAATTATAATTCCAATTTTTATTTTTTTAATGGTCAGAGGTGTTCAAACCAGTTTATGCGTATTTCAATTAATATTCTCCTTTATTCAGTCAAAGACAGACTATCCACGTCGAGACTAGAGTATTTATGAAGAATAAACTTTTCATGACCTACCTCTAAATGTTTGTCAAAATTTAAATTCAGAACATCTGAATTTATAATTCATCTATATTTACTATTTGAACTAAAATATTTCACTTGGGATTGATTTCATTTTTTTACATGGGCCAGGATTTCTAATCCACTGAAAGAAAAAAATTTCAACATAGGATTTGTGGGTCTGAGTTTATTTTAGAGCTTTTTCCAAGTCGGTCCATATTTGTGGATTTTGGGAGAAGAAAGACATGCACATTTTTTTTTGGAATTTAAAGGACAATTAAAAGCATAAAAATTAATTTGCTCTTAATAAAATAAATAATTATATTACAAAATAGACAGTGACAACAAGATAATAACAATAACAACAACATAATAATAACAAGACAATAACAGTAACAATGATACAGAAACAATAATAGTGATACAGTAATAGTAACTATCACTGTCACAGTAACACGTAGGGGTGCAATTTGGGTTGAGCAACTCGATTTCAACCTAAGCCCACTCCGAAAAAATTAGAGCTTGAGCTAGAGTTTTTAATATTTGGATTGGACTTGGGTAAAAATTCTAAATTGAATTCAATTTGGGCCGGGCTCGGCTCCGGTTGAGGCATCG
>CM042201.1:17634561-17645331 GCA_023539305.1 Ilex asprella
TTACCAGATTGAATTTTACGGTCAAATATATGTTATATTTATTTTTGATATGCAATAATATAATAGTATTATAAACGATCTAATCAATCTATTTAACAAAATAAAAATAAATTCTTAAATAAATGACATATTAGGTATTCAAAAATTTATAGAATAAGATAATAATTAAATTTGGCAATAATTAAAATATGGATTAATTATTTGACACGTAATTTATTATTTACTTTATTTACACATATAATTCACGTTTTTAAAAAATATTATTTAAATTTATTTACGTGCAACGCACATGGTGCATTGCTAGTATATAAAAACCTATATATACATATGAGTTAATTGCATTGCTTTTATTGTCTGTAAAAGTAACATGAATTGATATTAATTTTCTTGTTTGATCCATTTGCACAAATCCTAGTAAATTACCATTTCTAAAGAGAATTTATTCTAGTTTATTGAAAATGTAAATTAGCATTGAATTGTGCAAGCAAACATGGAAATCCAGATCAAAGTTTTTCTAACCAAACTTATAACAAGAGTAAACTACACATATGACTTTTAAACTATGACACTTGTGTCAATTGAGCCTCTAAACTCTCTAATTATATCAATTGAGTCCTTCTATCTACCTTCATTAGATTATTTAACAGAAAGTGGCAGAGTGTGCCACTCATGTGATCGGGCTGCAACTCATTTGTATCACGTGAGTGGCACACTTCGCCACTTTTTTGATAGAAAATCCAATGGAGTCAAACTGAATGGCTCAATTGACACAATTAGAGAGTTTAATGACTTAATTGACATAAAAAAAATTAAGAACTTAATTGATAATAACCATATGTATAGTTTACTCTTATAACAAATATCTAATGCGGTGAGCTTGCAATGGTCATCAAACCAAAACCTATAGGGACCTAATTTGAGTATCTAATCAAGGTCCTAAAACAATATACTCATTGAATTAGTTTTGAGTTTCAATGTTAGATAAAATCTACCTTTAATCAAATGGATACATTGAATTAAGTTCCAAGAATAGACCCCAAATTCGGTCCAAATATTATTTTTTCATCAGTAATGTTACACTAAGTTATTTTCATCAACGAAAAAAAGAATCTTATTAAGAAAAATTGGCAAGAACAGTATCAAATACAGATTAAACATGTTTAATGAGCCACAATCTCTTGAAAATCTCATCCATATAAAGAAGCCCAGAGGTCCTCCAAAAAGAAAGTTTTATATTCTAACACACAGCTTTGTATTGCAAAAATGCATAGTGATCTTAATACACAGATAAACAATGTGGTAATGGTCTATTCATGTCATCAAAAACTGCTAAATTTTGATTGCATTGAAGCCATCGATAATATAAATCTTTTTTTTTTCTCTTCACTCAGCTATAGAGCTATATATATTTCTTTTTTTTTGTTCTGTTGAATGGGGTGTTCAAACCAGCTTACATGCATTTTTACTAATTTCTTTCTCAATCTGGTTAAAGGTATGTCATCCACGCCAGAATTAGTATATTCATAAAAAATAAATCTCTCATTATCTGCTCCCAAAGAATTGCCCAGATTCAAACTCAAAATGACTAAATTTATAATTCGTCCCTATTACTACTTGAGTTACTCAATTTTTTTTGTATTTTATAATTTTCTTAATATCGATTGTGTTTTGAGACGTAAAACTCGAATGCATATAATCACCTATAAACCATGCATAACGAATAAATGTAAGTTTTATGCGACCACAACAGCTCGAACTCATTACATACATGTTTACACCCATCTCGATTCTTAAAACAATGAACAAAGCTTTTCAGATTTCTTGGTATGGTTTTTTAAGCTGTGACATATCATTGCCTTTTTAGTTCTCTGGTATTTATTCTACTACACAACACATATGCACAACTAGAAACCAAGGAGGCCAAAGGCTTCAAACTAATGGAGCCATCTTCTTCCTCTTCTCCTCCTTCCACTTACCCCCTCAGGAAAACACCTCTCTCTCCATACCTCTTCGCCTTACTATCTTTCATCGTCTTCCTCACAGTCCTCTACAGTGAAGACTTGAGTTGTCTATTCGGACACATTGGCTTCGACATAAGCGCTTCAGATCGATCCATTGCAAACACAGGTATGATTGACTTAACACCATAGGTATCTTCGCAGTTACAGATTCAAGTCAAAAAAATTGTCTCTTCACATTCTGCGCATGTCTGACTCTACTTATTCTTGCCAATTGTCTGAGTCATTTATCAAATTTCTGATTCTTTTTCCTTTTTTTTTTTTGTATTGGTGTTAGAGAATGAAGGAGAAAAGTTGCCATTTGCAATCGGAGAGACCATAAGAGGGTGCAACTTGTTCAGTGGGAAGTGGGTTAGGGACAACTCGACTCGGCCGGTTTACCAGGAATCCGACTGTCCGTTCCTACCACCACAGGTGACATGTCAAGAACACGGAAGACCTGATAAGGAATACCAGTACTGGAGATGGCAACCTCATGGCTGTTCTGTCCCAAGGTCCACTACATTTTTTTTTCCTGTAACAAAAAAAACCCATTGTTTTCACTATCATCATCAGCAAGTCTTCCTATCAGGACTATTCCCACTATTAATTTTTGCTCTCTAATATTCTAGTTTAAATATCAGAATTTCTCATTTATAGAACACAATGACGAAAGATGATTCATGTAACCGACTCTAAAAATATTGAGACAAAGTTTTGTTGAGTTGAATTGAGTATAGTTTAGATACAAACTCTCACATCAACACGGGAAACATGACGTTAAGTGTTCTTAAAATTACTTCATATTTTTTAAATGGTATTTGGGTGATTTTGTGATTCTAGAAGTTGAATTTGATTATTTTTCCTATTCAAATAAGTGAAATATAAGTAAAATTTGTAAATGTATATAATATGTCTAGGTGAATTAAATTACTAGTTATAATGTTACTCGTTTAAGAAATCAGATATTCAGTATATTTTCCTGTAGTATTGCTTTATTTGATTTTTTTTTTTTGGGTAAGTTCTCTATTTGATATTACTAAAAAGTATACAAGAGCATTTCCAAGAGGCTAGCTAAACCCTCTAACTTAGCTATTTTAGATAGTTTTTTCCTAAAATATGGCTCCAAGAGATTAGCTAAAAGGCTATCTAAAATAGATAACCCCAATTTTATTAGATAGATGTAGCTAGCCCTATTTGTGGCTATCTAAAATAGATAACCCAATTTTCACTATATTTATGGGTATATTTCATACAAACATTCAGATTTATCTTTCTTTCATGCTTACATTCAGATCTTCAAAAAAATTTTGGTCAGTATAATTTACCCAAATTTTCTTTCGTTTATATTTTACCCAATTATATAGGTATTGGTTTACTTGATATGTCTTGCCTGATTCGGTACGCGTCGGGTTCGTGTCAATATTCGTGTTAATAAAAAATTATTTAATTTGACAACAACTAATATAATACTATTTTAAAAATTATAAAAAATTATAAAATTCTTATTTGTTATCTACAATACTCGTTCAATAATTATTTTTCTATCTACAGTAATCATTATTCATGTTATTAGTTGAATCTTAATTTGATCCATTTATTACTCATGTTAACGAATTGTGTTATTTTCGGGTTCGTGTCGGATTTGGTTCTAGTCGGATTCACGTTCGAGTGAAAAATTGACACCCCTATTGGTTTACTTGTTAATTTGTTTGTATTGTTGATCATTAATTTTCTAAATTTTGATGACGTGGCATAACATGTCATGTGATGTCATCAATATGGTGATGGCATGACATACTAAAAAATATTTTAGATTTTATTATTGAAAATTAGTTGAAGCAGTTAATTAAAATAGATAGTGTTGTTGGAATGAGTTTAAAAAAATAGTTAGTTAAAGTATATAATATAATATTTAAATATATTTTTAATAGCTATTTTAGATAGCTCTAGGAGATGCTCTAAGCCTTTAACAACTATTCTTGCATATGTATTTGTATATTCACACTATTAATAAAAGGAGAGGGCCGGGTTTAGTGTCCACATAAAAAATGTCTATAATATTCTTTATTTTATTTACTTTAATGTCACATAACTTTTTTTTAATTACATTATCAATTATACTTAATCACCCATAAGTATTTAAATTTATAAATACTAATATCTTCTTCTTCCTTTTTTTTTCTGTGTCCATTGGTATTTATGTACATGACCCTAGTTTTTTGTTGGTTCGGTGGTCAAGATGTTTGGAATTTGGATCAGTTTACGCGATTTTTGATTAATTTTATTTTTTATTTAGTCTAAGGCAAATCACGTCGGAACTAGAGTATTTTTAAAAGATAAATCGCTCATGAACTGACCCCAAAAAGGTTTACAATATGTTGTTAGCTACCTTTTGAGGTTTACATGACCCTTTAGAGGAAGAGTAATGCGAGATGGACTTAAAAACTAAACTTAAAAAATTGACTTGATAATCCCAACCATTGAATAGGTGGTAGGTCCCAATATATGCTGGGACCTACTGTGAAATCAATGGTTATAATTATCAAGTCTACTTTTTAAGTCCATGCAGCATTGCTCTTAAAAAAAAATATGACAAAGAATAAAAAAAATGGTGCTGGATGAGTTTAAGGCTTCTTAACACCTCCAAAAGTTATTCTTTTTAATGTTGTGCATGAATAAGAGATTCTACAATCAGGCTATTGACGCCGATGTTGGGACAGGGTTATCCCACATTAGATAGTCTTAGGGTTGTGTGTGTTTAAGGCCTATTCCACTATCACTTTAAGTTGCGGTATAGTAATGATTCTGTGTGTGTGTTTATTCTACAATGGTTGTAGAGCAGAACCTGATGTTCGTTCCCACCAATCTTACAGCTTCAATGCCACATTGATGATGGAAACACTTCGAGGGAAGAGAATGATGTTCGTCGGCGATTCTCTAAACCGTGGCCAGTTTCTCTCCTTGGTCTGTCTTCTCCAGTCGATCATCCCAGAACATGCAAAATCCATGCATAAAAATGGTTCTCTAACTGTTTTCGCAGCCAAGGTACTTGACAAATTGTTTCTGTAGCTTCATATCAACTTATCAAACACTTGTGATTAAGATCTTCTATTATTTTAATTTCCTTGTTGTGTTTATAGGATTACAATGCAACGATTGAATACTACTGGGCACCGTTTCTTCTTGAATCAAACGCCGACGATGCTGATGTTCACAGGATGTCTGATAGAACTGTTAGAAAAGGGTCGATCAATAAGCATGGGAGGAATTGGAAAGGAGTTGATATTATGGTGTTCGATACCTATGTGTGGTGGCTGACAGGATTAAAGTTTAAGATTTTGTAAGTTCCTCCCCTACAGCCCTAGTCAAATAAAGTTTTTTTTTTAATGCTAGGGATTTCCTAATGGCTCTGGATCTCTAGATATGACTGATAATTGAGCCGAGTTACTCGGTTTCAACTTAGACTCGGCTCAGGTAAGACTTAACTCAAGATAAGAGCTTAAGTCTTTTAGTCTTGTTTTCTAAATAAATATAAAAATTTGTTTAAACTCGACTTGTTTATATGTCAATTAGTCAAACTATTTATGCTCGGCTCAGGTTCGGCTCGTTTTGAGCTAGGCGCAAGCTCCGCTTATTTTCTAAATGAACCGTATTTGAACAATTTTTTATGCTCGTTTTTGCTTGCAAAGCTCAACTTGATTATCTGCCATACCTTTGGGTGACTGCGCTCCATTGAAATTGAAATTGAATTTTTTTTCAATAGGACCTACTCATTCAAGAATTCCTCATTTATTGGGATCTGAAATTTGGTATCTATAGTATTTCTCTTTTTTCCATTTCTTTTGGGGATGTAACTTGGCGGTTCAGTCCAAGCTCAACCAAACTATTTAGTACTTAAGTGAAGATTTTAGTACTCGGGTTGAGTTTGGACAAAAAAATTCCAATCTCATCTCAACTTGACAAATTATTGGATTGGCGTTTTGGAATCGAACTCAAATTAACAAATTCGAGTTCAAATTGTATTCTAGACTGAGTTGTTAACCCGAGTTCAAACTAAATTCAAACCCAAGAATCAAACCCGAATTCTACTAGACAATATTTGGGTTGTAAGAATATTCACATTATATTCGGGTTAGGATTAAAATTGGATTGATTGTTTTAGAGTTTGAGTAACTTCTCAATCCGCCCAAGGTGCACTCTTAGTTTCTCTCTCTCTCTTACTTCTTCTTAGCAAGGGCTCATGGACTGTCTTGATGCAGGAAAGGGTCATTTGAGGATAAAGTGAAAGACATTGAGGTGCTATCAACAGAGGATGCTTATCGTATTGCAATGAACGATATGTTGGGATGGGTAGAGAAGAACATGGACCTTAAGAAGACAAGAGTCTTCTTCACCAGTATGTCACCTTCTCATAATATGTGAGTATCTAAACTGTCTTGACCTTAGCAAATTAATATTTCATGGAATGTCATGGAATATATTTATTATGTTATTCATTTTTTCCCAAATACTGAATTTTTCCTTACTTCACATACCTATACATAACAGGACAATCAGTGCACGAGCCTTGTTATTGTGTTCTCTGAGTGCAGAGAGACTATTTTTATGACTGAACACTCTAAATCTCACTCAGTCTCACCTCCACCAAAGCCACATACACCACCACCATCACTATTCTCAATATTTGAATAGATGGAATGATAACTTCACTAAATCATCACCACAAACCCTAAATTTCTTTGAGGGACCTACTTATATAAAATATATTCCACTTGAATTTATGGCGGGTGATCTAAAATTCAAAGAACTTGTGAAAAATTTAGAGGAGGGGGATTGAAATAGGAAAAGTTTGGCATGTCAAGAACACTTAACTGTGAACAAATCTTCTGTTGTTGACAGAAGCACAGACTGGGGAGGCAATCCAAACGGCAACTGCTACAATGAAACAACAATGATAGAAAACCCCACATACTGGGGATCAGACACTCGGAAAAGCATAATGCAGGTGATCGGAGAAGTGTTTGAAAACTCAAGAGTCCCCATAACATTTCTCAACATCACACAGCTATCGAGTTATCGGAAAGACGCACACACATCAATATACAAGAAGCAGCTGCTCCCATTGACCCCTGAGAAGAGAGCAAACCCTGCTGGATATGCTGATTGCTGGCATTGGTGTCTTCCTGGGGTTCAAGATACATGGAACGAGTTGTTATTCACCAAGCTTTTCTATCCTTGATGGTCATGGAGGAGGAAGCCCTTAGCAATATGACTACGATTTCGTAACTTTTTTTTTTTTTTGAGTAATTTTTTAAACCGAAGTACAATTCATAAAAAAATAAATAATGTTTTGATTTGCATTTAATAAATTGATTTATATGAATTTTAGCTTACCAGTAATACATTCATTTATTTATATATGTTATTACGTGTAGTAGCCTCTAAAATTTGGACATGTGTACTAACCACAAACACGTCGCAAGACTAAGGAAGGACCATGAGCTGACATAGGAGTGTTAATCGAGTTATTGTCAAACCTTTGTCGAGTATAATTTACACATAAACGAGCTGACTCGTTTAACTATTTACTCATAAACGAGTCTAAAATAGTGTTTAAATCTGACTTGATTAACAGCCCTAGACATAGTAGGATAGACCTGCCCACGAATGGCAAAGGCCGTGGTAAATGACCATGGAAGGCATACATTAACTCCGGAGTGTATTCAACATTATGAAGAAGCATGGCCTCCTTGCCACGGAAGTCTGGGGGCAATCTTGGCCTAATCTACGCAATTTAGCTACCCCACTACAGAAGTGAATGATATAGCTGGGGTCTCGCAAAAAGTGTATCCCTAGCAAAGCCTCAAGGGCTACCCTCATAAATGAGACCTTTAGAGAAAGCCTAGAACGCATTGGATGCCTATGATGGTAAAGTCGACTAATGGTACATCATTGCTCAACTGATCCAAGGGATTAAGAGTAGAGGTCTTGCTTTGAAATAAAATATTATGACACTCCTCGAAAGAAAACAGAACAATAGGAGCGAATGAACACAATTGTCAACTTTAGCCTCGGGCAATATTTCGAAGGTTTAGTTTATTTGAACAGGTCTTCCAGTGTATGTTTTACTACCTACTGGGTTGTGATTGACTAGAGGGACTTTTTTAAAGTATAAGGTGCTAATTTGGACAATTAACATATGGAATGATAAGAAATGCAGATTGATGGTTGAATGACCGAAACTGGGCAGCTTAGACGAGGGTCATGACAGGGGTTCCGAAGGAAAAAAGAAGCACTATGGTGCGCGTTCACTAGGTGAACCGAGGACATGACCCTTTCACAGTCATGCTCCCACAGTGACCCAGCCACGACCCACGACCTTTCTACCTTTGGTATACCCCTTACCTCGAAGAATATAACCTTCTTCGAGGGCCAAGTCTAGCTTGTATTCGAAGAGACGTCACATATATCTAATTAATGCATGAGACACTTGACATGCAATGTGCGACCTTCCGTACAAAAGTTGCCAAGACAATTGCAAGTAGGCATAACTGTAACGTATGGTGTTGACTCTTGTACAAAGGCAGTTATAGGAAGCCCATAGGTCAACCTTGACTGCCTGAATACCTATGCTATAAACACCGTCATTACTTGTCTATACAGTACACACACATTGCCTGAGATAAACATTTCGGTTAATGTGAGAATATTCACTTACTCTACCTGTCCGACAAATCTTTTGCTTAAAAGTTGATCTCAACAATATACAGTCTGCTCTAGTCTTTTTATCACATCGTTTTATCCTACTCGTCTATTTGAATACATTGACATCAAACACGTGTTAATCTCTTTGTCTCTGCACCTACATTACAATACATGCAATATAAATTTGGAGGAAGTAAGCAAAAATAGATTAGCGAAAAGTAGTCACACGGATATATAAAACAAATGCTGCTTAAACAAAAATACTTAGAAAATAATGGAAAGTAAATTTTTTTTAAAAACGCTATCAAACAATATGTTAAATCTTCTTTTGATGACGGAAAGCATTGGAGCCGCAATTTAACTTATATTGTTACTTCTGTTGCAAAGTGAACACGACAAAAAAATTGCATTGATACTTTCTAGAAGATGAACTTGATTTTGTTGTTTAAATCAGTTGAACGAGTGTTACCGAAATCGGTGGGATCAAGTTATTTTTGTATGCGGAGATTAACATGATATATTTATTTGTTTAAAATTATTAAGATTTGAATGATAAATTATGTTTTAAAGTGACCTGTTTTAAGTAATGAAATAAACTACGATTGGTGGTAGTGAAATAAGAATTGTCTCACATTGAAAAAAGACTAACTCTTTAGTTAGTCTCCACTTCTGTGAGTGGAGTGAGTGTCTACATTACCTTGTTTATCACGCGCGCACTGCCCACCTCAGTACGACTTGGCCCGAGTTTGATATAATCCTTTTAGACAAAATTTATTTGAATTGGTGCGGGTCATTGATCAAATCAATTGGATGCGAACGTGGATCGAAATTAAAATACCAACCAAAATTTAAATCCAACCGAATTTTAAAATTTCTATCCTTTACTTTGAATTTGACACCAAAATGGGTGTAGTTCATTCCAGAGAATTTGTACATTCTAGGAGGTGTCTTTTGTCTGTTCAGATTAAAGAGTGTGTCTCTTTAACCTGAACAGTGACATCCAATGTCTCTTGCAGTCTAAACTGCTAACAAGGGTTTATAAATAGACTACCTCATTGTCATTTCAATTCATCTCAATTCTAAATTCCAGAATTTTTTCTCTTTTTTCTCTGCATATTGTTGTATTGTTTTTTTGGTTCGATTCAAGTATAAAACACAAATTGTGTTTACTAGTCTTTGGAAATTGAAGTGTTATTTCTGCAAAGACATAATCCGTTCAATCTTGGGAGGCAGTTTGTTCATTAACCTTGAGAACCGAGATGGAGTAAATTTGTCTTAAGAAAATTATGTTTTATAAGGCTCGAATTGAATATTCTGATTTTTTTATATTATTGTTCGTACAGATATGCGTCACTATGAGTGCATTAGTTTGCTCACTTTCTATTTTGATTAAGTTACATATAACAGTATACATATATAAGTTAAATTTTGTTATTGCATAAGTTAGATTTTATACAGTTTAATATAATATAATTATATATATATTTTCCATAATATTATGATAGTTAAAGTAGTATATACGCTACAAAGCTACAAAACTCACACAACCCGAGAGATTATATGTAAAGCACTTGCCTCTATGCTACCTAACTCATTAATTTATGGACGAATTAGACGAGTTAATAAATAATGGGTTAAAATTGTCACATTTATGCAAGTATAATAATTAGCCTATACTATTCTATATAAACAGGAATCTAATTTTTTTTTTGTTTTTTGTTTTCTTGGTCTTACTTAGTTTCCGTCACTGCTGACATATTTGAAATCATATACGAAAGTTCCTTTCATAAACTCATTCAAATCTTATACTTACCAGTTTATCCATCTTTAGTAAAGGAGCCGAATGAAGCCAAAGTTTCAGGTTCCGTTCTGAGTTATTTAAGTTAAAAAATGATGAATTCAAACAAAGGGTGCTCAATAAAAAGTAACCTCGCCAACTTGCAAACCAACTTGCCAAATTCATCATCAATGTCACTAGTATCTTAATGTAGCATTTGAATTCTCTGTGCTACGAAGAGATGATAGTCTCCATAGAAACTTGCAATATATATATATATATATATAT
>CM042201.1:17650331-17674543 GCA_023539305.1 Ilex asprella
CATTTTAATAATGAATGGTTTAAAGTAGTCTAATCAATAGTTAAGATAATAAAATTAAATCAAGATTATAATTTAATGTATAAATTATAATTTTAAGAATTTTGTATAACATATAAAATGTAATCAAAATATAATTTTAGGGGTATAATATATAGGCCAGCTACGTAACCGACTAATACCGACTGCAGCTCTTGCTCCTACTAAGGCAATTGTAGCTAATACTTGACATTATGTCGATGTGTTTCATTCTGACCGCTATTTTTTTGAAGCAGATAATTTCCCAACAATCTGCTGGGCTTTTAAAAAGTTGAGGAAGAAAATGCAATCCCAATCCGAGAGAATAGGTAATTACACCTCTCACATCCAAAAGATTATGAATCAAGTTTTTCTTTCTCATGAATAACAAATATAGACCAAAAGAACTAGACTCTCCTCACAACTCAAGGGGATTAGGCACCATTCACGGATATCAGTCTTCAATCGCTCGTTCAATAACTCTGCTTGTAACAACATCTTCAACCATGACTTAAATTTTTACTCAAATTTAAATTAGTATTTGAGTAAAAAGCTTGATTTGATACAAAGAGCTCTAATGGACAAACTCAAATTTAAAGAATGAGAAACTTAAATTTAAATGATGACAAACTCAAAATTAAATGAGAGTAAAGATGATCATTGAATCTGTAAAAGATGCTGAATCTCACCATTAAAAATTTGGTAAGGATTTGAGTTTCCCTTAATTTGAATAAAAAAAAAGTCTCCATTAATTTGGTATAAATTTGAGTAAGGATTGGAATAATTTTTTTAGATTTTTTTATTTAATTTTAAATTTAAATTTAAATTTAAGTCAGAGTTGGATATGCCTAACGGAGAACTTTTAATACATTTAAGTAGACTTGTCTTAATAAAACTTTAGTTTGCCTGTTCATTTTCCGTCATTTTGGATGGGAACTTTTATGTTTCTTATTATATTCTCTTGAGGAGGTTCCACCATACACATAAGAGTTCAAGTTATTTTAACTTCGGATATGCTTCAAGTTCTTTAAAGAGCATGGAGGAAAATGTATGGAAAAAAACTAGAAGTAAAAGTACCAACACTAATTCCTTTAAATTCCACAATTCCATGGAAGGAAAATGATTAAAATATTAGTTTTTTGTACCATAATTAAGCTAAAAATGAAGAACCAAAATTTTTTTTTTTTTGGGCAGATGGCAGAATGATGAAGAAAATCCCTAAGAAAATAAAACATAGATAAATGAGTAATGCTAGATGGACTTAAAAACTAGATTTAAAAAGTAGACTTAATAATCTCAACCATTGAATAGATAGTAGGTCCCAATAAATATTGGAATCCACATTAAAATCAATGATTGTAATTATCTAATTTTTAAATTTATTTTTTAAGTTCATATAGCATTACTCTAAATAAATAGAAAATAATAGACTGATCAAGTCATAGAGTCACAATTTTCATATAAATTGTCTAAAAAGTTACAAAGACATATCACCTGATCAGAATGATCATTATTACAAAATACCATGAAAATTTAAATAATAGAAGAAAATAATCAATTTACATGGTAGAGGTTCCAACTAGGGTTCACAGTGGAACAATCTCGAATGAGTTCAAGTCGAGGTTAAAAAATTTTGTTTTTTTAACCGAACTAAAAAAATTGTTCAAGATCAACTTGCTTAGAAAACATGCAAAACTTGAACGAGTTGAAACCAAGTTGAGATCGAATAATTATACATAAACGAATCAAACCTATTGCCGAATCTATCGAGCTTATTTTCTAAACGAGCTCACACAACTTGAACAAATAAAAAACGAGTTAAATTCGAGCCAAATACAAGTAGCTCAGCTTGATTAAGAGTCCTAGTTACGACCCACAAAATGAGGAGTAAATATCGGTTCCAACAATTACACCACGTTAACATTATAACGGGGTGTAACCGTCGATTGATAACTCAACAATTAAATAAAATACACCACGTTCCTTCAAAGTCATCCTCCAAATAACCGTCACATATTAAAAAAAAAATTGGGGTTCATTTACCCATTCTTACCCAATACTCCAAAACAAAATGAGACAACAAAAAAAAGTATCAAAATAAAATCAATGAAGACACAAAAGTCAGGATGATTTACAGTTAGTCTTGGCCAAGTTGTGGGCAATCTGAGCCAGCGACTGCAAGTTGCACCTCACAATCGTATCAACAAACGCAATAGTCTCCTCCTTGGTGTTACCAGGTGGAATATCAACTACATACGATTCAACCACAACCGTCCCTGTACCACAGGCCATAGGGTGAAGAGTAGTGACGGACCTGTAATTTTTAAGCCTATGATCGCCGCCGACGATGCTGAAGCTCAAAACATGTCGTTCATCGTCAAGAATTTCAAGGCGTTCCGTGCTAAAACCGGCAGGGAGACCGGAAATCACTTGGACTTCCCGGAGAGAACCAACAGTCCCGTCACCGGAGATCACGTGACAGCTCTTGAGGAAATGTTTATAAGCTTGTGGGTTGTCAAAACGGCGAACGATCGACCACACGGTGGCTACTGGGGCGGCGATGGTCTTGACCACGGCGGAGCAGCATTGGTTTGGCCCAACAAGGTGGGTGTGGTGGTGTAATATGTAATCAGGAACTTGAATAGATATAGGTATTTTGCAGATGGTTTGGGATTGTTTTTGGTAGTTCACGGTGGTGGTGGCGGTAGCGGGGCTGGCGGTGGTGGTGATTCTGTGGAGTTGTAGAGCTGAAGGCATGCTTTCTTTTTCTCTCTCTCCTCTCTCTTGGTCTCTTGTTCAAAAAGTGGGTATAAAGTTTGGAAGTTCTGAGATAAATACGCACATAGGTTTAGAGTGAGAAGGAGAAACCTTTGTCCACTTGTAGTAGTTTCAACTTTCCTCGGACAAAACCTTTTGGACCGGAGAGAAAGATACGGATCATTACGACGGATTTGCAAGTGGACCATCTACTTGCAACTTCTTTAGACGCAGTCTTAGTTAAATACACCCTTTTCATTTCCTAATATTACATGGATTGCCCTCGACTTCCTTAGTATGAGAAAATGTTCAGGTTGATGGTAATATCACCTCATAACCTACATCACATAGGTCATTAGTGAAGAGCGAGAGCGAGAGTAATCGCAAAATTTAAAAATATTTAAGGGTGGAAGTGTTATTAAGAGCATTATATTATATGTATCAATACAAACATTCATTCATAAAAATTAATAAATAAATAATAATAATAATAGAAACACATGTTTGTAATGTCACTTGCGTAAAATTTACCAATTAAATTTGAAGATCAAAATCCATCATGGTAGTTGGATTAACGATGTGTCTTAATATTTATAGGGTCAAATGTCATTTCAACAGAATCGAAGGATTTGGCGAACATATTTTGGCTTTTCACTTTGTTTTTTCGACTACAAGGTGTTGAAACTTATGACGATTATTTCTTTGAACTTAACGACTTGTCATCGTGATTTAAATTGGTCTAGATTATGTTCTTAAAATGACAAGAGTGATTAACCTTTAAGGGGTGTGAAAAAAAAAATTAAACCTAAGACCTCTCAATTACAAAAAATTAGACTAAACTACTAGACCACTCTTAAAGATTATCTAGTTTATCATTTTAGTCCGAGTAGTAATACGGTTTTTATTGAGTGAGGAATGCAACGGTGATACCATGTCACCATTGATGACATAGTATCACTAACCAATAATAAAACTCTAAGTTGATAAGGTGAACCCCACTTAATGTTGCATGAAAGAATAGTGAAGAGTTATTTACTTAGGTGATATCTTAATTATTAATTTTTGTAAAGTCTATTTGCTTATTTGAGATTTTATTAATTAGTAATATCATATCACATTATCATGTAATATCACCGTTGTAATGAATATTTTCTCGTGAGTAAGATGCTCGAAATGTCGTGGCGTCTTATTGAAAATTTCATTGAGGCATTTTTTTGTAAGATTTATTTGGACTTAAGTCCACTCAAAATTTTGTATGAGAATAAGTTCATTTCGATATCTATTGTCCAAAATACCACAAATAATTATATTAAATTAAAACAAATTTGAAAACTAAAAACTCTTAAATTTTAAAAGTTTTACTAAGATTTACAAACTTGTGTCTGAAGGCATTATAGAATATAAAATTTGAGCATCTAAAAAATTGATCTTATTATATTAAATAAAATTTATTTTATCTATTATTTTATTAAAAATATTGACAAAATTTTCTCAAAATGCGTAATTCGATAAAAAAAATTTAACATGTGTATATACTATCGTGTATGGATAATGTTTAAAATAAAAATTACGTTATACTAAAAATAAATCAAATATTAAATTATTGAACATGTAATAAAAATTGGTGATGTAATAGTTTTGGAGGGGAAAATGTGTAAAAGATAAAATTCAATTTCTTATGTGTTTTATTATATATGTATATAATAAAACACCTAATAACTTAAATGTTTATCCCCTACATATTTTTCCCATAAAAATATCATATCATCTATTTATACCACATGTTCAATCATTTAATATTTGATTAATTTATAGTTTAATATAATTTTTATTTCAGATATTATCTATAGACGATAACATACACATGTTAAGAACATTTAGAGTGTGTTTGAGATCACTTATGAAATTCAAAAAGTATTTTTTTAATAAATGATTATCAAAAGTGTTTATAAGAAAAACACTTTTATTAAATAAGTATTGTTTGGATACTCAAAATTTAAAGTACTTAAATTAATGTATTTTATAAAAAACACATTTGGATGTGAAAATATGTATTTGTGTTCCAATTGTTAATAGTATTAAATGTACAAACATATACTACACATACAATAATACACACAAAAAAAAATTATTCACAAAAATATCATATTAATAAATGTATCATACGAAAAAACTACATAGTCCAACTATCACAATGACATACTAAAGGTCAATAAAACACATTATCAATTATTGACTGTTTCATTCCATCAGAAAAAATGAGTTACCTGCAAGTTCTTGGGGACTTGCAGAGAGGTATTGACCATTGGGGGGAGTCGGGAAAAATGAGAGGTGAAAGTGAGAAGTGATTTTTAAAAGTAAAAGTTAATTTTTTTTACTTTTTTTTATTAACTTATTTAAGTACTCAAATTACTTTTACTTATCAAAAAGTATTTTTAATAAGTTAAATCAAACACCACTTTTTTAAAAAAAATATTTTTCTTAAGTTAAAAGTCTTAAAAATACTTTTTTTTAAGTCATGCCAAACAAGTGAGACCGATTTTTAGGGCACTCAAATTTTATGTTCAACCCTGCCTTCAAATATGAGTTATAACTAATATATAACTAATAGTACAAAATTGACATCAGCTCTGTGTCCGATTGTGTAGAGCTTGGGATTGATAGAGAGTTTACGAGCCTTTGACTTGAGAGAATAATGAGTAAAGAAGAACAAGAATAAGATAATACTACTGAAAATACAGAGCCTGAAGATGAAGAAAAAGAAGAAGAAGAAGAAGCCGATGGTGACAACGATGGCAATAATGACGGAGTGAGAATATATTTTTTGTGAGAAATTAATGTTTGAAGGGCACGGCTAGTAAATAGTGAGGAAAGGCCATGGATGAACTGAGACACTATCACTTCAATCTCTCTTTCTCCCCCCCCCCCTCTCTATCATAAGTTTAATTAAGTATTAACAGAAGAATAATGTAGATAATATATATTCAAGAATTTCAATTTTAAATATTATGGAAAAAAATTTATTGACTGGTCTCCATTAAGCGTGAATTGAGGGATAATTGTTCCTTGGTTAGAAAACTGATTTAACATGTTCAATAGAAGGGCATTTTAGACTTAATAAAAAAATTTGAACTTAACTACTAAAAATAGGGGTGTTCAAATTTTCAATTAGTTGTAATTTTTTACCCTACCCGACCCTATTGAACAGCTAATCGAAAAAATCGAATAGAAATGCAGAATAGCCATTAATCACCATATGGTTTAAATTTAAAATAATTGTTATTATATTTGTAAAATAATTATGATGGATTGATGTTTATGTTTTCTTGTATTTTATTGTAATTGTTATAATTGTTTTAGGTTTTAATATTATTGGTTTATTATGTTGTTAAATTGGCCCATGCTATTTAATTGAATTGTTAAAATGATCCAAAAATTAATAACTATAAAAGTGTTCACCCGATTTTCTACCCGATTAATTTGGCCGGAAGTCGGGTAAAAATTCCACACTTGATCTGGTAGGATAAGTCAAGAAAAAATTATTCCGCAAAGTATCGAGTAAGAAGACGAAAGACCATATTTTCTACCCTTAGAGTAATAAACACCCCTAACTAAAACAATAATAATAGGACGTAATGCCAAGTATGTTTAAGCGACCAAGTATGTTTAAGTGATAGACTTAATTCATTTTAAGGTCTCTAAGGATAACAATCCCCAATTATTAACTTTTTTTCAGTTAACATTAGGTCTTTGGTGATGACATATTTGCAATCACCTTAAGGGACATAGCAGAGACCAAGAAAAATATTTTATGTTCACTAATGCACAAAGGTATATCAGTACCTTAAGCAATGGCAGCAGGACTATGATAGGGAAAAGAGGTGGACCTCATGTCTTAAATATTACATTTGTAACAAACAAGTTTTATGTAATTTTTTTGGAACCCCTTAAAGCATTTATATTTTCTACTAGCATTTGGATTTGCCCCCTACCCCTATTTTGAAGTTTCCTCTGGTTTCATCCTTGCTTAGGGCAAGTGGGCAACAATGTTTTTATTCTTCCATAAATATATATACGTAATTTGCTTGGTCCATCATGAACTGTATGTAGTACTAGAAACATCACTTCATGCATAATGGTACCAATTTAAAACAGATATTTAAAAAATGACCATTTTGTGTTAGTCCTAGGAATGTTTATATTCTTATCTGAAAAAACTCATTACCTTTATACCAGCCTTGTTCACTCAAATGGCCAACATGCATTTTAAATATGGATATATCAAAGTACCAGTCAATGAAATCAAACTGACAGGGCCAATGACATAACAGCCTTGTTCACTCAAATGGCCAACATGCATGTTAAATATGGATATATCACCAGTCAATGAAATCAAACTGACAGGGCAAATGAAATAACAGAGAGAGAGAGAGAGAGACAGAATAAAGGTTCCCATGGGTTAAGGAGGGTTGTTTAGATTAAATTTTTGCCCAGTGAAGATTCTACAAGGAAAGAGTACTTAATCTTTACTTAATCCCTTCACGCTGACATCATATTCACTGGTTTGCTGTTGATCTAATCAAATTTTGGTCAGGGCTGTCCGGGTCTTGATTAATCCTATTTCTGGTCTGATTAAAGTTAGACCATCCTGCCGAGACTAGGGTATTTATGAGGAATAAATTTTTTATAATCTTGGTCTGACGGGCCAAGGAATTGCCAAAATTCGAACTCAAGACGTTTAAGTTTACAACTCATCCCTGTTACCACGTGAACTACTCTTTTTGAATATCCTAATGTTTAAACATGATTTTCTTATTCTTAAACCAAGCCCATTGTCTAAGTTTGAGAGGGACTAAAGAGAGTACAATAAGACTCTAAGGAAGACGTCTCTGGCTTGTTTAGAGACAAGCAGGTCGACCTAAGTACAAGGGCAAGATCCAAAAGGTTGCAATCTCCCAAAGGTCCAATTCACATGTAGACTCTTGTGAGGAAACCTTATTCTCCAAACAGTCCTCTTTTATCTATTATAATCTATCCCAGAAAAAATTTCAGTAAGTTATACAATAGCGCTAGGACTCAATGAGAAGCTGTCATAACACTAGTTTGTCAGACAAAAGTTGATTTTTTTTTCGAAAGAGTCTGACAAATTGATAGGTGACAATCGTTCAATGAAAATTTTCTTGATCTATCCCCCCAAGGATACCACAGGGCAAAGCAGATGAAAACCTCCAACTCATCTGTAGTGTTAAATGCCAAAATAGACTATATTCATATAAAAAAAAATACCTTTCACCAAGATTTAAGCATTCAATACTTCAGCAACCACTTGAAGTAATCTCTATACCTGTTGTTTGCTCTGTTTTCACTATCTTCATGCTGAGTATTGTGATGTGATTTTATCATACTAAACCTTTTTCCTAATAGTTGTGTGCACATAAATTCATCTAAAAATAGAAAACCCCTTTATTTGTAAACTCCTGATGGCCACATGACTCAACAATCTAAATCAATAATACAGGATAAATAAAAGGAGGTTAAGTTCCTTACATGTGAGGGTAATTGGATTTGTCATAGGGAGGTCATACTTTGCTTCTCATCAACCCATTTGAAGCCTTCTCATTTTTCATTATCATGTGGAACAATGTAGCTCGATCCTCCTCCACTATCTCCCTCAACAATTCATCTTCTATTTTTGGCGCTTGCCAATGAGATGGGTCCTCCACGAGCTCCTCACTGAATATCATACTGGACACCCACTCCTTCCATGTCGTTCGACTGTGTTTCTCTTCTTCCAATGTGCCGGTAGCCAAGAGCTGATACACATAGACAACTTTGTCCTGACCAGGCCGAAAAGCTCGTGCAATCGCTTGCTTGCTCTTGGAAGGATTCCATTCCGAGTCCAACAGGATCACCCGAGATGCTGCAGTCAAACTAATGCCTTCAGCACAAGCTGTAATGGAAGCCAACATTACCTTTGATGCACCCCCCGGCTCCTCAAACTTATCCATCACTCTTCCTCGTTCGAAGAGTTCAAGGTCCCCTTGAAGAACCAAAACTTCTTCACCCTTTCGCCAGCCATAGAACCTCTCAAATATCTCTAGAAAGAGATTAATGGGAGCAATGTTGTGACAAAAGATCAGAACTTTCTCCTTCCTGAGGAGACACCGAGGCACAAGGCTCATAACAAATCTCACTTTTGAACCTAACTTCAGGTCGAACTTGAAATTCTCAAGAGAGTCCAACTCCTCCTTACTAAAATATTGACTTGCACATGCTGTAGTTCTGATCAACCAAGGATGTATGGCCCCAAGGGTAATCAATAGCTCCAATTCTAGTGGAAATCCTTTGTAAACAGGCCTTTGATTCTGAAGCTTTACCAGAATCCCTTGTTGAAGAGCGGTTGACTTCATCATTAAGGTGTAACACTGTAAACCAGGAAGGTTGTCAGAACTCCCACCTTCATGTACATCTATAAAACCATTTGTTATATTCCTCAACTTATTTAGAGCCTGCAATCTTTCTTTGGATACATTGGAATCGATCTTCTTTCCAATTTTATCAATGAAAAATTTTCGTGCTCGGTTTTCAATAGAGAAGCGTGTTTTGACACCTTTTTTTCTCCTCTTGAACTTTGGATCCAGCTCCTTCAACACCTCCTTGACAAATCTTGGTCTTGCTAAGCAGAGCGTGTTAAAATATTCCCCAAAATTATTTTGAAACAAAGTACCTGAGAGCAAAACCCTCAACCCTGTATCTGCTTTCATCAAAGCCTTCCTTAACCTTGACTTAGTGCTTCTAGGGTTGTGCCCTTCATCGAGTATCAGAATCCCAGGACACTTCCGCAACACTTGGGCCATATATTGCCTGTGAGCATACTTTGAATCTTCGCGGGTCAATGTTAAGAATGAAGTATAACCCATGAGAAGGACGCTTGGATGCGCAAGCCACTTCTGTATTTTTTCTAGACAGTCCAAAACATGCATAACATCAAGGTTGCGGGGAATCCCAGGGGGCAATTTCAATTTCTGCCTAGAGACTTCACCTCTGTATGTTTGACCACCATGAATTTGATAAACTGGAATAGAAATTTTCCACTTGATTATTTCCTTGTACCAAGTATAGAGTGTTGTCTTTGGAGCAAGAACCAAAGGCCTTGATCCAGGAAATAGCTTCAGGTAGCTCACAAGGAATGTGATGACGAGTAAGGTTTTTCCAGCTCCAGGGGTGTGAGAGATAACACAACCACCTCTTTTCTTGCTTTCTGATTCCATATGTGCTGGTACCAAAGAACCAGCAATGTTTCGCCATAAAAATTCAAACGCTCTCTTTTGGTGGAATCTTAATTTACCTTTAAGATCAGGTATTAAGGCCCACACATTGTCTTCCCCTTCAGACAAAGGCGTGCTGCAGGTAGCAGGAATGCAGAAAATATCAAGGGCCCCATCATCCTTTGGCTTGTGTTCTGAATCACCTTCTGTCCTTCGTTCCTTGTGTGTGTTGCCGCTCGTACATGGCATCTACAAAATTAAACAAGAGATATTTGAGAGGTGGTAAGAATTATATGCCATCCAATCACTCAAAGGTATGTGTTGAATGTGCACAGGTAGGAAACTATCACTGTGCGGATCCAACTAGGAGATTGAGGATAAAGGTCAACCTAAGACAATTTGTAGCCCTTACGTTAAATGTAAACTGCTGAATAGACATCCATAAAACATGGACATCCCAAAGAAATGTACCAATCCATGTGTCGGATCATTTATTCAGTTATTCTTAGTTAATTTTCCAGTTCGGACACGTCATTTATTGCCAGTATAATTCACCTATGAGAAACCACTAACGCGTGAAAGGCATTAATCCACTGTCTTGAGTGAAATGCTTGATTTCTTAATTCCCCAATTTGACTTACAAAGGAAGGCGAGACATCTTTTATTTCAATGCTCACAAATCCACATAACTGGCACACGATTCCTATTTCTTCATTCAATTTATATTCATGTCGACAAGGCCGTCCACTTTGTTTACTTGACCATTGTCCGTTGGCAGGAACTTCAACATGGGAATCCTGAAAATAAAATTATCAGAATTAAATCAGCTATGATTCTATGAAATATACAAATTCAGAAATAATGCAAATTATTTAATGAGTCAACTTATTATTTATAGGTAACGCTTGATTGTACTTTTCCTGCTCTAGAAATTACTAAACAACAGTCCTAATATTAGAACGTGCAGATAGCAAATCCGACAGTCACAAAAATCCAGTAACAAGGAAGGGACTGAGTCGACCATAATACAGGTAATAATCAGATAAGAGAAAGATTTCAAAATCTTACCTCACTTTCTTCAAGAAAATAAATTGATGCCATTGCGAGTTCCATTTCCTTCCACAACATTTCAATCTCTGAACTTTCGTCCTCAGTGGTCACTGAGGTTTTCTCATCACAATCCCTTTGGTTTGAACTTGCTGCCTGAAACTCTTTCCACTGATCCTCCACTAATGGCTGATCTTGATTCATCGATGCATCTATGTTTTTCATGCATCTTCTTATCATTTCCCTGTACACATTTGCACTCAAAGATCCATTTTTAAAGGATCTTACATCATAGATACTCTCCCTTTCTGAAAACATTGAACGATCCCTTTTTCTACGGCATCTCTTATGTGAACTTTTCCCATCCTTTATATCTTCTGCCACCATGGAGTTCACCTCAGAAGGTTTTTTTCTATGTGCTGCAGCTGAACCATTTATGTATCTATAACTAGAAATGATCCTATCAATCTCTCCTGAATGAACTGCAGGAATCTCAGTATAAAGAGAATCCCTTTGATGGACTGTTTGATTACTCTCAGCAGGCAGAGGAACTATAGCAAGTTTAGTAATATCAGTATGTTCTCCTTGACCTAGTGCAATTGATATCTCCTCCCTTGATTTGGTCTTACTTGGGCGTATAAGAAAATTTTCGTGCATACTGCTTTTATAAAGCTTGACCCCATATTCACCCTCACCATGATTCTCTGAATGATATGCATGATCGGCCTGGACTGATAGTGCCAATGGCATTTCTTCATATTCCCATTTGTATGTCTTTTGTATCCCTATCCGAGAAGTGTCAACATCCAAATCTTGCAAATTATCACATCCCAAGTAACGCTCAGGTTGCACAAGTCGACGCTTTGAGCGCCGCAACTCCATGAGATCAGGAGAGGACAATGGTCCATCTTCACGCAGATCACATCCAGGTCCCTCGTCTTGAGTATCATCTTGAACAAATGGTACTATTATTGGGGTCAAAACTTCATTATCTAACTTGAAATTTATAGCCTTAAACTGGTTCTTGGAATTTGGTGCACCCATATCATCACCATCCCAAATGCGATAGACGATCTGGTTCTGTATGGAACTTACATCAAATACAATTTGCTTTGAGACAGATGCCACAACCAACCATGTAAGGTCAGAGGAGAATTTTCCTGTGAACAACTTAAACGTATTCCGTGCTGTGTAGTCCTCAGTGAAACTCCAACGGTAGTGGGTATCCTCACAAGGCTTTGGTTGAAGCTTTTGAAGAACAGAAATTTGATCAATTTGCACCATATTTACCTCTTTACTAAGTGCTTTCTTTGCCATACCAGCCGGCCCTTGGGTGACATAGAGGTTAATGTAGAATTGGCAAGCACATTTAACTTCGTGAGGTTTCCTCTCAACAGAACTTATTTTAGCATCAAGCCAGACCTATATAAGAAACAGAACAGGTAAATAATCTTAAAATAATCAAAATCATTCTGACAGAACCCAGATCCATTTAGAAGTATTGATAAAAGCCAAATAATTCGTGAAAAAGCAGCTAGAGCAAGGTGACAGATTACAGATGCCTGGAGAATCAAATTGGCAAAAAGAAATAATTCATGTTCCTTTGTTTTTTAAGTCAGCATTTTAGAACTTACATTCTCCATGAGGTCATATGACTTGTTATGTGATTTGAAAAATAGAAACTTATCAGTAATTCGTAAAAAATTCTTTTGACTTTCACTAACAAGTAAGTTTTTTGAGAATTTCCTCAACCCCGAATTCTGTATTTTAAAACCGAATCTATGCATAAAATGTTCATGCTCTATACTTGAAACAAGCTAAAACAAATACGGAAAAGTGAGAAATGTGGTTTAATAGGTTAGTATTGAGAATACCAAAGGAAAAAGGTCTTTATTTAACTGCATGAAGTGACTTAAATCTTTAGATACCTATATTAACATTTCCCAAATTTGTCCAGGGGTTTACTTGGCCCTTGTGAAATGGATCTAGTGTCCACATTAGGAAAACGAGTTGATGTGGCCACGCTCACCACAGAGATAAGAGATCTTTCCATTCGTGAGAGAAAGCAAGAAGCTTAAGATCTCCTTCGTGATAGTCTTCGAAAACTTAATCCAAGCTCCAATTCAATTTACAAATACATCCAAGAAGCAACCATTCATTTTTTTTAATCAAGGATAACCCCATTTGAGGGAAGTCTCTGGCCTTCCCCGCTGTGACTTAGAGCATCTGTCATGTCATAAGACATCTGGATGAATGTCAAGGAATCAGACATGTATAGATCATTTCTCTATTTTTTGTGTGACCCAAGACAGCATAACAACTTACCGCGAAATAGATAGGACAGACAAATTGGTTTGTGGACCTCTTGGTAAGAGGTCCTGATTCTGGGACCGAGCCGTATGCCACAACTCTATACTTTTGAACTGAGGGGTGAGGCCCTAAATATAGTTCAAGAAGCTATGAAGAGGGTAAACGCTAAACGGAATCATGGAAACAGGAGAGTTGGCTGATAAAGATGGACAATGAAGTCTGCGCCATATGAATTCTTAGGCAGACAATAAAGTAACTCTTCCATGCACATCTAAATGAAACTGTGTATACATGTGCACCCCTTTTCATACACACTAATATCCCAAGTTTTAACAGAAACAAGAAATATCCAGCTCTATCAGAAGGCATCACAAGAAGAAATATACAGGAGCATTTAGTTTTATGCAGAACATTAGCTGTTGGATAGTTAAAAAAATGGAGATGTGTCAAAGTCAGAAACAGCTGTGCATGGGTATAGAAGCAGTTCAACTTGTTGGAAATGTGATTGAAACTGTCAAATGACAATATGCTTTGAAGCACGCAGCACTGTTGCATCCAGTGGAAATAAATCGGTACTTACAGGATCCAGATTATCCTCGTCATCTGGGTTTTCGGTATGTTGAGAAGTTGAAAGCACACAAATATCAACTCCTGGTCTTAGAAAGCAGGTGCAATCAGACAAAGTTGCTTTTCTTGATCTTATTCGAAGGTTTGACATAGGAATATTCTCCTCAATCACATCTCCATTATCTACAACATGAATGCTTATAGAGCCCTCCCTGATTCTCAAACGCTCCACAGTTTGCCATGAGCCACACCAGAATGTCTCAAAAGCTGTCAGATTGCATATCAACAAAGAAGTCACAAGTCAAGAACCAAAACACTTTTAACATACAATTGTAAAAAAAGGGTATTAGGCACACTTAGAAACCACATATGTATCTAATCCCTTTTGTTTTCTATATTGGCTTTGCCACACTAAACACTTGAAGCATTAAGCAAAATCATCTGGGGTCCTAGCATTTCATGCAATTAGGTGCTTTTCAGGCATAATTGCCATGAAGTAGGAGGTGAGTGGAGGAAGAAGCAAAAAGCAGGAAGGCATAGCAGAGACTGAAGGAGTTGTGAAACGAAACTGAAGTCAACTGATGTAAACTTCACAACTGTATCAATACACCATATGGGAAATAAAAAGAGGGTAATGGTGTCGCCAGGTCATTCCTGCATGGTAATGAGTTCAAATTTAAATCAAAAAAGCTTCTTATCCACTGCATGAGTCAAAAAAACATGTACATATCTAGTCCAAGAGCCACGGATAAGCTAAGATTGCGACCCAAAGGAAGGCCAGAAAATGTACAAAATCATACCCACCAGAGCTAAGTGAGACTGAAGGAGTTGTGAAACGAAAATGAAATATTGATAATCCATACGGTGAAACAGAGAAGAGGGATTGCTTACACCGACAAATGACCGAAAGACTCGTGGTACTAAAAAACTCATTGGACGAGAAGGTAGTTGTAGTTGACAAGCAGACCCCAAACTATGTTAAACAAGGCCCCTATCATGACCTATGATAACAGAAATAGAAAAGGTTCAATTGAGTTGTCCATCACAGTGGTTAGTTTGTGACTTTTCCATCATGGTGTTATGGAAATTAATGAGCATTTCAAGAAACTCTAATACACTGAAGGCCGGGTCAACCAACCAATCAAATGTCAAATGCATAAGAATCAGAATTTCCGAGCTGCAAGTAAATGTTGGACCTTTTGCACACGGTATTATAAACTAAAATTTTGGATTTTATTTTTTGGTCTGAACATCTTAATTGTAGCAAGCCATGTTAGAAGGTCCATCTGGTCTAATAACCAGTTTTACATTATAAAGTTGGTTCAAAAGAGTAATTTCAAGAAGTAGGGTGAGAAATGCTTAATAAGTTCTTGGTGCATGCAGCATTTAGGAAAGATATAAAATGAACAATCCATTATCAGTTCTAGTTACATAAAAAATAGGGAAGATAGATAAATAAAATTAAACTTCATGGCATGGGAGGAGAAAAACATGCAAAGTCTGTAAGCAAAAAGGCTGGGAATTAGTGCTTACGATATTGATCAAATGGATTGGCAGTTTGATGTAGATACCTTTTCCTCATAATCACTGGACAAGAAAGCCCTATCTTTCTAACAATCCCAACAAAAGATGCTACAGAATTGTGCCCCTGCAATCAGTGCCATTTAGTCTCATTTAAATTAGCAGTCGGCCGGCCTGCTATACATGTTCTCTTGATTAGATATAAGCAAAAGACAAAATCCTGAACTACCCTGAAAATCATTAAACACAGTACTGCATGCACCACAACAAGAAATATACTATGTTCAGAGAAGTTCATGACTAGTAAAAGCAGTAAAAACACTTTTCCCTTCTTCTTCTGTGTCCTTCTGTAATTCCAAAATAGTAGCATTTAATCCACTGCATGTCCACAGTTACGAGCTAGCACCCCAACTTTTCTTTTTCCCGCACACATAAGCTGCAGCTATCTAAAGATTAACTGTGCATCCAAGGTTTCCGACATGAAAATAAAAAGGAAATAGAAATAAAAAACATTTTCATAACTTGCTTGTAGGAAATACACCGAGTATAGGATTGCCCATTAAAAAATGCCATCATGGAACTAATACTTTTCCACTATTAGTCCTTCATCATCACCACCTTGGTTTTTAAGTGGAGACCTGGAGCTAAGATCCAAGATTCTTGAGGCGAGGGACCAAAATAGGTAAGGTAAGTGAGGGTATCAAGTTCATATACTTTGCCCCACATCACTTGAACAGGTATATATGTTACTGTGAAGTACTTTATATGTAAGCTTTTAACCTGTGTTGTACAAAGCATTTAAACCAGTGCGAGTCTAGTCCAGATCAAAAAGTAATCTAGAGTGCAGTGTCCGGCACCTTGCCAACAGTATTGAAGTTGCACCACCCGGAAATCCAGGATGGGCCTACTACGTCCACACCAGGACGTATGACCCTAAGAGCGTGGATTATGATGCCTCAAATGATGTAATAGATGAAGGGCACCAAGTCCATGTACTTGTGTTCACATTACTCAATGATGTATATGCATTTGAAGTGTTTTATAAGTGCAAGGTTTATTTTTTTTCATTCTATACCACGTTCTAAAGTCACCAAGTCCCATTCCAAAGCAGACAATATTGTACACAGTGCATTTCAATTACAAGATGCACTTTTCAGAACGCAAGCTTTTCTAAAGTCTGCTTGATTCCTCTTGTTATGTTTTGCTCCCAAACAGAGCCCCATTGGTTGTAAAGTCTCCAAAAAGCAAGCTGTTCTAAAGTCTCCAAAAAGATCTCCTACTCTACCATGTTTCCCTCTTTGCTTCCTTTCTTATCTCCTCTCCTCTCATTATATCTTGCATATCTACGCACTCATACATGCCTGAACTCACCGTATCTTCTCAAAAGGTGATCAGTCATCATAACAGTAGCTATCTAAATTTTCCTTGAAAATTTTCTGCTAGAAGCCACAGCTAAAAGCCTAAAATATCATTTCTCCACACACACAGAGTGAGGGGGAGAGAGAGAACTTAACCATAAATGAGCAAGTTGGATGCAGAATTCCAAAAATGTGGTATATGAGTACGAAAAAAAAAGTATAAATTGAAACTGAACCTGAATCAAACCATCCCCCCCCCCAACACACACACACAAACCACACTAAACAAAATGAAACAGAGAGTGGTAACTGGGAAATGAAAGAATAACAGATATGCTCAATAGCACGAAATTGAGATACAGAAGGTCTAAGACAACAAGATCGAAACACATGAACATGTTAACTAGCTTATCATAACAAACATTCCAGGAAAATCAAACTAATATAGATAGCTCAATAAAACCAGACAGTCCGACACAAAAATTTTCCGAGAAAATGTGAAAGTAGAAAGCACGACCTTGGATCGATTTAACCTGAAACGAGCTCAATTCAGTAAGAATCAGGTAAGATTCCGCAAACTTTACAATCCGATGTCCCCAATTCCGGCAAAATTGATACTCAAGGAACTGAGGTTTAAAGCTTTTCGCAAGAACTGAATGGTACAGAACCAAAAAGAGTTAGGTGAACAGTGATCAGAGAGAGAGTGAATGCAGTAATGTAGTGAGTGGGCGAAGAAATCTATGGCAAATTGACTATGATTCTTGGGCAATGAAATCAGTGTCTCCTCTGCTTTTTCTGCATGAGGACGAAAGGGGCTCTGCAAAAAAGGTGAGCAAAAAGGCGGTCAGAATCACGAGCTCAGGGACAGTGAAGGACTCGAAAGTAAATAGGTTAGTTTGAGAAGGGTAGTTTAGGAAAATTGAAAAGTGAACTGCTTCGATTCAGTGCTGTGTGTGTTCATTGTCGACAGGTAAATAAGTTGGCATGGGAAGGGTAGTTAGGAGAAATAGAAAAAGGTGAACGGCTTTGATTCAGTGGTAGGTGGGCCATGGTTGAATGGTTGGTGAATCAGATGGTGAGGTAAGGGGAGGTGTGGGGTGTGATCCATGCATGTGGGTGCGGAGCAGGTGTTGGGAAAAGCATCACTTGTGCTTGGTGGTTTAAGAAAGTCAAGTCAGGTCAGGTGGTTAATGGGCCAATTGATGTTTTTGTCATGTATTTATTATTTTGATAATTTACATTTATACCTTTAAAGTATGCACATAATTTTTATTTAGTCCCTAAAGTTTTAATTAATATAATTACATCCTTAAAATTTTAATTGAATTTCAATTCAATCATTCCATCCAAATTTATTAATTTATTCTGATAGAAACACATCATAGAACTTGTCCTTAAATGTGTATTTATCCAACAAAAAATATTTTTCTCAAGTACACTGAGATTTCTCTCTTTGTCCCTCCCAAAATCTCTCAAATTCTCACCCTATATATATATATATATATTTTTTAAGTTTGTTATCCTTCTTTTTTTCCAAAAACGCCAGGATAAGTCTTTGTTGAGTTGAATTGAGTTATCCTTCTTTCTTTCTTTTTCAAAATCAGATGAAATAAAGTATAATTTTATAACCTACATTTGACAGATTCTCGGAAGTTATAAAAAAATGTAAAACTCCATTCTATAATAAATTTTAATGTAAGGACTAAACAGAAACTCAATTAAAGCTATAAGGATTGACTGTTGCAATTAAAACTTTAAGGATCAAAAAAAATTAAGCATATATTTTAAGGGTATAAATTATCATTTATCCTTACCATTTTATCAACTAAGCAAAATATTTTTAATTTTGGTCATTTTGATTTGTGATTACAAATTAATTATTTTTTTCTTAACATAGAAAAAATATAAATTATTTTCATATGGTTTAAGGGATAACATTCTACTAATGGACAAATTGATGATTTGTAAGGTATATATTATTTTACCGAGCAATGCTATGTAACCAAAATCTGCAACCCAATTTTGCATCTCAAATGAATGAGGATCATTGGATCAGTGAATCTCATTTAAAAAAATTTATGAGACTCACTCATCCAACAGTTCCCTTTGATTTGGGATTTAAATCTGGGTTGCAAATTTCGGGTACATAATGTTTACCTTATTTACCACCTCATTAAAATGCTTTAATTGTGGTTATGATTACATATCAATTCTTTCCTAAAATTACAAATCAATTCTTTTTTCTAAATTAAGCTAAATTATTGCAAATCAATAGCATTAGTGCAAATTATTCCGGTATTGGTTTAAACAATAATATTCTACTTTCTAATACCCATAATTAACCAATTAACGCTTTGTTGGATATTTATTATATATCAACTAAACAAAATGCTTTAAATTTGGTTCGTAATTACCAACGTATTTTTTGAAATTTAAATAAAATATAAATTATTTTGGTGGGGTCTTTTTTTGTAACAATTTATTTTCATATGGTCTAACCGATAACTGAAAAAAGAGACTGATTTATTTTAGTGCTAAATAAATATAGTAAAAATTACGATTAGATTCAAATTCATTCAGGGTTCTACGCCCCTTCCGGTTCTCAAATTATTGGAGGATTCTTCAATTCTTTTTGAGAATGTTTTTTCCTGAGCAAATTTGTTCTTATTTAAAATAAATGTGAATTTTTAAAGTATTGAATGAATTAAATATACTGATGTGGATGGGTTATTGCCATTCAAAAAGAATTGGATGATCCATTTTGGAGTCAAGCCTGATCCGATAGAATCAATCGGAGTCAAGCCTGATCATGATCTTATACTTGTCACCCTGTACCACTCCTACGAATTTCGATCCAAATTGAGAGAATTTCGAGCCCTGCTGAGGGGTTTGTGATATACCCAAACACCCTTTCAAAGTTGATGACCCACAACTTGGGCCAGAACAGGCTATCTGAACTAGATGGGCTTTTCCACCAGCACCTAAAGGATCACAATATTGAGGTGACATCTTGCCACTCTCCACATTAACCCCCAACCGGAACTTGTGATTAAGGCCGATAATGAAGTCAAGTTTATTCGAGTTTAGTTCGAATTTGATTTTTATAGAGTTTGGTTCGAGCTCGACTTGTTTTTAAATAATTTTTTGAGTTCATTTAAAAAAAACGAGCTTAAATGAATAGATTCGTTTACAAAATATTTTAAACGAGTAAAGTTTAAATAATTTTTTAAATTCATTTAAAAAAAAGTGTATAATACTTTATTTGAAATTACAAAATTCGGTTTGATTATCAATGTAACATGTGATTCATTCGAGATGATTGATATGTGTTATGCGGGCACCACGATGTGGCTCGATTGAGCCCCAGGCAGCATGTGCCAAGTAGATGTAGTGGGGTCCTCAAACCGGCTTGAAAAATCCTCCTCAGTCCAATTTCCATATATACATAACTGCTTCTTTCCTTTCATAACCACTCATTGTAATTTTTCCTAATAAATCTGTCATTATTGGTCTTTCCCTGTAACTATCCCGGTAAAGAGACCTACTCAATGGAGGGTGGGATGAAAATGGTTCGAGTGTGATGTGAGTAGAATGTGGGGTGTAAAGGGAGGGCGGATGGGGGCTATTGCACATTGCTTACATAGGGCCCTCCAAAAAAGTAGTCCCAAATAATATTATGGTTTTTCAGAATTGATGTTATATATGACTACAAAAATTTAATTTGTATAGGTTCAATTTAATATATATTATAAAAAATTTTCAAAATAAAATTAAAAAAAACAAACTAAAACAAAAAAACGTTTTCGTTTTTATTTTAATTTTTAGAATAAATAAGAAAAAAAAATTGTTTGTTAACCGATTTTTTTTTTCTGCCACCGTTTTATAAACGAGGGACAATTTTTAAAAACAAAAAAAGACGTTTTTGATTTTTGTTTATCTTTTTTAAAAAACGAAAAATGAAAACGCAACCAAACGAGGCCTCAACTATATTTTCCCCCTCTTAATCCATATTTTACTTTTTTTAGAAACCCTTTCAACGGTCATTTCAAAAGTCAATATAATTTTACTCATTTCAACTGTTAGAAAATTGTATAAGAAACTCACTGGTTCCTACCCATTAAAAAGCCATATGTATGCATCTCTCTTTACTGAAAGAAATTTTTTAAAATTAAAACTTATAAAATTTTACTTACGATTAATTATATTGGAAGAAATATTGAATAAATAAACTATATTATTCATTGAAAACGATATATTAATAAAACTTAAATATAAAAGCTAAATCAAGGCCCTATTTAAAGCTTTTGCAGTGCCCCTATTTACATCGAGTCATCCCTGATTTTTGTGCTTCTTTATAAGAGAAAAAAAAAAGACCTTTATGAACTTGGTTGTATTGAACATATTTTCAAAAGGAACAAGAAGAAAGAAACTGATAAGCAAAAATCGAATTCAACTGAACAGGATTTCAAAAGTTATAAGGGGGCCGGGTGTTCTCCAGCGTATCTCCTCTGACGATTAAGTCAGTTCTTGGTGAGAGGGAAAGAAGAAAACAAAGTAGTGTTATCATCTGAAAGTTCTTGCATACCTTTGCATTGTATTTTCAAAAACTATTTATACTTTCAAAAATTCATCATTATTAATAGCCTAGATAGTGGATGGTTGTCAGAGATGGGGCAGTGTGCCCCCTTGATTTGCATGGCTAACCCCCTGTATTAATTATTCAGTCTGCCTCGAACTCCCGAACAACTAATGTTTGTTTATTCGATGTAGAGGTATTAACTGTTCGGTCTTTGGAGTATTTAATGTTCTTTGCTTTCGGGCTCCACAATCTTCATAGACGTACCATCACTGAGATCTCACTAAATGTGAATGACTGAGACAGTCTTTTATCAGCAGGGGTGTCCCTATATATGTAGTCATTAGTTTGTACTTAGCCACGTGTTGGCCTCCTCTTGGAGGAACATCTCATTCATTCTGACTTTCTTTGAAAGATAACCAAATGATTCACCCAACAACTTTTTAGAGGTTAACAGTCATAGACGTCAGTAATCAACTCAAAACAGAGTGTCCTTGATGCCGAGGACACGTGCCCTTGCCGTCGAGACACAGGACATCTTTGGAGAGTATATAACCCTCACGCCGAGAACAGGTGCCCTCAAGTAGTGAGAGGCAGGCATTTCGACGTCGAGGGCGCGTGGTTACCTTTCAGGAGGCGTTCTGCTATACCTAACCCAATCAGACGTAATAGTATTTCGGTGCCGAAAATACGTATCATAATCACACCCTCTCAAAAATGTCCCATCAACACACACAAAATCTCTCTCCTGTCTGGAGAAGATACAGGAGGAGATGAAGCGAGTAGAAAGAAAGAAAACAAATCAAAAACATTCTAAATTCATCTCATCAACAAAGTCAAACCAAGGAAGATTTCAGGGTCACGAAGCCCTCTGCCAAAAGGAAGTTTATAAGCATTCACTCAGGAACTTACGGATCACTGTAAATGTGAACTTTATTTACACAGGTATGATAACTTTCACTGTACAAGTCACTTAACAATGGTTTTCTCTCATATATACAAAAAAAGAATGTGTCCACTCCGGGCTTAGTCCCACACTAGGACAATGTGTGGTGAGCAAATGATCTAGTTACAACACCAAATTTAGTTAGTAAACGAACAAGTGTCATGGCTGAGATCTCTAAAATCTGAAAACCCACAGAGAATCAGCTCACACGACCAATTAGATCCCAAAAAAAAAAGAGTTGAAGTGCAAAAAGAACAGATAGCACGTTCATATGACTTATTACACTCTTGGTGTCTTTTAGAATCCAATCCACAGCTCCTAAGACTCTTAAGAGACCACCATAACAAATAAGATCCAAAAAATCTGAAAGACCCACAATGTCCTCCATATCCAAGCTTAATTATATCCAGCTACACAGAAATCCATAATATCCTATTCAAGTTGCACATTCTGCGTCCTCCACCAGCCCTCGACACCTTGATGCTCCAATTCTGAGTCCAACTCAAACCAGCTACACAGAAATCCATAATATCCTATTCAAGTTGCACCTTCTGCGTCCTCCACCCGCCCTCGACACCTTGATGCTCCAATTCTGAGTCCAACTCAAACCAGCTACACAGAAATCCATAATATCCTATTCAAGTTGCACATTCTGCGTCCTGCACCAGCCCTCAACACCTTGATGCCCCAATTCTGAGTCGAAGTCAAACAATCCCAATTCATTCAATGGGAAATTGCCATCCTGTCTGCTTGTCTTAAGGAAATCTAAACCATAATCAACTCCTGAAGGTGCCTCCTGCATATGTTGCAAACTTCCAAGCAACTTCGCATCGGGATTTTGCAACTGGTATGATAGGTCTGAGGGATTTTCGCATTGCAGACTATCGTACTCGGTGCGACCTACTTGACCAAAATCATTGGCCAAACCATAATGTGGAGTAGAATCTAAAATTCCCAGAAGTTCGTCAACATCAAACATTTCGTCCAAGGGGAAGTTCAGAATAAAATCCTGCTCATACGCACTACCTTCAGTGGTGTCCATGAGCTCTTCCTTTGCTTCTTCCTTCACCACACTCACTGGTGCACTAGCTTGGAACTTGGCATCCTCTTTCACTTTGCTTATTGGTGCGCCAGCCTCACAAAATATGGCCTGCGTGCTTGTATCAATTGTTGATTCCCCCTTCCCATCATGTTCTTCAATGCTGAGAGCATCAAACTTCACCTTTGAATCCTGAGCCATGCACATCTCACAGTGGCCAGAAAAAGTCGAGTCTGAAAATGAGGTAGTTGGCATTTCAGAAGAATCGTGAGAGGATTCTATCAACAAAGTGCTATCAGGTAGGTTGAGCCTGGCAAGGGGACCATACATAGCCCTGGCAGCTTCATCATAAGCACGAGCAGCTTCAAGGGCAGACCCAAAAGTACCTAGCCAGAGCCTACTACCTCTGTTAGGCTCCCGAATTTCAGCAACCCATTTACCCCATGTCCTCTGTCTTACACCTCTATAATTACATTGTGAATTGTCAGGCCCGCCTTTTCCCTTCATACATCCCTTTTTTGACCCTTTGGCTGGAATTTTTCGCACTGGATTGCCTCCATAGTCCAAAGAATCAAGCTTGCTGTTGTAATCTTTCCACTTTGCAAGAGCGTCGGCAACTTTAGATCCACCCCGCCCACTCCGGGACTTTCTCTTTCTGGAGTAATCCAAAGGTAAAGAAGCCAAGTTATAAGCTTGATCAAGAGCACCCATCCCTGTAGTCCTGTAACAAGATGAAAATTCTTAAGCAACTTTAGTAAAATAGACAAGGCACTAGGCACATGGTGAATCGGTACACTTCCAAATCAGA
>CM042201.1:17711643-17741095 GCA_023539305.1 Ilex asprella
GACTCAGCAGAAAAAAAAAAAGTAACTCAGATGTAAGGCCTCGTTTTCACTGACATATAGTCATGTACATTAGCCATCTCATGGGTGGACTGTGGACAGGTCCTCATGCATGGTACTCCAGCGAACTGGATGTAACTGCTCAACAGTGACCTCAAACCATTGCCTCCAACTTCAATGTGCAACAGATTGCGGATCTGTTGCACACTATCAACTTAAGGATTCAGAATGGCAATCCGCTGTAGAACACCAGCAATCTGACAGGAGAATATTTTGAATCTTAGATTGGCAAACAGTAAAGATAACCCCAAAATTGGTACTAATGCACCAGGAATGTACACTAAAGAATACCAACAGAAGTCAGGAAAAAAAAGATATTCTCTAAATTTTCTGTCTAATGTAAAACACTGAAAAATTAGTGTGCAAAAGTTAAATGTATAATCAATGGCTTGCAGTTTAACCTAAAACCCTTACCTTCAAGGCAGGGACACTCGCTGAAATTCACTGGGGTTGCAACAAAAAAGTTTGTTAGAATCCCACAACACTCTCATCACACTAAGTTTTTTTTCAGCCTGATCAAATGAGGTGCCAGTGGCTTCACATGGGTGCGGAAGCCTAGCCCATCTGTTGGCTTTAAGGTCAATAATGTCCACAACACACGTCTCCATTTCCTCCAAATTTCTTCCACACCATTTGCCATGCACTTGATACACCTTTCCCTTACCAATTTCTTCTCCTTGGCCATTCACAAGCACCACATACTGCCCTGGCTCACATTGTACAGGAGTAATATCAACCAATCCCACAAGCTCAGATGCTGAGTGCTCAGTGGCATCAGTCTTCGAAGTGCTTCCCCCAATTCCACTCGGGCGAGTCCCTCTTGTAGCCAATGGGACGCACATGTCACTCTCAGATGAGTCATAGAGTGGACTAATTCCTAACCCACCTTGGTGAGCGTTGCTCGCGACTTCAGATCGTGCCGCACGGGCCAGCCTTGCTTTGCGGTTATTCAGCCTATAAAAAGTAAGGAGTGAAAATGATAACAAAATATTATAAATCCATCACAATAGAAAAAGAATGAAGGAATAATACAAATAGAATCATTGAGATGGAAAGGCATCTCAAGTTTGTTCGACTTTGCATAAAATTCATGTCTACCACAGATTACATCTTTACATCTTCTCACTAGAAGGTTTTTTTCTAGTTATAAGCAGTTTTTTTTCTCAAGCCACACTCCCAAAGCAACAAAAGCAAATAATCATGAGGAAAAAAGGATTAATCGGATCCAGCATTCGACCTTCATTCTCATGGAAACCAAAAGGAGAAAAGAAGAATACTGGGTAAGCATTTCCCTGAAAGTGCAAAAAATACTTTTGAAGGGACCAAGGATGATTTCTTCCAAATTCAAACCTATCATCATTGTATTCAGTTTACAAGGGAAGACCAATCCACCAACCTAACTCAACATGGTTTAGAAGCAAGTTCAATATTAATGATTGATGCTAAACGAACGGGCATTTGGTCCAATGGTACTCCTTGCCTTGTAGACTTTGTCTTCTTGAGATCAAGGGTTCAAGTCCCCCTATCCTAAAAAAAATGATTGATGCTCAAATGCTTCCATGAAATTAGGGAGAAGTGTTGCCGAGTATAAGATGTGGACTTAAGATGTTTGAAGAAGACAGGTTCTGATATGCCAATCATGCGTCACAAAAAAAATTGGCTTGCAAAGTCAAATGTGTCGAATCGGCAGAGAGGTGTAAACCTAGACGTAAGAATGTAACTCAACCACTTCACCCCTATTATAAACCAAGAAAGCCCTTGAACTAATCTTCAACCTTGTAGAAAGTAAAAAGTTCCTTGCAACTAAGATAATGAATCCTGTACCTACAACCCCTGCCCCTCCCAAAAAAAAAAGAATCCTGTACATCTGTGATTAATTTCTATCTAGTGCGAAAAAGTGCAACAAGAAGGAACTAACATAAGCAGCAAAATTGGAAAGAACACAAAAAAGGCTTTTGAGCAGTTCAGATTCATCTCATTTGCACCTGGTCCAAGCTCAGTGTAAGACAAAAGAGCTGAGTTCATGCTAAACACCAAGGCTTGTTCATTTAAGAAGCCCATCCTTCACCGAATCACTGAGTCAGACATAGAAGTGGTATAAAGGTAGTTTATGATCAGGCATCTCTCTTGTAGCTTTAAGAGTTGAAGATATATTTGTAATTTTATCAAAAACCTACAATGATATTTTTCCTTCTCTTCTCCTTGTTTCCACTCCTTTTCCTTCTTCTTCCACAGCCACCCTACAAGAATTATATTTACTTCTCTTCACTCCACTTCTTTTCTTATTTTTCTTCATCTTCAAATTCTATGACTTCCCTTTTCATTTCGTTCTTTATGTGGAGGATCAAAACTCATGCCAGAGTCCTCAGTCACAGACTCACAATTAGTAAGGGCACTTGAAAACCCTGACTTGGTTTATTAGTGCATCAAGTCAGGGTTTTTCACATCAACTGTTCAAAACTATATCATCCTTCTACTCCCTGTGCTATTCTCGTATCCATTAAGATCAGAGAGGGCAAGAATTGCTTTTCCATTGTCTCTATTTTTTTGGATATCCATGGCTTCGTACCAGTACTTTGGCAAACTTTTACTTCCTCATATCAGCAATGAGCTAAACTCAACTTAGTTGAACATTTCCAATTAAGCTTGAGCAGCTCTTTTCATTTGGCTTGAGCTGGGGGTAAATAGAGACAGCACCTATATGTGCACAAGTAAGCTTGAACACCCTTGTATTCAGGCCACAATTCAAAAACCTAAGTACCTAACAACAAAGATGTCAAACTAGAGAAATCTTTCTAATAGGAAAATTAATTAAATTAAGTTCACATATTTCACTCTAGGGTGGAGAAAGAACTTTAAAATGTCAGGTAAGTGTTCAAACAGAGGGTTAGCATATATGTGCAACGTTTGGCATTATCATCCAGCTATATTTGTTCTTACTTAGATCAGTTGAGGCAAAGGAGCACTTAAAAATAAAGACACCGATACAAATACAACGAGCGTTGTTCTTCAGGCAATGTTTGACGTCCTTAAGCAATTCTTATTGTTTGATAAGAAGTCAATGGAAAAGAAATGAAAAATGGTGGTACCTTATGCAACCACTACAACCCAATCTGTCATAAGATCCCAAGTTCGGTTTGTTTTCATATTTCTTGTTTGTGATCAGTGGAATATCAATCAAGGAGAAAAATCAGTTTAACTACTGAAGCATGTCCTACTACTAAAGGAAAGGTACCTCACCAATTTTTAAGCTGGGAAGTTGTAACCTCAGAACCCTGGAAAACAAAAGGGAAGATCCACTTAGGAAGAAAATGTATCTAAATGATTACAAAAGGACAAGAAAATGTAAAAAGTCATTTTACCATACATGAGCACTCAATTTATCAGCCCATGACTGTACTGAGGCTGCATTTCGCTTCATGTCAGGTTCTTCCAAGAGGGCCTTCTCGATTAGTGCTACCTGGTTTTCATTCATTATGGTCCGCTTCCGTTTTCTTCTCTGCTTCTCTTCACTCTGGACAGTTCCGATCAGTTCTTCCTCTTGAACTTCTCCAAATCCGCTTTCTTTGATTTGCTCACTTGATTTTAAAAAATCAAGGTTGTCTGTCTGATCAATAGAGTTCTTTCCTCGTGTAGAGTTCGAATCTGACCCACTTGTTTCGTCATTCTGAGCATCTCTATCAATCTCTCTCTCTCTTATAACTTTAGCCTCAACCCCACCAGCTTTACCTTTATCTGTCCTCTTGTTTTGCCTCCCTACATCATCTTCTTGATCTATATCATTGCTCCTGAGATAGAACTGGTCCACTTCTTGGAAAGCAGAATTCTCTGACATGCCCTCTTTCACGTTACCACTTCTGTTACTTAGATCTGGAGCTACTTTTTTTGGTAGAGGTGATGAGCATCCCCCCATACTTTGAGTCTCCTAAACGGAATGAAGTTTCAATACTCAGATTACTATGTAATGCAAAACATACAACCAGCTAACGAAAACTAGAAACCCAATTCAAGAACCAGCTGACTCGAGTCGCTTTCCTCATACCACAGAAAATTACTGACATGGATGGTTTGAACTTCTAAGAAAGTATATCCCATATAGTTCTCACAGGTGACTCAATTGGAAAAAATGGGACACGGCTAAACTCAAGTTTTATATCCACCAATAACGTTGCATATCATGATTTCCCAACCTAGAGTCAACACCAAATAAACTTGTTTGACCTAACTTCCCATGCCATACAGCTAACTAAGTGCTCATCGATCACAAAGATAATGACCTGAATATCGCGCATTCACCTGATGTTGTTCTTTCATCAATTGCATTCTCTGGTAACTAGTACAAGGATATCGAGCCTTAAAATTTTCTCTGCTGACTTCCCTCCAATGGCACAGTTAGATTTGATCATGTTGAGTAGGCACAAAATGACAATTTCACTAGGGCTGTCAAATTTCGACACGACACAATTAACAAACACGAATCGACACGAATTAAGCGGGATTAGGTGAGACCTTAACAGGTTTGGGTGATAAACGGGTTGACATGCCAAACACGTTTAATAAACGGGTAGTGTTCGGGTGAGACCTGTCAAACCGTTGATCACACGTTTACCCGTTTAAATAAAATTAATATAATAATTATTTTAAAAAAATTAACAAGAAAAAGAAAATAAAGAAATCAATACACAAAAAAATAGAAAAAAAAGTAAAGTAGTAGTTTAAAGATAAAGGAGGGGAGATGAGGAGCACTTCAAAGGCAAATACAAACTAATACCTTTTGTTTTTGTCTCACATTGAAAAATAAGAGGAGAAGGGGAAGGTTGAGTTGCCTATAAAAAGGCAAGGGTCTCTTACTTTTTTTTTAAGCCTTCAAGTATGATTATTTATGAGATTTGGCTAAAAATTTCTCTTTTTTGAGGTAAGTATACTTGGAAGTAAAAAAAAAATTGAGTATTAAAATTTATTGATGCAATTATTTTAAGATTAAATGGGTTAAACGAGTCGTGTCGTGTTACCCGTTTATTAAACGGGTCGTATTCGTGTTGAAAATTTTCACCCGTTTATTAAACGTGTCGTGTACGAGTTTACATATTTTTCACCCGACACGTAACCGTTTAACCCGACACATTTGACACCCCTAAATTTCACCACAACTCTTAATCAGGAAAAGTGAAAAGATGTTTTAATATCCAAGGGAGGCAAACAACAAACGAAAAAACAGAGAATAAATGAAATTAAGAAAGTATGAATTTACTTGAATTCGATTCACTTCGGATTCAGGAGTAATCAGTGACTGTAATTGACTGAAGAACACCCTGCAACAAACAAATGAATGGGTTATGAACTTGGGATTTATCAAAATTACAAACAATGCCGCAGTTTCAATTTGGTTGAAAAGAAGATATGCAATGGAAATAACCATCTTAGCAAGTAACAACAATAACAGTGTGCCCTATGTATTAGTGCTAACATATAAATAAATAAGACAACTCACTCACAAGCTGAAATCAAAATTGTCCAGAAAAGCAGTCAGGTGTGCCTAGTGTACCCTGCCCAGTACCCCGAAAACCAATTTTGGTAAAGGACATAGCCAATGCAGAAGACTCCCACGGTGCCACCTATAAAAGAGTGTGTTACAGGCAGCCTTACCCCTATACTGAAGAGGTTGCTTTTCAAATTCCAACCGCTCTAGGTCTGAACTGAACTCTAATTTTGGTACCTAATTTGGAAAAAACATCTCCCAAATGAGTCACCTAAGTAGTCTCCATCATAAACATGCATCATTGTTGGGGGACTAAATCACGCCACTCTTATTGATCTCACTGAGGACAAGTGGACTGATCAATTTATTTTCCTTAGTTGTCGTAATCCACCAAGCTAATTTTTTATTACATGCATCAGGCCATTGTGTAGTGGTTATATGTTTCTGACTAAATATACATAGGCTAATGGGGAATGGTTCTTCTGTCTACAGTAAAAAGATTGGTGTAACCTTGGTCTCCTGCTTTGTTATTTTATTTATTTGCACTAACTTTGTTCCATTTGCCATCTATGTCCTTTGAGATATCTCACAGGTCGGTCCACCTTTAGGGTGGGTTCCACAAAGCATTTAAATAGAAGATGTCTTTGTGTCACTGCATCTTCACATGCTGTTGTAGCCTTTTAGCTGGGGTAAATAATGCATTAAGTAGAGATGGCCTTGGGTTTCATCATGGCAACTGTATATGAGAATAATCAAAATATACAGACCACTATCAACCAGGCGCAGAATTGTAGCCTTACAATGCCGATTCACCATTGACGTAAGTTTTCCCTCATTGTCTGCCTTCTTAATCTAACAAGAATCAATTGTTTTTTGCTTAATGCATACACTTACAATTTAATCAGATTTTGTTGGAGATACTTTTGTCATATCATATATATAACGGTTTTTTAATAACCCCTGCAATGCGAGGACATTGACTAAACAAATGCTAACAGAAGGCATACATATTGCAGTGGTCACACTTGGGAAATATTAAAGGACATTTACATGGATTTCCTGCGTAAGAGGTCTCATGGGATCTTTTTGAAAACTTTATGTTCTGAAACTGATATAGAATATATATATATTTTGGGAGGAGGGGGAGGTTGGTAAATGGTAAAACCAAAACCACCACATCCCAAATTACTATTATAAATCAGGGCCCTGCACCTCAACCTTTGGGTGGCTAGATACAACTCAAGCTGAAAGATGGGCTAGGTTGTATGGTACAAGTCACTAACTCCTCTTACCAGGCAGTTCATAAGTTGTCATCAACAATTGAACAGGTATTTCATTAAGTGTCATGTTATTGTCAAGCAACCAAACACTAACACTTCCCGAGTATACGATAAAAAAATAAATAAGTTGCCAAATGCACAGTTCATAGACAAATCACCTAAGGAGATTCAAATCGTCCTCATTTAGAAAGCCAGGAATTAAAGATTCTGCATGACTCAACAAGGAACCTACACATACGAGTCAGTCATTAGGAAAGCAAAAGCACATGGCATTTTATAAAATGAAGAAATCATCAGAGGCAAATAGTTACGCAGATTCCTGACAACAATGGCGGCTTTTTCAGCATCGCAAATGAATGCAACTCCATCTGATAATTTAGGTTGTTCCTTTTGCATGCACCGGAGAAACTTATTAAGGAAGAGATCCTTCTCCTCTGGGCATTGATCAAAAGAGCTTGATAAACAATCAGGACAATCCAGAGACACTACTGATAAAAAATTGTGACACCTTACAGAAATATCTTGGTTAAGCATTCACCTTTGCAGATGTCAGGAACAAAACAATGGAGGTTTGCTATTACTTTGACCAACAATGATGTTCTCTGATGAGCATAGGAAGCCCGCGGCATGTTAGAGGGAATGAAAGCAATCTCTGAATTCGTCACATTTGAAAAATCCGATGATGAAAGTCCAAAATCCAAAATCCATCGAGCTGCTGCAACTGGATCATACTCCAGAGTAGCATCTTCTTCACAAGCTGGAGGGTTAGAGGAACACCAACTAGACAAGAACTCTCCATGTGGAAGTGAAAAGATTGCAGCCAAAACTTCTGTCTGAAGGAACATATACAATGACTTGGTCAAAAATCTCACCATGGCCAATGTGGCAATGCCTTGTACGGCATAGATGATAGGCATCAATATAGCACGTAAACCCCACACTACTCGCATGTATTTTGATAAATGAAAAAAGCCACATGTTATTAGACATTTGGTATCTGTTAGCCAAATTAAAAGATTTTATCAAAAGAAATACAGTAATATATCAAAAGGCAGAATAATGTAACTGAAGTGAGCATATTGAATGCTTAGGCTCCTGATAAGCTACAGGTATTATGAGAAAGCTTACAAAGTACAGCGTGATGTATGATCGAAAATTAGAATCATCAGAGAAAATATCCGCCAGACGCATTGCATTGAGTTGCAAAAGACCTGTTGGGTAGGTTTTGCCACAGGAAGCACTCAACTCTTTGGGATCTCCACCAAACATTGCCTTCAGCAATTCAAGCGCCTACATCATGATAATTGTATCCATATCAATGAGTTTGGCAGTCAATTAGGCTTCATTAATAGAAGAAAAACTCTGGGCAAATAGGCTAATCATGAAGAAGCAATGCTGACTACTTGCCATCGCCATAGTTGCCAAAATTCTAGGAGAAACAATATGTATCATGTTTCACACAATAAAGTTTTGTGCGATACAATCTAGTCATGGCATGTGTATCCCTCGCAAATTTTATAATTTCTGAACCATTAGCCTAAATACACACCACCTAATAGTTGCAATATTAATAATATTAAAGAAAAATCAGTATTCTTCATAATAGAGCATGAGAAAAGAAGGAAATTTTGCCATTTCAATCCAAGTAGATTATCATTTCTTTATGGCACTCTTGGCACGGTATATATTCTACATGACACCATTTAAAAAAAGGTCTCAAATTGATCTTCTTTTGCAAAATGTCTGCCAACTACTCAAACTAACATTATACATGATCTAGGGAAAGAATGGCCATCTCTATAAACCAAAACAAACCTCTGAAGCAACAGACTTTGCTAAATCCAGGCTTCCTGGAGTGCTAGCAACCTCATCCAAGTAAGATACACTTTCTGCTTCACAGAGATGCAACAGCTGCAGAAAGAGGGGTTGTGGCTGATTTGATGAATGAAATTCATGCACAAAGAGTATAAAACAGTAAAATGCTGCAGTGCATTCTCAGGCAGCTTAAACCTTCCGCAAAATGTTTACCAAATACCATGTTCATCACTTGGACTTACAATAGATAAAGCTTTGGATTTCATCCTATATACAGCAGCCACAACTGAGGAATCTATTGAAAATTGTGTTGCATTTAAGTTCATAATTGCTTGAGCCAGAAAAAGAACGCCTCCTTTTCCACATAATTCCTGTAAGAGTGAAAAAAAGTATGCTCTCATTAGAGACAACACTGAGAAAACTCAATTGAGATGGATTGGAGGTACAAATTTTATAATATAGAGTGTTAAGTTTAGAAGAGTAACACAATGGTAGAGACAAAGAGAGAGGTCAAAAACCTTAACCTAGTTCTCATACATCACTTGTATTTATAGTGAACTCACAAATAATAAAAATTACATATACTACCCTAACACTATTAACAATTTACATATATTACCCTAATACTCTTAACACTTCCCCTCAAACTAGACTATATATATATCATATAATCTAAGTTTGGAACAAATCGCCGTAAGACGTATACGACTCAATGCTTTGGTAAACATATTTGCAAGCTGATCTTCAAATTTCACAAATAGAGTCGTAATCTCCCCAGCTACTATCTTGTCCCGGATAAAGTGACAATCAACTTCAATATGTTTGGTTCTCCCGTGAAACACCGGATTGACAGCGATATGGATAGTTGTCTGGTTGTCACAGAACAACTGTAAAGGAAGTTGAACTAACAACCCAATTTCCTGGAGGAAGTGTAGTAGTCAAGTCAACTCACTCGTCGTATGCGCCATTGCCCTATACTCAGCCTTAGCACTAGATATTGCCACCACGGATTGTTTCTTACTTTTTCATGAGACAACATTACCTCCTAAGAAAGTACAATAACCAGTGGTCGATCTCCGATCAGAAGGAGAGCCAGCCCGATCAGCATCTGAGAAACCTTCTACTCTAAGATGTCCATTAGCTCTATATAACAGTCCAAGCCCAAGAGTTCATTTGAGATATCGCAAAATACGAGTAACTGCCTCCCAATGTGGTACTCTAGGACACCCCATGAACTGACTTACTATACTGACTGCATAGGAAATATTCGATCGGGTAATAGTGAGAGAATTGAGCTTCCCAACCAATATGTGATACCGACCCGGATTCTCAAACAATGCACCATCATCCAACAAAAGTTTCTGATTTGGATCCATAGGAACATCAATTGGTCTGCCACCTAGCAAACTTGTTTCCTCTAACATGTCAAGTACGTATTTCTTTTGTGATAAACAAATACCTTGTTTAGATCGAGTCACCTCAATACCCAAGAAATACCAGAGTTTTCCCAAATCCTTAGTATGAAATCGATTTTGCAAGAAGATTTTTAACTTGACATTCCCCTCAGAATCATTTCCAGTGATCACAATATCATCTACATAGACTACCAATAGAACATATCTAGCATCTGTCTGTCTATGAAATACAAAATGATCTGTCTGACATCGTAGAAGACCAAACTCTAAAACTGCATCTGAAAACTTACCAAACCATGCCCTCGGTGACTGCTTCAAACCATACAAAGATTTCTTTAGACAACATACATTTTTACTATACTCCCCCTGAGCAGTAAACTCAGGTAGCTGTTTCATGTATACCTCTTCAACCAAGTCACCATGTAAGAAGGCATTCTTGACGTTTAACTGAAACAAGGGTCAATCAAGATTAGCAGCCAAAGAAATCAAGATACGAATAGAGAAAATTTTGGTAACAGGAGAGAAAGTCTCCTCATAATCAACACCATAGGTCTGAGTAAAGCCCTTTGCAACAAGCCGGGTTTTGAGACGCTCCACAGAACTATCCGGGTGAAATTTAACAGTATACACCCAACGACAACCAACAGTTCGTTTACCAGGAGGTAAAGGAACGAGATCCCACATCCTATTATGATGTAAGGCATCCATCTCATCCTCTATAGCTTTCCTCCAACCCGGATCAGATAATGCATCCTGTAAATGCTTAGGAATGGATATAGTAGATAGTTGAGAGGTAAAACAAGAGAAGACAGGAGACAAGGCATCATATGAAACAAAATGAGCAATGGGATGATTAGTAACACACGATCGAGTACCTTTTCGAAGAGCAATCGACAGAGAGTTTAAGTCTAAATTACCTGATGGACCAGGATCAGCAGACGACAAGGAAGACGGTACGAGCACCTCAGTCGATGGTCGAAGACGGCGAGAGTACACACGAAGAGGTAAAGTAGATGGGAACACAGTGGGTAGCGGAATATCTGAAGATGATGGAATAGATGGTGGTACAAGAGATGACCCAAAGTCCAGATCCAAAGGCTGAGAAGGTGCTGAAAAATATGAAACAGATTCCTCAAACGTGACATCGACACTAGTAAAGTATTATCGTAGAAGAGGACTATAACAACGATACCCTTTTTGTGTGCTGGAAAAACCAAGAAATACACATTTGGTAGCTCGAGGGTCAAGTTTATCAAACCCAGGACCCAAATTATGAACATAACAAACACATCCGAAAACCCTAGGAGTGAGGAAAAATAAGGACTTACCAGAAAAAATGACAGAATATGAACTTTGCCCATTTAACACAGAGGATGGCATACGATTAATAAGGTGACAAGTAGTAAAAACATCACTCCAAAAATATCGGATAATATTCATCTGAAATAATAGGGCACGGGTGACTTCTAACAAATGACGGTTCTTGCGTTCAGCAACACCATTCTGTAGATACTGAAATGACACACAGTGATGCTTACTAAATTGACAAGCTTCACAAAACAAAAACGACACAAAACTAAGATTTGGAACTTGACGCTTTAGATTCTGGAGAGAGGGATGTCTAAGGCGACAATACCATTCAAAAGGAGACAACGAGGTTTGTAAGGCCCGAGTAGGGGAATCAAAATCAAAGTCGACACAAAACTAAGACTTGGAACTTGGCGCTTCAGATTCTGAAGAGAGGGATGTCTAAGGCGACAATACCATTCAAAAGGAGACAACAAGGTTTGTAAGGCCCGAGTAGGGGAATCAAAGTCAAAGTAATATAGACAACTAGCTTCATGCACCGTACCAATCTTCCTCTTCGTCTTGAGATCCTGAAAAACACAATAAGAGGGATAAAAAATTACAGAACAATTGAGGGAACGGGTAATCTTACTAATAAAAAGTGAACTAAAAGGGAACTGAGGAACAAATAACACGGAAGATAGGGACACCTTAGGACTCAAGTGAGTAGTCCCGAGACCTGAAACCTTAGAATAAGTACCATTAACAAGGGTAACACTATGTGTGAAAGTAGCAGACTGATAAGTAGAAAAAATATCAGACGCACCAGTCATGTAGTCAGAAGCACCAGAGTCTATGATCCATGGACTGCAAGTGGAGGACAGTAAACAAGTGAAAGCAATACCTGACTGGGCAGAAGTAACAGTAGAAGGAGATGGGACAGCCTGCCGCTGAGACAAGAACTGAGCATACTCCTCTTGTATAATAAAAACCGATCCAGTGGCTGGTGGAACTGACCCAAGTATGGGAGCAACAACAGAGGTATCATCCTGATAGGAAGCTTAATTCGCAACACTAGAGGGTTTTCCATATAGATCCCAACAAAAATCAACAGTGTGCCCTCCACGGCCACAGTGAGTACAGGAATGAGGTCCATACGACCCCCACGACTACCCGTACGACCTCCTCGACTACCACGACCACCTCGATAACCATCACTGTGATTACAATGAATCACAAGAGTTGAGCGATCAGTAGGGACACCATGATTGATGCCTGAAGTAGACAAAGTAGTACGTTGTACGCGGAAGAAAACCTCAAGTAGTGAGGGAAGACTAGAGCTATCCAAAATTTGAGGACGAAGAGCTTCATATTCGGGTTTCAATCCTACCAGAAACCTAACAACACTCATGTCCTCATGTTGTTTCTGTCAAACTGCTGTATCAGTAGTAAACGGATGGTAGGTCTTCATCTCCTCACAGACTCCCCGAATGTGAGAGTAATAATCCTCAACGCTCAAAGTATTCTGTTCCAGCCGGAAGAACTCCTTGCAAACCTCATAAGCTCAGGTAAAATTACCTGTACCAGAATACATAGTGGCCAAGTGATCCCATATCTCCTTGGTAGTGTCAAGATAGAACAAAGTAGAACTAATACTAGGCTCAATACTCTGCAACAGTAAAGAAATGATTTGGGCATCCTCTTGGTCCCACTGATCATACCCATGAGTATCTTCCTTGGGTTTCGGGTTCACCAAATATTTCTTAAATCCTTTGCCTCAAAGAAAGACTTGAACAGATTGGGACCATAAAGTATAATTGATCCCATTGAGTTTAACAGAGGTCATGGGACCATTGATAAGAGTTGGAGGAGTAGAGGTGGGGGGCAAAGATGAAGTATCTTGCTTGGGTTCCATAACAATGTAGCAAATAACAAACAAGAAGTGTTGCAAAAGGGATTGGAACACTGAACCGGACTGGAAAAAGGGATTGGACCACTGAACCGGACTGAAAAAAAGGTGCTGGACCACTAAACCGGTCCAGCTAAGCCCTCTGAAAGACTAAACCAGACTGAAAAAAAGGGGCTGAATCACTGAACCGGACTAGCTAAGCCCTTTGGACTGCTGAACCGGACCGGTTTTAGTTGTTGGGAACCGGGCCGGTTTGACTTCCTGAACCACTGAACCGGACCTGTTTTACTTGCTGGATCACAGAACTGGGCGGGTTTGACTTCCAGAACCGCTGAACCGGATCAGTTGGACCCTCTGAATCGGTCTAATCTGGACCGAGTCTTGGGTTGGACTTAGGCTGAAAATAATTTAAGTTGATGGGTTTGACCCGATCTGTCCCAACCCATAGGATCTCTTCTTCTTCATTGAGATTAGGGTTTCCAGAGAACCCTCTGGTCATCGACTGCGCTACGCCACACACCACAACGAAGACAGCGGCACACCACCACAGTCACACCTCCACCACGAACAACACTACTCAACGATGAACAGGGATCACACCATCACCACGAACAATCACCCAACCACACCAACAGTCGACGATGAACAGAGATCGCACCACAGCCACGACAACACACCACCACAACGAACAGTACACAACCACAACAACAACTGTATCACCACCACCATTGTAGCTTCGCCGATCAACAGTACCACCACCACAGATGAGTTACTTTATCCAAAATATATTTAGGATTAAATCATGCTCTGATACCATGTTAAGTTTAGAAGAGTAACACAATGGTAGAGACAAAGAGAGGTCAAAAACCTTAACCTAGCTCTCATACATCACTTGTATTTATAGTTAAGTCACAAATAATAAGAATTACACATACTACCCTAACACTCTTAACAATTTACATATACTACCCTAATACTCTTAACATGAGTAAAGGAGCTAATGATACTGGATACTTCAATTGCCCAGCAAAGTAGAAATGACAAATAAGAAGTCAGAAATCCAAATGCATACACACTCTGAAAAAAGCATGTGTAATGTTTGATCAGATCATGAGTGATTCTATAAATGCCAAAAAAGAGTACTAGAATAGTTTGTATTATTTTTAAGTCCTTGCATAATTCTTTACGCATATTTTGACGTATCCTAAACGTTGCTATGTAAGCTCCAACTGCTATTTGTAGCGTTTTCAGCCAGATTCAAATAAAAGCCTATTAATTTTTCTCAGGTCATCGAACCACTGGCACTGCGAATATCGAGGAAGTTCAAATCAACAGCATGTGCACTAATTAAATGCCAAATTAGACGACTGCTAACTCTACACAGGGTAACTCTACCTACACTTTGGTTCTACCCTAGAGTTTGGTGCACCTTATTTCAAGCTTATAAAAGAGATAAATGATAATTCTGGGATGATTCTTCTCATTGCAAACATTTAGTGAAATATAGCTCTCAACGAAAAACCTTATTCTTAACAAGGCGCTCTCGAAACAATTTTTGTTGACATAATGACTGGAGGAACTGTAAAGAAGCCTCGCACTGCTGGCAGAGATGGTTTAACGTTTCTTCAACAGTAGCCTTGGAATTCACATAGAAGTCAGTATTTTTAGCTAACAACTTGATCTGGAGAAAATTGATATCAATGCGAACAGCATCAAAGGCTGCATCCATGAATACATCAACCTGCCACAGAAGTTCAATGATCAACCATGCAAACAATTAATCTCCATTAATGTATTCCAGAAGAAAATGTGGCTCAACTTATTAAAAAGAATGAAGTTGGGGCAACTGAAGACCAAACTAAGGGCCCACAAATATACCAATACTTATATTGTGAGATCAGACCCTTTATATTTGTGACAAACAATATTCTGTGGCTTACAAAACCCACATTTAGAAAATTTACCTTAGGGTGTGCAACCAACACTTGAGCAAGCTCTGGCCATTGTGAAGAAATAAATCCTGTCAATAGATATAGACTGCATGCCACGAGAGTTGAATGTAAAAGGGCTACATGACTTGGACTTTGGTGTTCCTGTATAATAGTATACAATTTTTAATACAGACTTAATATAGGAGAGAGGGTATAAGAGGAAGGGAAAAAAACAAACCTGTTTATAACCACCAAGGATAATAAGCAAATAAAAGATAAGATCAAGCAGCTGTTCTGATACTTTGACATCATCAAGAAATATCTGTAACACTTCTTGTAAAAATAGATAAGGCACTGTACATATCGTAATAATTCTCCATAGAACTGTATTTTAATTACACTACAAGTGAGTAAGAAAAGTTTTACATCCAGTCACCCTTATTAACAAAGAAAATAAAATTTGAGCTGACCTGCTCAAGTTTAGGGTGCCGAGAAGTTAGATCACACAAGGTATGCAACAGCCGAAATCCACATAACAAGTATTTAAACGATGCTTCGTCTTGGTCAGATGACATAATTATTGCAATAAGGTGCAAAGGAATATATCTTGCAAGTTTTTCCACATCAATCTGAAAGATTAAGACTATATCACATTGCGGAAAAGAACCAGCAAATCAGAGCATAATTGACATAAAAATAATCAATGTCTAACTTGTAAAAATTCCTAGTTGCATTCTCCGTATACCAACCTGTATACAGGATCCATTTTCCATAATTTGCTGACGGATATTGTTTTCAGAATCCCTGAGTAGCTTACTAAGCTCTTGCGAGCTAAGCACATGTAATCCTTTCACCCATGAAATTAAGTCAATCACCTATCCACCAAAAAATGGAGAATACGGATAAATACCGAGAGAGATAGTGGGGAGCTTATTTCAACGGACAACTCTTTTAGATCAGCACCACTAAATATGCAATTGCCCAATCAGATAACAGCTTCAGCGTTCATAAAAATTATATATATATACATATATATATATTATAACACTAAGCACTAACAGAGGCAATTAATTAAACAGCCAGTACGCTAGAGAAGCAGTGGCATTTTCCAATGAACTCGCTGAACTTAGTTCTCTTTCCATAATTAGAAAATAAGTTAAAAACCAATCAATACACTTCCAAAATCTTCCTCCTAACAACTCCTACAATTGCACAAATTATACAAATGTTAAACAGTTCACAACTCTAAATCAATTCATTTTTCTTACTTGTTCAGTGCTGCATGATGGTCCCTCTTTCCCAGCACCAGGCCTCATTCTTCAATGTCTGCAATCAAGACCAACAAAAACCCCAAAACACGAATAACTCAAACACAGATGTGTGTGTGCGTCTGTGTGTGTGCATAAATTCGTCTAAAGCATGTACGTAAGGTATGAGTGTATGGTTGTACACTCATACCTAGATTTGAGGCAAGAAAAATAAATTAAACATCAAAGAGAAACCCTAGAAATGGGAAAGCCTTGAGATATTACTGATATGACTGAAAAAGCTGATGTGACTGAAAAAGCTGAAGTGACCCTTGACAAAGTAACCCTTGGCAAACCCAAGGGACAAAGTAACCCTTGGCAAACCCAAGGGACAAAGTAACCCTGGACTTGACCCCAAGGGGTAACCCTTGACACGACCCCAAGGGGTGACCCTTGACATGACCCCAAGGGGTAACCCTTGAGACACCCAAAGGGTGACTCTTGACTCTATAAAAAGCCCCTAGACTTTCTCTCTAAAACACAACAACTCATTCTGAAAACACGACTCAGATTGTAAACACGACTCAGTTTGTAAACTCTTCGGAGTACCACAGTTGATCAATAAAACATCGCCAGGCCACAGTAGCCGTTCGAAGAGTGGACGTAGGTCATCCGAGACCGAACCACTATAATTCTCTTGTGTTGATTCTTATTTACGGTTTTTACCATTTTACTGCCATTGATTGCTCAATAATCACCATTGTGACTGTTGATCTCGCACCATACTATTTTGTGCATCATCAGTTACCATACAGACCGTACGCTTGAATAAAACACAAGAAACTATCAAGAAACAGTGAAATTCAAAATACTGACAGAGAGAGAGACCTAACCTTGGATTTGTAACGGGAGAATCAGGAAGAACGAAACAGCCAAATTCGAGCACCAAAAATCAGAGAGAACTTGGCGGTGTTTTGGAGATGTTAAAGGAAGTCGGTAGTCGGAGTTGGGATTTGAGAGAGGTGGTTATGTGTGATTGAGGACTACGTTAATACACTTTATTTGTGCCATGGCTGCTTATTTGATTTAATACCGCTGTGTGTGACAGGGACGCCAAGTGCTACACTGCGTTGTAGTATAGTTAATAGGGATAACCATGACCAAAAGAATTATCCAGTTTAAATTTAAATAGTTATAAAGGGAAAAGATTATGGTGTCGGAAAAAAATATGTGGTATTATATCGTTATTATAATTTTGTGGGTAATTTTTATAATTTTTACAAACATTTGGGGTAATTTATAATTGATCCTAAATTAACTTATGAAGGATCCGAAAATTTTAAAAAGGCCTCTTGGCTAATCTTGGAGTCAATTGAAAGGAAGACCTGGTTTAGTTAAGTAGGCCTCCTGCCCAGGCACTTACTCCACTTCTGTTAGCACACTCATTAGAACTTCCTCACTAAGCATCCCAATGTACCGAAAAAAAAAATTGAAAAAATTGTGGCGAGTGACATTTTTTGGTGGGGTTCTACCAGACATCCCGATCTTTTTCACTACACTTTTGTTTTTATTTTTTATTGACATATCAGCCATTATTATAAGCCCTAGATCTTTGGTTTTATTATGAGTTAGAGTTAACTATCTATGTGACATCTGAACTATATTATTTGTGTTAATCAAGTCATTGAATTTCGTTTTCTGTCAATTTAGTATCTGAATTATAAATTTTATGTTAATATGACTCTTTCAGCAAAATTCGTAGTTAAAGTTGACAAAATTTTTCACATATACAACATGTAAATTCTAAACTATACCTAATCCTTGACTCAAGTTATGTGTGCATGAGGAATTTTGTCTAAGTTAACTGCAAATTTGGACGAAAATGACTCATTGACACAAATAGTATAATTTATGACTAAATTGACACAAAACACAATTTAGAGACTAATTGATATAAATGGTATAAGAGCATCTCCAACCTTGACTCCAATATAGACTTAAATTTAAATTTGAGTCAAAATAGGCCAAATTTTTTTTTCAACATTGGACTCAAGTCTATACAAAATCAAGACAAAACTTATTCTGGACCAAAATTAAAGCATACTCAAATTCTATACCAAATTTATAATAATAACTTTTTAACATATCCAAAATTAAAATACTTATTCGATGACTTGTTTTTCGCCCTTTTCTTACCTTGCTCCTTCTATCGTCAACTACCACTGAAATTTTTACAAATCATTTGAAGGCCTATAAGTAAGTTTTTTCTTGTTCATTTTACATCTTTTTAATTTCTTATATTTTTCAAAACTCCAATCTCTTCCATCTTTTATATTATATAAACCCTAAGCTTAAATATCAAAATTTTCTTTGATTTTTTTGAGGTAAATACTACTGGTAGTACTATTTTAACCCACTGATTCTTTCTAAAATTTTAAACCTTCACTATCCAAAAATTTATAAAATTAGTCATTTTATTTCTTTAATATTTAATTTTTTAAAAAAACGTATGTATTTGTATTCTTCAGACCAAGTCCATGTCGAAATAGTTATATATATATATATTTATATATTTATCTTGGTTTATAAAAATTGATAAGAGATTAGAATAATTTTAGAATTTTGGGATAGTTTTTTTATTCATTTTTTTAAAATTACCAATTTGTGGAGAGATATGAAAGTTTCATTTATTTTATCAAATATCATGATTTGAATGACACAAAAAAATAAGTTTTTAGGACAATAAAGAAATTTTATAAAAAATTTGAGTAGATAGTAAAGTTTGTCTATTAGAATATTCTACACCAAATCAAACTTTTTACTAGCAGCCAATTTGTAGGCCATTCCTTCAGGCAGTTTTGGAGTGAATGTAAGCCGATCATTTTGGCGAGTCACAGACCACTGCAAATAAAATTTGGGCCATCAAAATTAATTAATTGGATTCATGTAGGCCCATCCTCAGACACATGAGCCCATTAAATAAAATGGGGCCCGTGAAGATTAGGAACTCCAACCCTTTTCATAATGGGCCTTCTCCAAGCCCAAGATTTATTCTCTGTATGTAATCTGTTTCACGAACCATTGGTTACTGACCCCCCCCAAAAAAAAACCATTGGTTAGTATGAAAAACCTGTTTTACCCTTACAACATAGCATTTTATCATTTTACCGTTACAGTATTGCCCCTCACACGTGCCCCAAGCGTCGTGTTCCACACCACCTACCAGTCCTCAGTCTCACGACACTTCACCTCCACCATTTTCTCTCTCCTCCCCCCTTTTCTCCGATCGCTCCAAGAAAAAATCACCCACGGTCTAAGTTAGCTTGGACCACCCCAATCTTAATCTTCAATTCCACTGTTCACAATGTCCATCCAATCAATTCCACTCTGAAAATCCCCACTTTTCCCCTCCTAATTTCTTCTAATTTTCCGAGAAAATTGAGTAAATATGATGGGATTTCAGAGCCAAAGCTACGAAGAAGCCCATCTCTATGCATCCAGAGAAGAAATGGAATCCCTAGTCCTCACCGACTCATCCAACGGTTCAAAATCGTTCTCAGATCCCCTATCCTCATCTCTTCCGTTCGCCGAAATATCCACCGACGATGATCCTCCACTCTCCTCGCCATCCTCACTCATACGCCCCGAAACACCCAGTCAAAACCCTAGCTTCTCCTCCTCCTCCTCTGTTTTCAATTCTATTCTCGAGCCACCTTCATATGCCGACGCCGTCTTCAAATCCTTCGACAACGACCACATCACCAAAATTAACGGCCACGATAGCTTGGAAACCTCTCCACGATCGTCATCTTCATCGCCGTCAGCGGAATATATAAAAATTTCGGTCTCCGATCCGCAAAGAGAACAGGAGCTAGCAAATTCGCTTGTTCCAGGTGGAAGTACTTACATTACTTATTTAATCACTACGCGAACTAGTTTTCCTGAATTTAACGGATCTGAATTTAGTGTTCGGAGACGATTCAAAGAAGTTGTGATCTTATCGGACCGGTTATCGGAATCGTATAGAGGATATTTCATTCCGATGAGGCCTGATAAAAATGTAGTGGAGTCTCAAGTGATGCAGAAAAATGAATTTGTGGAGCAGAGGAGAGTGCAATTGGAGAAATATTTGAGGAGACTCTGTGCTCATCCGGTGATTAGGAGGAGTGATGAGTTGAGAGTGTTCTTGACTGTTCAGGGTAATTTGCCGTTGACTCGGAGTACGGATATGGCTTCGAGGATGTTGGATGGGGCGGTGAAGTTGCCGAGGCAGTTGTTGGGAGGAGAGAGCGTGGCGATGGTGGACATGAATGAGGTGGCGCAGCCAGCAAAAGGAGGGAGGGATTTGCTGAGGATATTCAAGGAGTTGAAGCAGTCGGTGACGAATGATTGGGGCGGAACAAAGCCGCCGGTGGTGGAGGAAGATAAGGAGTTTTTGGAGAGGAAGGAGAAGTTGTTGGAGTTTGAGCAGCATCTCAGCAATGTGTCTCAGCAGGTTAGCTTGTCTGTCTTAGTTGGTCACTGTCCTCAGTTTTTTACGTACCTAAAAAATTAATTTCACACAATCACAGTTACAGGTGCATTTTCAATTTCTTGTAAAGTTAATGTGGGGACTATGAAGCCTTGGTATAAGTATAGGAATGCGGAATTTGCATAGAGAAAACTTTTAGAGAAATTAGTTAGTAATATAGGCACAGAGGTATAATAGAGAACTGATCAAATGTCTGAACTATGTTGCCTTTGCTAAATTGCATTGGTTGTTTATCAATTGCCTGTTTTTACCGGAAACAAGTTAGTATGTTGGGTTAGCCTAGTGAGCAAGATCACTTAGGACAGTAATCCAGCCGGACTGAAATCAAATTGATTTAGCTTGAACATGTATATTTCAAATCGGATGGCTAAAACTCAATTTGATTATGTTTGAAATCCAGACTTGCTCAATGAGCCTGGCTTGGCTATGCCCCTATTTACTGTGAAAAATGAAACTATATCCTACAAAACCTATAATTATTTGATCACATACTTTAGAAATTTTAATTGTGAGTATATTGACTTATGCAGTTGTTTGCAACTCAGAGCATCTGATTTGTTATTGATTATGCAGGCTGAATCACTAGTCAAAGCTCAGCAAGATATTGGAGAGACACTGGGGCAATTGGGTTTGTCTTTTGTCAAACTAACCAAGTTTGAGACAGAGGAAGCGGTCCACAACTCTCAGAGAGTAAGGGCTGCAGACATGAAAAACATGGCAACTGCTGCTGTGAAAGCAAGCAGATTGTTTCGGGAGTTAAATGCACAAACAGTCAAACATTTGGTAAGGTCTAGAACTATGGGTTTCATCAACTTTTGAAATTTAATATGCTCATCTTTGTTGTTCCATAGTTGGTAGAATCACTCAAACTATTTCTCGAGAAGTATTTTGATGTTCTCTACTATGTAATTGCTTAGTTGTGGAATAGAGCCTATGTTGATTTTATCTGATTGAGGTGTTTTATGTGATGCAGGATAAGCTCCATGAGTATCTTGGGATTATGTTGGCTGTTAACAACGCTTTTTCAGACCGAACAAGTGCTCTGTTGACTGTACAGACTATTTCTTCAGAGCTTTCTTCCTTGAATTCAAAGCTTGAAAAGCTTGAAACTACTCCCTCTAAAATATTTGGAGGAGACCGGTCTAGAATTCGAAAGATAGAAGAGTTGAAAGAGACTGTGAGAGTTACTGAAGATGCTAAAACTTGTGCAGGTCGAGAATATGAGCGGATCAAGGTAACATCTTTAGTCTTGGTATTTAATAGATTGCTGGAAAATGTGGCCATCTAGTGTACTACAGCTTTCCATTTGAACGTTCATTTAGTTGATCAATAGCGACATTCCATATAAAATCTTAGTTTCTCAGATGGGTGATGGTCTGCAATATATGGCGCGAGCCAAGATTTGAAATTGACCAATTACTCTTGCATATGTTTCTTAAACTTAAGAAAAGCTTATTAATTCAATGGGAAAAATGTTTCTTTCTCACAAGGACAAACAAAAAAAAGTATGAAAGATGACCTATAATACATGCGACTTAGTAAGTACGGAAATACCACCCAAATTGGACTAGCATACTACTATTATATTGAACTATTGAATCTTTAGTTCTTAATTTATGTTATGCATTTCATTTCTTTCGCAGGCAATATAATCACAAAACATCATCTGTCTGCTTGAGCAGTAATGTTGAGAAATGCCATATTGGTCTCACCAAATTGGATAATATTGCCCGCTTAGATGAATTCCTGTACTTTTGGAAATTAAAAATATGTGAGACACTTTGGTAGGCCAAATTTTAGAGTCTTCTAGAAATTCTATATAGTTTTGTTTCCGCTTGTTGGTGGTAAAAACTGAAAAAATATCATGTGTCATTGTGTATATTAGAATGAAAGCACAAGTTCTTCTTCACATAGAGTACAACAAAAATCAATGATATGGAGGGTATAATAGACATTTTCTCACCTACACTGCAGTGCATCTATTTAACTTTATTGGTGTGCTGCTTTTTTCCACGAATGTTAGAACCTGCACTGGCTTTGCTTTGGCATGTAATTTTAGTTAGATTTGTGCTGCTTGCCTTTGGTTATCTTCTCTTGTCTTCATCATTTAGAGTATATCAGCATGACTCAAAGTCTCGGTATCGTTCATTGATTCGGAAGACACTGAGACACATCGGTCGTGATATTGCAGGACGGTATCGGCCGATACACTCAAAACGCTAGATAGAAGGTCCAATTTTTTTTGAAAAAATTGAGAAAAATTCTAAAAAATATAAAGAACACAATCCATGTATATTATTTATAATTTTTTTTAAAAAAAATTAGTCAAAATTAAAATATTATGTATAAATATATGATAAATGAGTAAAGAAAAATCTTACTTCAAAAAATTTAAGTACAGATTACTTAAAAAAATTTAAGTACAGGTTCAAATTCGTTCGATAACACAACGTCATATGGGTATTTCACTAGAGATATGTAGTGAAATCAGATCCAATAGGGTGGGATTCCACGGCTCAAGCTGCAGGCATGGCTTGCGACTTGTGGCTGCCGACAAACTCATGGGCGGCGATGCTGGTCGAACTCACTTGTTGCCAGTGAGAAGGGAGTACCGCATTGCTTCGTGGATCATTGGAGGGTCTTTAACTGAGACGGCGGTGTCCAAGGCTCTGTTTACGGAATTGGCCTTTTCAACCATATAGGCTTTGAAATTAAATGTCGGTTGGCTTTAGGTTTGGTCTTTTGGTGCTTCTTCTTCTGTGAAGATCTCGTCTTTGGAAGACTTTATGTTTATGTAGACCTTGAAGACAGCTGTAATGGAAGAGTATATGAGTCCAATTCTAGGAAATTTTGATAAGAGAGAGACTAGAGAATGTATCAATGGTTAGGTACGACAAAGAGATAGGGTAATGGAGCGAGAAGAGAAGAGAAGAGAAGAGTCTATGTAGACATGTGACCAATCACTTAGGTGGAGGAGAACACACAGTGAAAGTTGCACACTGAACACGGTGAAAACTTTTGGCTTGAATTTCACATCGACAAATTTAAATGAAGGAGACCTTTCATGCCTATAAAAAGATGCAGCCCTCTCCTTTAGTCATTAAACCTTCTCATTTGCCTTTGCAAGTGGCAGCCAGCTAGAAATTTTTTAATTAAGAGAGTACAGTTGGTGTGTGTAATTAATGGAGTTTAAAATTTTAATAGGATAGTTTTTTGTCGTGGGTTAAAATTTTAATAAAATTAAATGGGTTAAACGAGTCGTGTCGTGTTATCCGTTTATTAAATGATTCGTGTTCGTGTTTAGATTTTCTACCAATATATTAAACGTGTCGTGTACGGGTTTACATATTTTTCACCTGTTTAACCCAACATGTTTGACGCCCTAGTATAAATGAGAGAGAGTGTGTGTGTATGAGATTTGATTTGATACATGATTTCCTCATATTATTGTCCTTCGGTAGCTAGTGGTACCATCACCATACTTGAGATTTGGTTTTCTCAAAGAGTTCTCGATCTGCATATTCTTGGACGTGTGTGTGCAATAAAAGACGAGATCTACCTGGGTTTAGAGGAGAACTAGAGAGAGACAATGAGTGAGAAGGGGACCAAGTTGGGGAGAGGCAGTGAGTGAGAGGGAGGCAAATAGTTTGAGATAGAGATAGAGAGAGGCTGAGACATGGTTCAAAGTATCAGCCGAGGCGTATCCGACTCGGCCCCTACTGATCCGATGGCGATACACGTTATGCAAAAATCTCGATTTTCACTTGACTCGGCGATATCTCGGTCAGACTCGGATGTTTCAGTACAAATCGGAACAACTCGGTATGAATTGGACGATTCATAGCGGAATCTGTCCGGTATGATCGAATCTTGTGGAAAATTCTCAAAATCTCGAATAAATAGTAAGAATCCAAAATAAAAAGGAAAAAGATGAAGAACTTCAAGACCCACATCTGTTAAAGGTCAAAAGCCCTCAATCAATCCGAAAATCAAATGCCCATTGCCATAAAGATTATATGCATTTGTATGACATACTTGTAGAATTGAATACAGATCAAAGAAATTCTCATACCGCTTCATCTTCTTCTTCTTTTTATATTTTTTTCCGTAACTTTCTTTGCTGCGAACCAGTCGTGATAGATAGAGAAGTAGAATTGTAGAAGACCAACCCAACAGCTACAACCCTAGCCATCTTCTAGTGATCGCCGGTGGGTTCTTTAAATCCACTTCAGATTCTTCTCTCTCTCTCTCTCTCGTGATCGATACACAACATACGAAATTTGTATGTGTTGTCGTAAATATATCCGTTAATAAATTACATTTAGACCCCATAAAATTTGTAAACATAAATTATTTGGACCCTTAAGTTTAAAATATTATACTTAGACAAAATATAATGATTAAATACATCAATATTTTTTTAAAAAAAATATATATCAATTTTTTTTTAAAAAAAATATATCAATTTTTTTTTACTCCTAAAAAACATCGGTACTTTTTAAATCTAATGTAATAATTAGATATATCAATATTTCAATTTCAATTTCAATTTCAATAAGTTGAATATTGATAATGATCAATATTTTCGGTAACGTCCTTATACTTCATTTTAATTATGTTTAATGTGTTTTTGGATTTATTGTGGGCATATGATACATGAATGATGATATTTATATTTTTTAGAATTTTTTATGATTTTTTCAAAAAAAATTAGAGCTTCTATCTAGTATTTTGAGCGTATCAGCCAATACTGCACTGCGACGCCGCAACCGATGTGTGTCAGTGTCCTCCGAGTTGATGACCGTTACTGTGACTTTGAACCATGGGCTGTGAGACAGAGAGAGATTCACATAGTTTTAGAGGTAGAGGGACTTAAAGAAGGAAATGGAAGAGTTCGAGTGCGAGAGAGGTTGAGAGAAGAGAGAGGCATAGCGTTAGACTGAGAGAGAGGCGGAGGTTTGAGAAGGAGATGAGATTTGATTGTCTCTAAGTAGGTTAGCTAGAAAAGCATCATAGCCGTTGGAATTAGAAGACTAAAAAGTACAATTGAAGAATGACTGGAAATATTTGAGCCTAAATGAGCCACCCAGGTAGCTCGGGCTTGGCTCGTTTAAAACAAGCCATATTTAAAATCAAATGAGCTTGAACGAGCTAAAAATGATTCGAGCCCGAGGCAAATTCAAGCTACTTGTTTTGTGTACCAGCCCTAGGTATGTCATCGATTCATATATTATTGTTTTATGGGATGTTCGTTGTTCATTAAGTGGCTAATGAGGAGTGGTGACCACAAAGGGTATGGCTGTATGGAGTGACTTGTAAGTCGCAATTTATTTACATGCAATTTCTTCACAGTAACTCATCTTTCTGTTGAGATCTCTTGTTGTGATGGCAAAGTTTTCTTGTATCGTACTCTACCCTTTTTCTCTTTTGTGGGTAGTAACTGGAGTTATTTCTGATGGACCTGTACTCAGGCTTGAATCTGATTTCAGGTTGGAGGGGCCTTTCTCTGACGTGCCTTGATTCAACCTAACTTGTAGAAAACAGTATTCTGCTTTTTATTTGAATAGGTCGATTGATGCCAATGTTATTACATTGTTCTGCCCTTTGATATGCCCCTTCCCCTAATTTCCAAGGTTGAATGTAGGAACATACAATGACTAAACTTTCTCAACTTCAGTAAAAGGATGAAATCTGCTTCTGCCTCATTATTTTGTTTTTGAATTTATTTGGACTTTGAATAATTTGCAAGTTTAATACTCTTTCCCATGTATATTGGGAGAGGTAGGGGTTAAGTATGGTTACTGGTGAACAACATGCAGGCAAATAATAAGAACGAGCTTGAAAGACTAGAAAAAGAGAGGCATGATGACTTCTTGAGCATGTTGAAAGGATTTGTTGTTAATCAGGTATTCTTTGTTCCCTTCTGTTCTTAATAATTTCTTTTTTTTTTTTTTTTGCCACTTAAGTTTGCCAAGAATCAAGCTTGATTTTCAGTAGTTTCTTATTGTATTTCACTTTATCCTAGATCTAGAACTGGAAGATCTAATTAGCTTGAGACCTTGACTAGGTTGTGTCCACTCTCTCTGGGTTAATGTGCTTTTCGGCTCGACTGTATATTAAAAGAAAATTTTCTTTTCTACTATTTTTTGGAGTGGATATTTGACAAAATACTTCTATAACCTGGTAACTTGCCCATATCCAACCCTGTTTTGGCCTTGTTATAAAGGTCAGGCAGTAATTGCAGATAACAGAAAAGAAGTTGCATAGGTTTTCTTACACCAAGACACAGGGACTCAATGATGTAAAGATGATTTTTTTTCCCGAAGTTCTGTAGTTTATGTTTCTGATCAGCAAATAGATAGAGACAAATGTCCCTTCTGTCCCTATGTCGAATGTTACAAACTGGCAGCCTATGTTTGACAACCTGATTGCTATTCAATTCTTTTTCTTTAATATGGTTATTGCTTAGTTCCTTAATGAAAATCTTGTTGTAAATCTCGATCAAGCAAGCCATCAAGAAACTGGGCGTGGAATAAACGAGAAATCAAACATTCTAATATAGAACAAAATAGGTCTTGGGGATATATATTTTCTATTGTTTAATTTGGGTCTTCCACAAAGAAAGTGCTCTCGCTCATATTCTTTGTAGAAATCTATGTTTTCACTGTGAAGTTTTTTTACATCCAATTTGACAAGTTATCTTTGTACTAATTTTATTAAAAATAAAACCTGAAAGTTGATTCCAGACTTCCCTCCATATATTTGACCAGTTGCCCCCTTTAGGATACAATCTTGTTTCTGTCCCTGCCAATAAATTTGGTTATAACAGTTCGGGGACATAGGGTATCCTTCAGAATTTGAATTTGGTTGACTCAACTTTGAATGACCTTTGGTATAATTTTGCTGAGAATACTGCTGCTTGAATTACTATAAGCTAGCATCAACTAACTTTCACCTGTGAATGGATTTTTTTTCTGTGCGTACAATGGGGTCACCTGTGAGTTTGCTATACCCAAAAAGGAGAAAAATGATATCGTTGACAGACACAATTGGACAGAATTTTGGATTTGGTCGTAGTTATCTTTTTATTTTAGCCCTGTGCAAATATGTAAACTGATTTTGTCACGATTAGCTATTAGTTGTAATTTAATGCTTGCTTGACCTTTATATTCCTTGTGGCCTTTCTTTTTACATAGCTTCCTTTGTAGTTCCATTTTGTGAAGCCATTTTTCTGAAAATTAGAGTGATACATGCATGTTTACAGGCGGGATATGCAGAGAAGATGGCCAATGTATGGGAAATGGTTGCAGAAGAAACAAGTGGATATGCAAAAGATAGTAGCTGAAGTACTACCTTAAAATATTTGTTTTCAGTTTTTTTCCTGAGGGCGGGCTTTGGCACAGTATAGTAATTTCATCATAATCTGGACATTACTGTTCAAAGGAAACATTTTTTTCAGAATATAGGATAAGGGTACATACACCTGATTCTTCTCACCGGAACCTCGTGCATTGCCCTTTTCTTTAGTTTTTGCCTTTTTAACGTCCTCTGTATTTCATTGATGTACAATAGTTGAAAATCAAGGCACTTTGTCAATTGATATAGTCTCCTTAACAAAAGTACTTTCCAGTTTGTTAACATTAGGGACGATGCTCTCCTGTAAGGTTCTAATTTCAAGACAAATGTTCATAAAAATTGCATGGAGGATTTCGTTGTTGTCTTGCACAATCGCATCCAAGGGCTTGTTTGGTCAGTGGTTACCATACACACTTCACCTATGTTCAGGCCTGCATCTGAGACTTCCAAGTTAAAAGGGGAAATCTTATTTGCACAGGGAAAAATGGTGAAATATTGTCATACAGATATTTCGTGGAGGTCGGCTTGAGAATACTTCCCAGCTTTCCTTATGCGAGGTCATCTCATTGTGAGTTGCAACTGATGTGTAGGCCTTCGAATTGTGTAATCCCAAAATTCCCAAATTACGGAGGGCCATTCTAATACTAAAAGAGGTTGAGATGAGAAGTCAGTGAGTGTCACCCCCAGTAAGAGAAGCTCGGATCGAATTGGTATTGACTATGTGGGAGGTTAACGGCTGAAGCTTATAAAGACAAAATGAAGAGACAAGTAATGTAATCAAACAAATATACTCAATTCAGCAAAGAAATTCACAAGAATACTTGAGCGAGTGCTCTAGCATTAGTGGCTGGACCGGACTATTCGAAGCATCCGGATTGACAATCAGCGTGCATTTTTTTTTTCTCCTTGTTTTGAACTGGGTACATGTATATCTGAAGAAAAAGCAATTCGGCAAGGCATTGGTGGCCGAAAAAGAGCCCGAAAAGCTTCCATCTCTTCCTGAAAATCCCGACGAACTCGAATTTACACTCCAGGACAAGAGAAAAAAACCCTGCAAGTATCAAAAGATGAACCATGACCCCCACCAGCCGGTATTCAAACTTGAAGCCACCATCTGCATCATAGGCCTTGCCACCCAATTGCAC
>CM042201.1:17746095-17757119 GCA_023539305.1 Ilex asprella
CTCGACCCAGATCCGTTTACCTAGTCGATTACGCCTGTTATCGCCCGCCGGACCACCTGCAAGTCAAGTTTGACCGGTTCATGGAACACTCGAGACTCACTGGTGACTTCGACGAGTCTTCACTTGAGTTCCAGCGTAAGATCCTCGAACGCGCCGGCCTCGGAGAAGAGACCTATGTCCCTGAAGCGATGCACCACATTCCTCCTACGCCATCAATGGAGGCTGCTCGGAGAGAGGCAGAGGAGGTCATGTTTGGTGCCTTGGACAACTTGTTCAAGTTCACTAAAATCAAGCCCAAAGACATTGGCATTCTTGTGGTTAATTGCAGTTTATTCAATCCAACTCCTTCGCTTTCAACCATGATTGTGAATAAATACAAGCTGAGAGGGAACATTCGGAGCTTCAATTTGGGGGGTATGGGCTGTAGTGCTGGAGTGATTGCCTTAGATTTAGCTAAAGATATGTTGCAAGTTCATAGGAATTCATATGCTGTTGTTGTCAGCACTGAGAACATCACTCAAAATTGGTATTTTGGGAACAAGAAATCGATGTTGATACCCAAGTGCTTGTTCCGAGTTGGTGGCGCTGCGGTTTTGCTGTCAAACATTTTGTCAGACAGGTGGAGGGCAAAGTACAAACTTGTTCATATTGTGAGAACCCATAAAGGAGCTGATGATAAGGCCTTCCAGTGCGTGTATCAGGAACAAGATGACAATGGAAAAAACCGGAGTTTCTTGAATAGGCGTGTATACATTGGGTGTGAAATTTTTAGTCCCAAAACGACGTCGTTTTGGGAAGGGGGAATTAAAAAAAAATAGCAAACATGCCGTAAAACGGCGCCGTCTCACTTAACAGCACATGGTGCAGTAGATCTCCAACTGCAGAGGATCCACACCCACGAAGTAGAAGGAGGAGAGAGAAAAGGCTGGGACGTGAATGACTGACTGTCCGGACTTTAGGACAAAATAGCAAATAAACCCCAATAGATATGAAAATTTTCAAAACATCCCCAAAACTTTATTCAATCTGAAAACTTCAAAAAATATTTTGCTGTGTATTGAAGAAGATATTAATTGAATTCTTGCATAGTTTGAATCATCATCTCATTTTGTACGATTTTTACCTGTCCATCGACCACGTTGATGATCTTATACTCATAACTTGTTTGCTAATTTTGCCAAGGTAAAATTATTATTTTTATGCTCGAAATAGATACATAGATAGATCATTTTACATATTCATAAGAGATTATTGTTCATCAATACTACATAATTATTTGCAGGAAATCTCACTGCACTTACATCAGAGGCAAAGCTAAAGTCCTACTACGTGGTCTACGCACTGAAGAATAAGTTTAGTCTCAACGAATTATTGTAACTATGAAAAGTTGAAACTAAACATTAAAAAGTGAGTTCTTATCTACTGGACGAACCGCTCATTGACGCCTACATAAGATTATCACATGATTGATACCCAAGTCTTATTTTTTTGAGGAAGGTGGAGAAATTGAAAATTTTCCAAGGTCACAATTAAGTTGTTCATCACATCAGTTATTTATAAAATCTAACAATACTTGAAAATAAGGCTGATAATTAAGTCGAATTTGAACACTATTTTAGGCTTGTTTATGAGTAAATAGTTAAACGAGCCAGCTCATATATGTGTAAATTAGGCTCGACAAGGGCTCGATTAACACCCCTACTTGAAAAGTAGGAGATTCCAAAAGAAAGAAACAAGAAGTGAAAAAATTAGTCCCACAAGCTTTATAATTTGAGTAATGCTAGATTAATCAAATTTTGGGACTAAATTTAAAATTTAAATGACTTGACAACACATTATTTAAAATTTTTATTGAAATTCAAATGACATAACCCCAAATAAAGAAGCCCAACTCAACTGACATGTCATTTGAATTCTAAATTTGATCCTAAAATTTGATCAGTATAACGTTACGCTTATAATTTAGGGTCAATTATTTTTTACCCTGATCTTGAATCAATAGTAATATATGGATTGCAACTAGTCAATAATAAATTGACAAAGTAATAGAAATCTAACCAGTTTTCAGAGTCACAATCCACTGATTATTCCAACGTTGCCGTGGCCCTTATACTGACTATATAAACAACTATTAATCTTAGCGTATGGGAATCCCTTTTCCTATTTTTCTTCAATGAAAAAATAGGTTATGTCACTTCTTCTACTATGTTGGGCAATTCCTTATTCGGAAAATTCTGCTTAGGACATGTTCGCATTAATTTTTTTTGTTGGTTTAATAGTCAGGAGTGTTCGGATTATGCGCACTTCACCTAATTTCCTTTTCAATCAAGTCAAAGGTAGATCATTCATGTCGGAATTAGGGTATTTATGAGGTAGAAATATCTCATAGCCTAATCCCAAAGAATTGTCAAAATTCAAAATCAGAACGTCTGAATTTATAATTCGTCTTTATTTTTACTTGAGCCATTGGCTGCACGTCTGGGATTATTTTGTATAAATATAGTACGAGACTACTACATAGCATAACATTTATGCATACAATAGGTTAGCTCTTTTAACTAACCGAGTCTATCCTAATTGGACATTGTTGTTCAAGTTCTCATCAATTTGGATCGTCTCTTATATTTCTCAACTATGGATCATCCAATATGATTTCAATTGGGTTTACTTATATCTAAATGATTGCTTCTTTAGACTCTCATGATGATGGATTTAGGCCTAGGTTCCACTTTGAGCCCAAAGCTTTCAATAGGCTCATTAAAGACAAACCAGACAGCCCTTTTAGAGGACATCTCGCATGTCTAAACTGGACCATGGACCTGTCTCATGGAAAGCCCAAGATCGCTCAACCTAGACCATTTACCAGGTCGGCCCCCAACGAACTCAGATCAGACTTCTGCTCGGGAAGTTCAGTCGAGCACCAAGCGGACCCGACACAACCCCAATCATGCCACGTGGATAGCAGGGACCGGAGGCAACACTTGACAACTCTAATGTACGAATGTTCAGCATAATGGAGATAGCTCATATGCTCTGTTCATGGAGTAGTGGGCAAAGAATGTCAGGTTAGCAGGTTTAACTACATGACAAATTATGAGGAGACCACCCAATCATTCAGAAAAAGAAGCATTGTGAAAATCATATGACCAGGTGTATAATAGAAGGCGATAGGACGGTGTAAAAAAGGGAAATATATATAAAAAAAAGAGAAAATCAGAGGCAACCCAAAAAATATTCTGTAAAAAACTCCCAGCCAAATCAACTGTAACTATTATCTTTTTCTTCAAGTAATATAATCTAGCATGAGTGAGAGTCTTCATTACAGTGAACGTAGCTTTAATTTTTCGGTTAAGGTGAATTACTTATATTTTGGCCTTTGCTTAATTTCCAAGCATTTGCCTCACAGTCTCAAGCACACACCAAGTCCCATTGGGCCAAAACCCTTTGCTGTTCTGTGATAGGGTAAAGAGATTTTGAGCGCCATCATATTCGATAAGACCTTTTCTTCAATTGTAGGGTTTGGTGACCCGCAACTAACTTTGCTTCCCCAAAAGATCTCATCTCTTAAAACCCAACTTGCTAGAATGAAAATAGAGTGAAGATGTATTGAAAAATATGTCAATTGAGTTGTTGAATGTGCCTAACTAAAGCAAAAGTTAAACATGAGATTTGAGTGCTTGAGATTCTCGCTGAAAACTAGATGGCTAAATGCATTGATTGATTCGCTCTCTATGTTTTCTTCGTATTAGGGTAAGGAATCATATTGTCATCTAGAAACCATATTCATCCTTTGATCAAATGAAACGCTATCTAAGTCGTTCATTTTTATTTTTTATTTTTTTGATATGTAATGTTTAGAATTGTGCCGATTACTCTCTCGAGCTCTAAGATTGGTCACCATAGCTCGATTTAGTTTTAAAGGCATGTCTTCTGCGGAACAAGAGTAATTGATCCTTAAGGGGTGTGGGTACTATCAAACCTAAAACTTCTTATTTGTAAGATGACAGACTTGATCACTGAACCACTAATAAAGATTAAGTTTTCATTTAATCAGTTTACCAAACCATTGCTCCACAAGGGATTAGCACAAAACGATTCTGCATACTCAGCATCCTATCTAATTACCCAATAGCATCCCACAATTTTCAACCAAACCTTAGAATCATTTGACTTTTATAATATCTATTGCCTAAATGAAAGTTTGAAGGGTGTCTCCCTTTTTTTTTTTCTTTTGTTAAACTTGAAGTGTGTCCTTCACCTTATAGTGCTCTCTTTCTATCCTTAGCTAGCATGATTGCAGGCCTACAGAGCTAGGTGGAACTAATTCTATAGATATTTTCATTAATGCAAAAGGATGATACTTCTGTCGAAGTTTCAAGTTCGGCACTTTGAATAACTTGATGCTACCAGTGTATAGGTGATTGTATGTATTAGAAAATTTATATTGTGATCATAAATTTTACTAGTTTTAGGAGTGAAAATCAGTGGCTGCTTATCCTTGGAATCTTTTGACCGTATCATCCGAGACTCGAGATTGGGTGGAGAAGAGGCTAGAGGTAACTCGAACCCCTATTAGGGGCTCCAAATGATAGAACTCAAGTCTAACGTTCTTTGTTCTTCTTCATCTGGGTATGATAGTTTTCTCATCAACTTGTTGTGTAGAATTTCTATCAACACTAATACTATTGAGACATAATTTAGAGATTTAATGCATTGTGATAACTAGATTGATAGTGTTATGACTCATTGATAATTTAATGACGGGGCTCACTGACAATTTAATGATTACTATCATTAACTCGTTATATGATTTCCTCAACTGTTAAGATTGAAGTTAAGGTTTCCTTCAATTGTTGGCAACCAAGAATAATAAGTACAGATGGTTCCAGGATTTGAAAGAGTAAGGCCATTAAATTAGATGTATAGTTTGAGAGATAGAGTTTTATCGCCATTAAATTAGACGACATAACACGACAATATTTTTGCACACGGGATACGACTGTATACATACAATCACTTTTAAATCTTACAGTGATGGGAGTCTCATGTACATACTAATTGAACATAAATAACATTCACTTAATAAGAATCCCAAAAACGAAAACGGTTTCATGTTGTAATTAGTCGTCTTTGTCCAAGTGTCAACTGCAGATAGTTTTTAGGAGGATCCATTAACCTAGGTGGACCCCACTAAGCATCTAGGCATTTTCTCCACCCAAAAAATACTCATGTGGTTGCTTTCTTTCTCAAAATTGAAGTTGTCTTTGCTTGTACAATCTATCAACCACAAGCTTTATTCTTGACCTATCCTAATCAAAATCTAGCTATATTTTCCTATGTGACATGGTCTATAAATAAGAATGCCATCTTTGAACTCCATGTATCTCAAGCAATTCTCATGGCTGCTTGTTCCTCTCCTGATATATGGGCTTGGATTCAAAACCTTCCATCAATCTCTCAATGGAAAACTGATTCTCTTTCCATATTCTTATGTTCTTCAAGTTCATGTCACCCATCCCTCAAGCTCTCCATATCCAAAAACCTTCAATCCTCTCTCTCCTTCTCTATTTTTGCAGATTACAATCTCTCAATCTCTCTCTGGACCTCAAAACCATTCAAACCCAACCTTAAATCCGCAAAGTTATTAGATGAAGAAACCATTTCCAATCTCTTGATCAATATCATTGAAGATGTCCTCAATTACTCCCCAAACAAGAACACCTCATTGCACAAACTACCCAAAATAGATTCAGTTACCAACTTTAAGGATGTCTTTAATTTCTCATTTCTCACTCTCACTTTCATCATTTGCATCTACGAAACTCCTGCAGATCTGCGATCTGCGTGTCTTATTACACTGAAGAATCAACTATCGTGCCTGAGATCACGACAAATATCGAAGCTTTTAATGAGGCTTATAGGATCCAACAGAGAAGAGCAATGGATGCGTTCAGTAAACCTTGCGATTACTAATTGGATTGTTGAGCTTCAAGCCGCGAATCAAACCCTCAGGACGCCATCGTCACTGTTTTCTTATGAAAGTTCGACGTTTGGGTTGTGGAAAGTGCAGTTGTACTGTCCTGTGATTGCCATGGAGACTGAAAACTCGAGCAGTCCTTTATCTGATGAGCGTTTGCTCTTCTCTCTTAACTACCACCAAGTTGAGGGTGTGATCCAACTAAATTACAAGGTGATGATTCGAGAGAAGTGGATTGAAGTGATTGTGAATACAGATAACATAAGGTACAGTACAACGATTTTTTCTCCACAGAATTTGAGTTTACATGGGTCAAGAACAGCTCAATATGGGTTTTTCCATCAAATACTAAGGAAATGAACACAGTAAGAAAAGACTGATAATTCAATTGAGTTACTCTGGTTCGGTTTGAATTAAATTCAAGTCGAGCTCGATTCATGTTTTAAATGAGTCGAACGTGAATGATTTTTTAGACTCGTTTTAAAAAACAAGTCTAAAAAACTTTGCCCGAACTTGCAAATTTTGCCCGTTTATATATAAAATAGTCGAACTATTCGAGTTCGGCTCGTTTTGGGCTGGGTTTGGCTTCGACTCAACTTATTTTTTAAACGAATCGAGTTTAAATAATTTTTTTGGTTCGTTTAGAAAAATGAGTTCGACAGACCCAACTTAAACTCGCAAAACTCAGCTTGATTATCAATCTTCCAATCACATGGTTCCTAATTTTATGTCTATTTGAGATTGGATCACATAAACACAAATTAGAAACCTTAGAGACTAAATAAACACAATTAAAACATTGAGGATCAAATAAACATTAAACACATACTTTAGAGGCTAAAAGTGTATTTTAACCTGTCTAATTTGAGTGTTAAACAAGTTAAACCGAATCAAACTCAAGCTGCTAGTATGGTTTAGTAGCCAGAATTTTACCATATAATATTGATTTCTGGGCTATTAATTAGAGTGGTCTCCATTAAGCCATTTTTCATATTTCTCTTCCTTCTCAACGAACAGGTTTGATGTTATTAGACTTGTAGACGAAACTCTCATCACAGAGAGAGGAGCTGGAACATCTGAAAAACACTTCCCTTCAAGAATATTTTTGCAACTAACCCCAGTTCAACAGACCTGTGTTCTAAGCGTATCAGTCAGCAAATCTTCTGAGAACCCATTAATAGAGATCGGCCATGAAAAGACCATTGAAGGTTCATTTGATCCACCCAATTCCTACCTGGGTCTCAAGGTTTCAGCTGGAGAGACGACGACAATGAGCTTGAAGCCATGGAAGTTCGAGCAATCTGTTTATGGAGACAGTGCGAATTTGAACTGGTTTCTTCACGATAGTGCAGATGGGAGAGAGGTCTTCTCATCGAAGCCTTCCAAGTTTGCTTTGCTTCAACCCAATTCCTGGTTCAAGAACAGGTATTGTTGTTGGCACTGTTTTTTTTTTCTTTGGGGTGAATCACACCTTTGTACCTACAAAATTTTTTAAATTTTCAAGGGTTTTTTGCACTTTGTACTCTGAAAGATTTAATATTCTCACTTTACTAGTAGAAAATTAACGAAAAACTAATAGAAATGTCACATTACTAAAATTTTAATATATTGATGGTGTAATGTGAGAAATTTAATTTTTAAAAATATAAAATAAAAATCTTAAAATTTTTAAGGCGAATAGTAAAATTTGCACAATTTTCAATTTATATCTTTACAAAGATTAAGATTTCTCATTACATAATCATTTAAAAAGACAGCTATGTAGTTCAAAACCAAACATCAGTTACTTTTTTAGACAATTTTTTTTTTGGTTGTATTTTATATACTTTCCTAATTTTGTAAACTACTAGTTGTATATTACTCAATTTTAATTGTTTCACATCAGAATTTTTATTCAATTTTATTGAAATAGTTTACATTTTTTTACCTTTTTATACGTTTTAGGATATAATGTAAACAATTTAACTTTTTAAGGCACAAATTAAAATTCTAAAGATTTTTCAGGGAACAAAGTATCATTTACCATATTTTATTTAGAATAATTTAAAAAATATTACTTTAACTTAAAATGCTGACTTAATTTGCTCACTTGATTGATCAGAATCATTGAACATGTATTTAATGATTGTGATCGATTAAATAAGCATTTTAAGTCAAAACTACATTGCTTGAATAATTTTTCTAGCATATTACTATAAAAAACTAGATTGATGCATAGTTACATGTTTATTGGTTATGTAAAATTCAACACTATATAGAAAATCTAAAGCTAAAACCAAAACTGAGGATTCTCTTGTGACCTAGTGACCAACTATCCGGCCGTTAGACTTTTTTTTTTGATAAATAAGAAAGGAGTGGGGGCAAGGAAGAGCACCCAACGACCACCTTGTTAGGCTCTCACCGGTGGGATCATAAGACCCTTGATCGCGCTTAGAACACCTCTCGGGACCAGACCTAGCTAGGCTAGCATAGCGGCCAACCACCAAGCCCCAAGAGGAACTCCAGGACTCGAACTCCCAACCTCTGAGTGAGGAGTAAGACCGGTACCACCACTAGACCACCCTACTCGTTAGACTTAAAGATCGCGAATTCAATCCTCATCCATACTACCTTGTAAAAAGAAATTGTTCTAAAGCTAAAATAATAAGAAATAAAATATATTACTAGTAAAATTATGATATTACTGAAATTTTTATGTGTAATTATTTACAGTATAGTACAATATTTTCACTTCTTTTCTATTTCGATTTCAGATCATCACATGTGAATTTTGAACAGGTACTCAAGTGCTTACCGGCCTTTCACCCGGCAGGGAGGAGTTATTTTCGCCGGCGACGAGTACGGAGAGGCAGTGTGTTGGAAGGTGGACAAAGGCGCCATGGGGAAGTCGATGGAGTGGGAGATTAAAGGGTGGATTTGGGTGACATATTGGCCAAATAAACATAGAACATTTTATACTGAGACTAGGAGGTTGGAATTTAGAGAAACCCTTCAGCTTTGGTTTTCGTAGGGAAGAAGATAGTTAGAGAGTAAGAGCGAATTGCACTTTCTTAAGATTCTCACTTCATACTTTTAAAAATTAAATTTATTGCATTACACTTTTAATGTATCAAAAATATTACAACGTAACCTTTCTGTCAGTTTGATGTCAATGTCAACAAGTTGATTTTTGATGAAAAAAATAACCGAAACTAATTGAAAGATCATATTACAATATTTTTGATACATTGAAAATACCCAATGAAAATTTTAATTTTTGAGGGTATAAAATAAAAAAATCTTAAAAAATTTCGTGGTGAAAAACCCCAAGAGAGAAAAGTCAACTTCTTCTAGTTTCAGAATTAGCAGAAATTGAGGTGTTTGTTTGCTACATTTATATGATGCACATATTTAATTCTCGTCCCAAAATGCAGAGATTGACCGAATCTACATTATTGTATTAATCGTGTTCTCAATGAAATTCATTACAAATCAAACAATAACTCAAAAAAGACATGATTTTGGTGTAAAATGCAGCAATTTTAAGAACGACCATGATTGCGGTAACAAATGATATAAACTTCAAAGAAAATTGAATAGAAAACTTGATTTTTAGTTTAACATTCTTTGATTCTGAAAATAAACAAGATTTTAGCATCGATTCCCACTATATCGTGAATAAAAACTAATAAAGAAAACAAGATTCTTTTTTCAAAAAGAACAATTCTAAGACAAAACATGATTCAGGTGTCAACACCGCTTAACCTAAAAGCAATTATGACTCGAGTGTTAACCATACTAATTCTTAAAAAAACACATGATTTTAATGTCAAATACACTAATTTTGAGAGAAAATATAATGTGGTGTCAACTACACTATGTTATAAAAAAAAATAGACTCATGTGTCAAACTCCCATAGTATTAATTCTTAAGTAAGAAATTGTTCTAATGTCAAATAAGCTAAATGTACAAGAAAATATAACCAACCAACCAACCAACTGCACGAAAGAAAATATGATTCTAATGTTAATGTACTAATTCTAAAAGAAACATTAATCTATTTTAAACGCCACTACTAACTTGAAAGGAAGCGCGATCTTAGTGTCAGTAAATTTAGTTATCGAAGGAAACATGATTCTGGTGAGCAATGACACTACGTGCAAAAGAAAATATGATTCAAAGTGTCAATGACGCCTGATGATGTATGGGCTGGTTCACTACTTGCAATAGAAGGTGAAGCAGTAACGACAACGTGCAGAATAGCGGCTATGGAAGGATACCAAGCAGTGGTGGTGGAATCCGACTCAAAGATCCTTATTGAAGCCATCAACGAAGGGCTAGATGCAATTATCCGTGAGGTCGAGACTATACAACGGGACATTCGGGGCTATGCAAGCTGTATTCCCAGAATTCTCTTTAGATCGGTGAAGAGGTCGGCTAACGGAGTTGCTCGCACTATTGCGAATCTGAAGAAACGAGGCCTTCTGCAGATTGAGTGGGTTACCAGACCTACAGTTGTTCTCCAAAGATTTCTACCATCAGAGATGAGGACAGGGATAGGATGAGTCTTTTGCCCTTTCGTTGTTCTGCTGCTTCTCTGTTTTACTTTTTGTTTGGTTTTGTCTTGTTTTAAGTTCTATACTTGAGGTTTTGACCAGTCTCGTGGTATTTTTTTAAAAAATTTCCAACTAAGGCATTGTTCCCAAAACCAGGTCGTATTAAAAACGTCATTTGGTCTGACGTGTTTAAGCCAAAAGACGTCAATTGGTCTGACGTTTTTAGGTTAAAAACGTCAGACCAACTGACGTCTTTAAACATTTTTCAGAAATTGATCAAAGTTGGAGACGCTAGTCCAATTGACGCAACCATTTAAAAACGTCAGTCACACTGACGCGATTAACCTCCACTCCAATTTTTTCCCTCTATGTTCAAATCGATTCCATTTTTTCCCCCTTCTCTCCTTCACTCCAATTTTCCCCCAAATTGAAGCTCCATCGTGCCCTAGGCGACCCAGCAGCCACCACCACCGACAAAGTTACCACCCAGCAGAGGAACCACCACCACCAC
>CM042201.1:17762119-17777929 GCA_023539305.1 Ilex asprella
CCGAAGAAAACTCACTCGTCAATTTTTTTTTGGATTAGGTCCCTCTTAAAAAATTAAAGCAATAGACATAGTTAATGCTCTTACAATTGTAAAAAATAAAGACGATGTCATTACTTAATTTAAACATCTATTCTAAAAAATTACACGACATCATAATGTACAATTTTTTTATAAACACAAATCGTAACACAGTTATGTTAAAAAACATAGGTACACAATTAAAAAATATATATACACTTTTGAGCCAAAAAAATAGGTATGCAATGAAAAAATAAAAAATAAGAGATACGCAATAAAAAAAATAGCATGTAATAAAAAATATAAAAAATAATAGGCATGTAATAATAGTCACATTGGTACAATAAAATTACAGATCGTCAAATAGGAACACTAAAACACAAAATATCAGACAGATATATTAAAACGTAAATCGTTAATGTATCTTCTTTTTCATAAGCACAGATCATTAATGTACATTATTTTTTATAAACACACATTGTCAGATATGTACATTAAAATACAGATCATCAGATAGGTATACTAAAACACAGATCGTTAATGTACATTTTCATAAATACAGATCGTCAAACAAATATATTAAAACATAGATCGTGAAACAGTATCAAAATTTTCAAATTACTCGATTCACGAATTTGAATTTCAAAACTGATAAATAAAACTGCAAAAATATTGATAACAAAAAAAAATAACTATACTTTAGGCTAAAAATCATGTAATAAGAGCAAAATAGGTAATAAAAACCAATAATTAACCAATCTCTTAACATTTCCGTCAACACAGAGACAACATGCAATTTTCTTTATTTTTTATATTAAAAATTCTATAAAACTAAAATTAATTTACGCAAAAGATCGGCATGACAATTTTTTTCCAATCCCAGCAATCACACCCGAAAGTATATGGTCGCATGTAGCGAAGAACAACCCTCGGGTAGGCAGAGAGGCACAGGTGACGAAGCCACGTTGACAAAATCAATTTACATCGGCGCATGTTAGCAAACTGAACAGAAAAATGTAGCGGTGGGTGGAGAAACTGATGAGAGAGGGGCGGACATTACAAAGCCACACCCACTTACAACTGTGCTTAACCAACTCACATTTTCTTTCAGCTATAATTTTCTCTCCCGCTCTCCTCTCTCTTAATTTCTCATTTGGTTTCCCAGAGAACAATTTTTAATCTTTTCCATTCCAATTGATTTGCTCCTTCCATGGAGTCCGCTGCTGTTCTCCGCTCCTTCCACTGTAAGACTCTCTCTCTCTCTCTCTGTATGCGCATAATTGTATTTGTGATACGATAGCTAATTTGAGGTTCTGTAGCTCTCCATTTTTTGAGGTTAGTTGATTATCACTTATAAGAATCTTAGCTTAGAGGTCGCTTTAATGGATCGTAATTTGGCTTTAGTTGCATGTTTCAGATTCAATAAGCCGTGAAATGTGTTTGTTGTATATGCATGTTAAGTGTTGTGCTGCTAATTAGTGTCTAAGTCGCTGGATCTCTCTCTCTCTCTCTCTCGCCTGTGTGTGTGTGTTTCACATATTGTTCTGACAAGCTATGTGAACCAATTGAAATTTGGGGGCGCTAGGGTAATTTCTGTGTTTGTTGTGTTCTGGTGAGCTAAGTTGATCTAATTGAAGAAAAAGTTTCTCTAGTTTTCGGAATTTCAAGCAATAGATCTTTCTATGTTTCATGATGATCTAATCTATAAAATTCAAGTTCCTGTTCTTGTGTAATATTAATTTCAGATTAAAGAAAAGAGTGCTGACAGTTACATTAGAAGCTGGCTAGTATACTTGGCATTAACATGAGTATTTCAAATTTCTGTCGCTTCATAATTATGTGGTGAAATACTAGAACTCAGTTTGCTTCGTTTCCCATTAGCTTCTCCAAAATAGAGGATCAGTGTAGATCCTGTGTATACTATTATCGTGCCTCAAGTGGAAATGGAGCGTTGACAAGAAAGGAAAAATGATTTTGGATGATCAAAGGGAAACCTAGTTATTATTATCAAATGAACAACTGAATCTTAATCTGGTCTTTGGCTCACATTTTGAAGATGTAGATTGTAGAAAGCATTAATGGTCTACATTTGTGTGCTTTAGTAATTTTAGTGGTCTGCTCTGCCTTCACACTATAAAGATGCATGATATATAAAGCTCAAGCAATGTTATAGGGACCTAATTCGGGGACTTAATTTGGGGACCTAATGATGTGGCTTCAGCGCTATCATTGGATTAGTTATGAGTTCTAATGTTAGATAGAGTCCACTACCAATCTAATAGTTGTATTGAATTAGGTCCTCAAATTAAGTCCCCAAATTAGGGGCAAATGGCATTTTCTATAAAGCTCCGGTATGGTTAGAACACTCTCTTTTGTGGTCTATGTTGTGCTCATGATGCCCGGGTTAATATATTATACCTTCTGTCCAAATAGAATATATTCTATTTACCTTTCTTCCTTTGACTGATTCCAAAATTTCAGACCGGAAAATATTAACCATCATTGAAGTGGTTGATTGTGCCTAATTTAAATACAGAGACCCTTTTATGATCCTATCCGGCACAATTTTCACTCTGTTGCTACCACGGGTCTCTCCCCCGTCCCCTCATGAAATAAAGTGCCAGAAAAGGGTAGACGTGTGATGCTCTTTTATGTCCACCTTTTAACCATCTCTTATTACCTTTCTTATTATTGTCTAAAGTCTACAGTTAGCTGGTCACGATCCGCTTGTAAGCTTGAAAATTATAAGGATATCTTGTTTGTGATCTCCCTATGTATCTCTGTTATGCAATTTTTTTCAGTTTTATTTATAATTTCTTTTCCCTGTTTGTTGCCTCAGATAAAACAGGGCAACTGTTTTTAAAGTTTATCTGCAATTTCATGCTGATATAGTGATATGCTATCATTTATTTCAGGTTCTGCACGCACTGCTTCCAATGTGTGGCCTGTGCTTCAGAGACCAGGCATGGTGCCCATGTCTAATGCATCCTGGCCCAACTCAATTAAGTCACCTAAACAAGGCTTGACATTTGGTAGGAAGCTCGTTTCTTTGCTGGCAAAACGAGATACTATGTTGGTGTCTTGCGTAAAGACATCTGAAACTGCTTCGACAGCTAAGTCAACTGGTGAGTTATTTCCCTCTCAATCAAGGTGCAGCATGCTGCAAGTACTAATAATTTGGGTTCCACAAAAACTCTTGGTTATCCTAAAAATTCACTGCAACTCTTGGTTATACATTTTTGTGTATGTAGTGTATAAGTGTATAATATTTCTGAGCATTTTACCTGGATTTTTGATCCCCAAATTTGGTAATCGTAATGTACCTGTTTCATCAGATAGACAACCAGAAGGATCAGTGGAGAAAAGTTCTGCACGAAATGGGCCATTTCCCAACGGATTTGAGGTAGTTTATCTCTATGAAGCTCATTTTATTTGGTGCTGTTAAGTTTGGAGGATTAACATAATATTGGAGACAATATTCAGAGAGAAACAGAGAGTGGTTAAAAACATAACCTAGCTCTCATACATCACTTGTATTTATAGTTAACTTACATATACTAAGAATTACACATACTACCCTAACACTATTGACAATTTACATATACTACCCTAATACTCTTAACACTCCCCCTCAAACTGGACTATATATATCATATAATCCAAGCTTGAAACAAATCGCCGTAAGACGTGTACGACTCAATGCTTTGGTAAACATATCTGCAAGCTGATCTTCAGATTTCACAAATGGCGTCGTAATCTCTCCAGCTATTATCTTGTCCCGAATAAAGTAACAATCAACCTCAATATGTTTGGTTCTCTTGTGAAACACCGGATTGACAGCGATATGGATAGCTGCCTGGTTGTCACAGAACAACTGTAAAGGAAGTTGTACTGACAACTCAATTTCTTGGAGAAAGTGTAGTACTCAAGTCAACTCATTCGTCGTATGCGCCATTGCCCTATATTCAGCCTCAGCACTGGATCTTGCCACCACGGATTGTTTCTTACTTTTTTATGAGACAACGTTACCTCCTAAGAAAGTACAATAACCAGTGGTCTATCTCCGATCAGAAGGAGAGCCAGCCCAATCAACATCTGAGAAACCTTCCACTCTAATATGTCCATTAGCTCGATATAACAGTTCAAGTTCAGGAGCTCGTTTGAGATATCGTAGAATACGAGTAACTGCCTCCCAATGTGGTACTCTAGGACACCCCATGAACTGACTCACTATACTGACTGCATAGAAAATATCCGGTCGAGTAATAGTGAGATAATTGAGCTTTCCAACCAGTCTGCGATACCGACCCAGATTCTCAAACAATGAACCATCATCCATCAAAAGTTTCTAATTCGGATCCATAGGTACATCAATCGGTCTGCCACCCAGCAAACCTGCTTCCTCTAACATGTCAAGTACATATTTCCTCTGTGATAAACAAATACCCTGTTTAGATCGAGCCACCTCAATACCCAAGAAATACCTGAGTTTTTTCAAATCTTTAGTATGAAATTGATCCTGCAAGAATATTTTTAACTTGGCAATCCCCTCAGAATCATTTCCAGTAATCACAATATCATCTACATAGACCACCAATAGAACATATCCAGTATTTGTATGTCTATGAAACACAGAATGATCTGTCTGACATCGAAGAAGACCAAACTCTAAAACTGCATCTAAAAACTTACCAAACCATGTCCTCGGTGACTGCTTCTAACCATACAAAGATTTCTTTAACCGACATACACTCTTACCATACTCTCCCTGAGCAGTAAACTCAGGTGGCTGCTCCATGTAGACCTCTTCAACCAAGTCATCATGTAGGAAGACATTCTTGACATCTAACTGAAACAAGGACCAATCAAGATTAGCAGCCAAAGAAATCAAGATACGAATAGAAGAAATTTTGGCAACAGGAGAGAAAGTCTCCTCATAATCAACACCATAGGTCTGAGTAAAGCCCTTTGCAACAAGTCGGGCTTTGAGACGCTCCACAGAACCATTCAGATGAAATTTAACAATATACATCCAATGACAACCGACAGTTTGTTTACCAGGGGGTAAAGGAACGAGATCCCAAGTCCCATTATGATGTAAGGCATCCATCTCATCCTCCATAGGTTTCCTCCAATCCGGATCAGATAATGCATCCTGTAAACGCTTAGGAATAGATATAGTGGATAATTGAGAGGTAAAACAAGAGAAGGTAGAAGACAATGCATCATATGAAACAAAATGAGCAATGTGATGATTAGTAACACACGAACGAGTACCTTTTCGAAGAGCAATAGGTAGAGAGTCTAAATTACCTGATGGACCAGGATCATCAGACGGCAAGGAAGACGGTACAGACACCTCAGTCGATGGTCGAGGACGGCGAGAGTATACACGAAGAGGTAAAGTAGATGGTAACACAGTGGGCAGTGGAATATTTGAGGATGATGGAAGAGACGGCGGTACAAGAGATGACCCAAAGTCTAGATCCAAAGGCAGAGAAGGTGCTAAAAAATATGGAACAGATTCCTCAAACGTGACATCGGCATTAGTAAAGTATCTTCGCATAGAAGGACTGTAGCAACGATACCCTTTCTGTGTGAGAGAATAATCGAGAAATACACATTTTGTAGCTCGGGGGTCAAGTTTATCAAACCCAGGACTCAAATTGTGAACATAACAAACACATCCAAAAACTCTAGGAGTGAGAGAAAATAAGGGCTTACTAGGAAACAGGACAGAATATAGACTTTGCCCATTTAACACAGAGGATGGCATACGATTAATAAGATGACAAGCAGTAAGAACAACATCACTCCAAAAATATCGAGGAATATTCATCTGGAATAACAGGGCATGAGTGACTTCCAACAAATGACGATTCTTGCGTTCATCAACACCGTTCTGTGGAGATGTGTAAGCACAGGAAGTCTGATGAATAATGTCAGTTTTACTAAGATAAGCTGAAAAAGGATCAGATTCATATTCCCGAGCATTATCAGAACGTAAAATACGTATACGACAACCATACTGAGTTTTTATTTCTTTACGAAAAGTCTCAAATATAGAGAATAATTCAGACCGAGATTTCATTAAAAACAACCAAGTCACACGAGAATAGTCATCCACAAATGATACAAAGTAAGAATATTTATTAGATGAAATATTCTTTATTGGACCCCATACATCAGAATGTACCAACTCAAATGGACTAGATACACGATTATTGACTTTAGGCTGAAATGACACACGGTGATGCTTACTAAGTTGACAAGCCTCACAAGACAAAGATGACACACCACTAAGATTGGGAACTTGACGCTTCAGATTCTGGAGAGAGGGATGTCCAAGACGACAATGCCATTGAAAAGGAGACAAGGAAGTCTGTAGAGCCCGGGTAGGTGAATCAAAGTCAAGATAATATAAACCACCAGCTTCATGCCCTGTACCAATCTTCCTCTGCGTCTTGAGATCTTGAAAGACACAATAAGAGGGATAAAAGGTGACAGAACAATTGAGAGAACGAGTAATTTTGCTAATAGAAAGTAAACTAAAAGGAAACTGAGGAACAAATAACACAGAAGAGAGGGACATATCATAACTTAAGTGTGTAGTCCCCAAACTTGAAACTTTAGAACAAGTACCATTAGCAAGAGTAACACTACGAGTGGAAGTAGCAGACTGATAAGTAGAGAAAACATCAGACGCACCAGTCATATGATCAGAAGCGCCAGAGTCAACGATCCAGAGACTACGAGTGGAGGACAATAAACAAGTGAAAACATTGCCTGAATGGGCAAAAGTAGAAGTGAAGGGAGATGGGACACCCTGTTGTTGGGATAGAAACTGAGCATACTCCTCTCGTGTAATAGTAACCAACCCAATATCTGATGGAGCTTGCTTGGGTTCTATAACAGTGCAGCAAATAACAAACAAGAATGAAATGGACTGAATCACAACAACAATGGTCTGAACCAGTCTAAACCGATGCCAAATTAACTAAACTGGACTGGAATGAACCAAACTGGGATTGAACAGGCCTGAAATGGACTGAACCGGCCTGAAATGGACCAAACCGGGACTGAACCGGGCCTGTTTAGGCTGCTGGAAGCCTGAACCGGACCACTGGACGCTGAACCAGATTGAAAAACTGAATTGGACCACTGAACCGGGGTTAAAGAGGACTGAACCGGCCTAAAAATGACTGAACCGGACCTTCTGGAGGTCCTGGACCACTGAACCGGGATGAAAAACCGGTCTGAACCACTGAACCGGGCCGGTTTGGCTCTCTAGACTGCTGAACCGGGCCGGTTTGGCTCTCTAGACTGCTGAACCGGACCGGTTTGGCCCCTGGATTGCTGAACCGGACTGAACCAGACCGAACCGGATTGGACCCCCTTTTTTTTGTTTAAAAATAAAAAATCTGGTTTGACCTGACCGGATCCGGACTCATGGAGCTCCTGCTCCTATTCGTTTTCTTCTTCGTTGATTAGGGTTTCTGTAAACCCTAGTCTTCGGCTGCCTCACCACCACGACACACCACCAAGGCGAGGGTTCTACCCTAATCTCCGGCTGCGCCTCACCACCACGACAGACTACCAAGGCGAAAGGGTTCTCCTCTTTGCGACTAGGGTTTCAGTAAACCCTGGGCATCGACTGCACAACCATAATGAAGGCGACGACGACGCTACCACACGAACCAACGTCGACTGCACAACCGTCGACTGCCACCACTACGGCTGCAACACTGCTGCAATGAACGACAGCAACACCACAACAGACCCCCACTGACAACACCACCACAACGACTAACACCGAACGTCGGCAAACAACGACACCACCATAGCCACGACTGTACCACCACCACAACAATGGCTTTGACCGATAATACCACCACCACCACCACCACCACAGCAACAATACCACCACCACTATGCTGGCACCACTTCAACTGCGGCACCACCTCAACAGCAACACAAAACAGATTTGTATTTTTTTTTTTCACAACACAAATACACTAAGATTTGTATTTAGGATCGAATTGCTCTGATACCATGTTAAGTTTGGAGGATTAACATAATATTGGAGACAATATTCAGAGAGAAACAGAGAGTGGTTAAAAACATAACCTAGCTCTCATACATCACTTGTATTTATAGTTAACTTATATATACTAAGAATTATAGATACTACCCTAACACTATTGACAATTTACATATACTACCCTAATACTCTTAACAGGTGCATCCCCTCTGGACTTTATATGTTATTTGTGGACTTTGCATCAATGGTGGACCCTATGTAGACAATAGCCATAATTCCACCACTTTTCATAGATGCCTCCAAATTTTACTTTGTACTGTCATGAAGAGGTACGTTTGGGCAGAATAGCATACCTTCAAAAATCTCTGATTTACAGTTTTCCCTTGCATTAAACAAGATTTCATTGAGGGCCCTTTTTTTATTATTGTGCCACATGATACTTCAGTCGCACAGTTGAAATTAATCTGTGAGATTAATTTGTTAGCCACAAAAAAAAAAAAAAACCCAAATGATGGTGGGAATGTGAAAGCGTACAGCCAGACTTGTCTTTCTCATGAGTGAGAAAACTTTACTTTGGGCCACATTGCTTGTTGCATAATCAAAATAGTTTCTAGAAACGTGGAGCATTCATAATTTAACTTTTTTCTTCTGTTTTTTGAAGTTCTTTGTTATAAATGAACTCATGACCATTTTCTAATAGTTTATTCATATCATAAATAAGGTGGTGTTTTATCAAACCGAAAATTAATTGTTGAAAATTGAATTTTGAATTTTGAATGTTGAATTTTTTAATCCGAAATTATTTGATATATACTAAAATTTAAGTATTGAATTGGATCAAACTATTTGATAAGAATAAGGTGTCGATGTCTAAAAATAAGTGCACTTTTACCCTTTTCTGTTTACTTTGAAATTCTTTGTTGAATATATATTTATCTAATAAAAATAATCACATATCACTAAAAGTAATTCATACAATAAATTGTAATCATTATTGTCACATTGTATTCTACATTTAACAAAAATAATAACAATGTTAATACTGACTGACCCCTAAAAAACTGTCAATGGTCATAATAATAAAAATTACATTTTTTGAAAAATAACTCACTCATAGAGAAAGTGACTGTGTGTGTTTGTGTGTATGCGTGTGGCTGTGTGTTAATCTGAGAGATGCTGTGAATCTGTGCGTGTATGTGTGCTGCTGTGTGCTTTTGTGTTGGTGAGATTGATTGGTTTTGTTACAAGAAGAAAAAAGGAGGGACAAGGGGTTGCATGAAGCTTGGGGCTGTTTGACACAGGCGGTGAAGGAGAAGAGGCAGATTTGGGGTTTTGGAAGAGAAGCCCTATTATAGATGGAATTGGATGGTGAAACAAATTAAAGTAAAATTGTCATATTGAAAAGATTTTAAAGTTGTTGTTGCTGAGATCTTTCAGCATTCAGCATTAAGTAAGGATTCACCTACTTAATTTTTGAACCTATTTTAGCCTATTTTTAAGAGGCACTTAATATTTTAAGAGATAACAATCTTAGTTATCAAATGGACTTAATTAAAAACGTGCGGAATATCTTCAGTTTTAAGTGCTGAATTGCATTTTCAAACACTGCATAAGTCACTGTATTCTCTTACCGTAGTTTTCTTCAGCTGAGAAAGCAATTTTCAAAGTACCTGCACTTGTTACCTCTAACATGGGCACCCTTGCTTTTTTGTGGTGGTGTGACTTTGTATGTTTCAGTGTAGATCTCATATATTGTAACAAACACCTGCATGCTGCATGCTCTATGTACTCATACAGTGGTTTCTTTTTTATGTTACTTGGTTAGGTTTTTCCGCCAAGTCTAAAGCCTTCTTATTTCACATATATGCAATTATAAATACAATTCATGCTTCCTTCACCTTGAGGTCTAATTTCTTCCTTTCTTTCTGACTGGAACAATGACTCACTTGCATATTCTTTTTCGCATCAGGCATTGATCGAGCAAGTCTGTGATGAGACAGAGATTGCTGAGCTCAAGCTAAAGGTAACTCCTGTGTGCCTTCTTGTTGTCGTGAGTGAAGGTTGTCTATTGAATATGAATTATAGTGTGGTGGCTATTAAATATGTTCAGCGTCAACAGAAAGCCCCCTCCCTCCCAAAAAACACACACGCACACACACATATCATGTATATCTGGAAAAAGTTTCTGCTTAGAAAAAGTGGCCTATGACCAACATCATTACATATTCATTGGGTCTCAAAGAGAGTGTGAGTCCCAATAAATTTTTTGAACATGCAGTGTGTGCTATACGTTCTTATGTATCACTGAGCTTATTGTAATTTGTAAAAGGTTGGAGACTTTGAAATGCATCTGAAGCGCAACATTGGAGTCATTGCAGCTCCCACACCTGTTTTTTCTCCAACACCACATCCACCTATTCCAAGTAAGGAAATGAATCAATCAGCTCCTGCTGCCCCACCACCATCTCCCCCAAAATCCTCTACAGAAAAAATCAGTCCATTTACAAACGTCTGCATGGAGAAGTCAGCAAAGTTAGCGGCATTGGAGGCTTCTGGATCTAGTGGATATGTTCTAGTTTCATCCCCCACAGTAAGTATTGCATGACATGCTTCTTCTTATTTGAATGGTACCCTTTCTATTACATAGCCCAGATAACTTATCTTTCCCTCCCAGGTTGGCTCATTCCGAAGGGGCAGAACATTTAAAGGAAAGAAGCAACCTCCTGCTTGTAAAGCGGTACACCTAGCAATTTGTACCTTTTTATGTTGGTTCCAGAGTCGAACCCCAATCTACAAATTAAATGCCATTACAATTGGTCTTCTACTCTAAATGCACTTATTTTTTCAGCTGAAAAGTAATTGATGTATGAGATGGAATCTTTTGACTATTTGGTGGCATGCTTTGCCATGAGGGCCTTAACTTATGTAGTAACTCAGAATGATAGTGCAACTTACATGAAATAATTGCATCTTAATGTCCTTATCCAACATATTGTTGAAGTATTACTTCACCATGAATGGATGATCCTAATTAGCTTTTCTCCAATACACCTAGGGTGACGTAATCAAAGAGGGACAAGTGATAGGCTTTCTGGATCAGTTTGGTACTGAACTTCCCGTGAAGGTAAGCTTTTAGGTGAAACTCCTGCTGTGCTTCAGCTGACATCAAAATTGTTCTCATCACATGTTTCTTTTTGGATTTCCTTTTTATATTGAGCAGTCAGATGTGGATGGAGAAGTCTTGAAGCTCCTCTTCGAAGACGGAGGTATGATGTCTGATCTTTTAGTTCTCGAATTATTGTTTTAAATCTCTTCTATGGCTGAAATGGTCCAGATAATTGGGAAGTTTTGAATGTGTTAATGTGATAAGACAATGCCATTATGAAATATGTACATAGGCATGCTTTACACAGGGTATTAAGGTCTCATGGTAAAACACAGCTTTTCTCCACTTCATTTGTTTTTTTGGCCATGCATAAGCTAATCTTAATGAGCAACTAATGTAGATAGACAAGTATTATCATTTAAAAATTTTATATCTTAAGGCTATTTTTGAGAAGGCCATAAATTTCAGTACACTTGAGTTTGTGGGTTTAAACATGAGGGCATGTATTTTGTGGAAATAATGTCAAGGGTTAGGCATATACCCAATCTAGCCCTTCTATAACCCCCTTAGTCGAGATCAAACTGTCTTTTTCTCTATCTGCCAATTGCACATGTTTTTCTGTAATCAGTGCACACATGTTTATATTTGGCATGTAATTGGTTGCACACATGTTTCAGTACACTTGAGTTTGTGTGTTTTTTTTCATGCTATTATGACCGGATTGAGAAATAATTTCAGCCAACTGGGCCTCTAGTCTAAATGTCTTTACGGTTTTCCTAATTTTTGTTTCATTTTGGTCATGGAAACCAACAATAAACTTCAACTTCTGACTAAGGGCACCAACTCATTTAGGTCAATCTGTTTGGTATGCGGGCTAGCCATGGCCTTTATTCATCTTAAGCTGATATAATATGCTACCAAACACCGTTGGTTGAAATTAGCCGAATTTTAGTGGTCAATGACTTGGCACATGAAGATTAGCTGTCTTGCTCCTGAGGCAGTCTTACTACAGACGATTAGGAAGCAGCTGTTCTAAGCAGACACAGTTTCATTTATAAGGAGTGCCCATGAACCTCTCCCCTCCCTCACATACCCAACTCGCCATGCCCTACCTTTCACCCCATCTGACATATGACTTGTTTAAATAAGGACCTTCTGCTCATTTTTTTCTGTTATTGACAGAGGCCGTTGGTTACGGAGATCCCCTTGTCGCAGTCTTGCCATCATTTCATGATATCAAGTAAATTTTGTGCTATATCAACGGTAGCCTTTTATCCTTCGTCGGGGAGCTCTAAGGTTCAACATTTGCTTCTCAAATTGCTCAATTCTTTTCATCTTCTGCTTTTGTTTCCTCGCGGTGTAGCCATTTGAATAGACTGCCTTTTTGGAAGTTGAAATGTTTGTGAGGAGTTTTACATATGCTGTTGAATGTAGTCTTGAGTTACAGGCATTTTTTGCAGATGCAGCAGTCATGCCATAGATTACTCCAAAACTGTTGTGTTACTGTTCAGATATGTTCCTCGACAGTTGCAATAAACTCCAGAAATTGAACAAAATAATTTTCTGCTATTTTATTTATACTCAATTTTCTCACTCTCGCGCAATTCATTGCATATAATAAAAGTTTTGACCTAATGTCGTTATTTCGAGTAGATATTGAATGTAACGGTTATATCATGTTACCATTGATAATATAGTATCATCAACTTATAATAAAATCTCAAATGAACAAGATGAACCTCACTTGAACTTACATGAAAGAAAAATAAGAAATTATTTACTTTCATGGCAAGTTGATTATTAATTTTTGTAAGATTTATTTGTTTTAATATTATTGGTAGATAATATAACATCATATTGTCTGTTGTCATGTAGTATTAACGTTGTAATAAATATTTTTTCCGTTATTTCTACATTATTGATATGCAAACTACACGTCATCTTTGAAAATTGTGGAGTTTCTTCTTTTTTTTTTGGTAAAATTTGCGAGTAAGCTTTGGGAAATTAAAAATTGTGGAGTTTCAAAACCTTCCAAACTCAAAAAGTCTAGATGTGTACATGCGTTGCGGCCCAAAAATTTAAAAACAAAAGAGAATTTTGCTTACACCTTAAATCAGAAGTCAATTTGATAGAACCAATTCCGCGGTATCAATTACCGCAGAACTGGTTAGGCTTTTCTGCTTCTTTCACAACCTCTTGATGAGTGCTGCACAAACAACCTTATTGTAAGCAACTGCGTCAAATTACTAAGAGAGACTAACAGTCTGATGAAGCACACCCTAAGTGAAGGGAACCAATGTGTAGATGGGCTTGCAAATTTGGGAGAGCGACAAACTTCGACAAATGGATAAGTTTGTGATTAGGCATCTTATTGATGCAGATCTGGCTGGAACTTCTTTTGTCAGTTTTTTAAGTGTTTTCTTTTCTTTTCTTTCTTTTTCCAGTGTACCAAAAAAAAGGTAATTGATACTTTCATTTGGATAACAACACTGTTTACCAACACGTCAGTTAAGAAAAAGTCCTTTAGGAGTTAGGACCCATCAATGTGCCTATACTGGGTGGGTTTGGTTGATCTTAAGGTTCAATCTTTGGGTTAAAATTTCCATGGACCAAAAGGGAAAGAAAAATTGCACCTAGCAGCAATACATAAAACTATCGGTTCTACAGTTCTAGATACGATCAGCAGGCCTAACATGAAATTGAAAATTTTGGATGGGAAACGGGTTAAATTAGCTTAGACACCTTAAATAAAGGGTTGACACAAATCCACTGAAATGATTTACACACGATTTGTATATTATACGTGATAATGATGAGATTTTGGGTATGAGCCACTATAATCAAAAGCCCAATAAGTCTAGGAGGCCCCTAAGTGCACAATGACCCAAATGGATCGCAGCAGCATACCCATGACAAAAGTAGGATAAACTGCGGCAAAAAAGGGGAGCCCAATAGTACCAGAAGGTTTAAAGTCCAGCCTAGCCATAATTCAACTCAGTTGGAGGTCAGCTAGGACTAAATAAACTCGGCTCAACAGTCCCCAAACTGACACGTGAATAAATATAACCATGATGGAGTTCAAAAGGAGCCGGGAGATAGAACCGAGGAGTAATGGCTTGAAAGAACTGAATACACAGGCTAGGACCAACATTTAAGGACAGCTCATTTATGAGGAGTTGAGTGACCGTGACAAGGTTATTACTGAGTGATGAGTCCCAAGCTAGAGATCCTTTGTATGTACCAGGGGGTCCAATTACTAGGGCTCGGGCCAAGAAGATCAAAGTGGCAATGCAAGGGTTTATTCAAGCAAGCATGGTTGAATACTCTACGGACTCAAGTAACTCCACCTTATCAAAGATGGGCTTAAAAGAAGTGGAAGCATGTGAAGCATACTTGCTACAAGCTAGGAACGAAGAGGAGCTTGAAGTTGGACCCTATCCTAATGGGCCGGATCACAAGGCCTGTTGGGCAGAACCTTGTAGGCTAGATTTGGGCCCAAATATGGCCTAGAATTATCATGCATTATGGGCTGTCAAAGAGTCCAAAATTATTCCTCAAATCTTGTGCTATTATCTCTCCAAATCTTGTGATAATTATGGGAAGATCTTGGGGGATATCTTTCCAAATCTTGTGAAGACTATGGGAAAATCTTGGGGATATGCTTGGAAAAGGATCAAAGATTGAGAGATTCTTATCACAATCATGGAAGTAATTTGAAGACCAAATACTACCATTCTAAGAAGGATTATCTTCTAGAATAATCTACATTAGTGATGTTATTACCTTTATTTAATTTTCGTAGTTACTGTTCATGCCTTCCTTGGAGGCCAAGTTTAATCTACAATAATTATGTTATTTTCTATATTTTAGATTTTTGGAATTATTGTTCATGCCTTCCTTGGAGGCCAAGTTTTGTAGCCTATAAAAAGGTCATTTAGTGCAAGGTTTTCTTGAGACAAGTTCTCATCGGGTCTTGGGAAGTTTTTCCTTTTCCACTTGCATTTTGACTTTCTTGGGTTTGAATCAATTTGTTCGTGGATTCAATGAAATTATCTCCACGGGTTCACATCAATGAGTCTCTCCATCCTCGAGATTCAAACTAACAGTCATAATTGCAAGATGAAACTCCAAACCCTTGCACTCATTATTAGTCCAAGTATAAATACTCTTCAGAAAAATAAACGAAGGTACGCAAAAACTAAATTGAGAATGAAAACACTATGCTAAAACCTCCAACGCCTACTAACTTAAGCTTCGGAGGGGATAAGTCGGGTATTCATCCGGCCCCCTTTCCTAACCTCTTAATTGTTTCAGGTTCTTCATCGAGAGAGTCGCTATTTCTATTCATTATCGAGAGGGTTGCTATTTCTATTCATTGTAGAAAATCATCCCATGCAACATACAACTTCTAGGATCTATCGCAGTGCTATTTTTTTTTTTTGTGATTCTACTTAATTAAGATCGATCCCAATGCTAAATTATTATTATTTTTACATTAAATTGACATATCCATACCATTAATTTAAAATTCATAAAATTAACATTAATTTAAAATTCATAAAATTAAAATTAAATCATAAAATTAAAATTAAATTAAAATTCATAAAATTAATTGTTACTTTTAATTGTTGTAACTTTACCTAAC
>CM042201.1:17782929-17797107 GCA_023539305.1 Ilex asprella
AAAAAAATAATAATTTGGCATTGAGATCGATCTTAATTGAGTAGAATCACAAAAAAAAAAAAAATTGGCACTGGAATATATCCTACATAATTATGATAGATCTTAATTGAGTGAAATAACAAAAATAAAATAAAATTGGCACTGGGATAGATCCTAGATAATCATGATAGATCTTAATTAAGTGAAATAGGAAAAAAAAATTGACATTGGGATAGATCTTAGATAATCATGATAGATCTTAATTGAGTGGAATAGAAAAAAAAATTGGCATTGGGATAGATCCTAGATAATCATGATAGATCTTAATTGAGCGGTATAGCAAAAAAAAAAAATTGGCATTGGAATGGATCCTAAATAATCATGATAGATCTTAATTAAGTGGAATAGCCAAAAAAAAATTGGCATTGGGATAGATCCTAAATAATCATGATAGATCTTAATTGAGTGAAATGACAAAATAAAAAATAAAAAAAATTGGCATTGGTTACAACAATTTAAAGTAAAATTACAATCTTTGAAAATTAGGTTACTATCTTTAGATGTGAAGTTATAACTATGATAATTTATTAAATGTAACGTTACTACTTGCAAAGACAAAGTTACTATCTTTGAAAGTGTGGTTATAACTATTTAGGTAAGTTTACAATAATTAAAAGTAAAATTACAATCTTTGAAAGTTAGGTTACCACCTTTAGATATAAAATTGTAACTATCTAAGATTAACAAAGGTAAAAATATTATCTAAATGTGAAATAAGATTACTACATCAAAAGGCACAATTACTACCGTTTTTTTAGCCACTTTTTAATTTTTTTTACCATAGTCCATTACAAAACCATTATGACCCACCACAAAACTACTTCGGTACCGTACCATAGCCTCCCCCCGCCCCCACTTTTAGTTCCAAGTAGATATTCCTTCACAAAGGTCAATGCCATTGGCTAGCAAACCTCTATTTTCGTTGACCACAATGGCAACTTCTTTCATGTTTCTCTTTCTATCTGCCTTTCTCTCTCTTATTGTTATTCCCAACATTTTGCTATCATCACATATGAAGTGGAAAAATGCTATTTTGTTTCAAACACCTTCTAACAGAGGCTATAAGGTAAATTCAGAACCCCCAAGGGTAAGAAACCCAATGACAAAATGATTTTAGAATGGCCCTGTACATATGTATCGCATTTTAGAATGACCTAAAACAGGATGAATTTAAAAAGGAAAAAGAAGACTACGATTTCTTTGGTGCTAAACCAATCGCGTGAGAGGAGAAAGAGACCTCAAAATAATATTCGTAATTTAATGATGTGTAAAATGAATGGACGAGACTTAACATACAAACCATCCAAAATCTAGTTATGATACCATATTATAGCATCTAAACACCACTAATTAACGACAAATTAAAAACTAACCTTAGACTTATTTCATTTTTCGATAGGGGATGGCGAATAAGTACAACTGCCACAGATGCGATGCTACATCATCATTGTTCCAGCACCGGTATTCATATGCAAATATGTTATTCAAATTAAGATGCACATGGACAAAGGTTAGAGGTTAAAGGCTACCGGTAAGCCTAACGACCTCCGCTCTAACTGTTAGACCTTAAGATCGTGCGTTTAAACATCGTCGTCCACCTTCCTATAACAGTGCCTAACAAAAAAATAATAAGGAGAAAATATCTAAATTACAACCAAATTGTGGTGCAAGTTTTCAGAGTACAGGGGAAACCTCACGTTGCAGTCACTATTCCCACATGACTTTCACACAGTTATAAATGATAGTTTTATTTTTCTTTAAAAAATCAAATTACAGTCGGAAAAAGGAAAAACAATTTGAGCCTAACTTGTATACCTACTCCCTCGTAATCATAAGATTGAGAGTAGACATTGTTGTTTGTTGAGATCTACGATCGATGTAATGATGTATGAGAAGAATCACAGAAATAATCACATAATCAACAAGTCAATAATCACCAAATTACACAAAACAAAACCAAATTCTCCAAAATACAAATTGTTATTTATTTCCTTTAAAAATAAAAACTAAAGATGTTATGCGCCTTCAATGAACAAAATACATATACATGTACGTATCTGAGCACAATAACTATGTATATCAGCAGATGACGTGAAATTATCAACCAACTGTTACTATATAATCATAGATTTAACCAGATTAATCAACATTTTTAACTGCAATTTCCAACAAAAAAAGACAAATAATCTTCAAACAAGAACTGAAAATCAAGAGAGATATAATGTGAACGTTACCTGTTCGAGTTCGAACCAGTGACCGATACGATCAGTCGATCAGAGAGAGAAAGAGAAAGTCATTCAAGAGATGTCCGCTGGAGCTTGAAGGAAAGAGAGGAAGGTTTGGAGAGAGAAAGAACCGAGAAATAGTTGTAGTAATCATAAGGTTTGTGCTGCCCGGTCGGTCATGAGAGAGAGAGAGAGAGAGAGAGAGAGCGTGTGAGTGCAAGCAACGGAACATAGGAGATGACATACCCCTACGCATTGCCTATATTGCAGTTTTCGATTTATAGAGAGTGTGGTGCCGTATTGGTGTACTATTGTTAATGTGAAATTACCCCGTTAACCCTACAAAGATATGCAAGTGTGTCTCTAAAACATGTCACAGCGGGAACTAATTAATTTGAATTCTAAGGTCTTGGTAACGCTTATATTTTTTATTTTTATTTTCATATTTAAAAAAAATTAAAAAAAAATTATTTGATAACTGTTTTTCGTTTTTTTATTATCACCGTTTTCAAAACGATAGACAATTTAAAAAAACGGAAAAAATCGTTTTTAAAAAAATAAAAATGTTTAACATGCATTGGGCATTAATAAGGTCAATGGATCAAACTTTGTTGGGTCCAAAAAAACCTCACTTATTGACCACCATATAAATAACAATTGATCCCAAACCCTAGCCCCGCTAACCTCTCCAAGCATCTTTTTGCCACCAGACCCCCTCTCCTTCCCCTTCCCCTTCCCCTTCTCTCTCTCTCGCTTTCTCAGCCTAGACGGTGAAGATGAACGGTGCCTCCACCGAAGAGTTCTGGTTCAACCGGTGGTGCCGCCGATGGCACGGAGTTGCTACAGACTTATCAGACCTGGAAAGGCAACAATGTATGTTCAACTCTTTCTGCATGTATACTTGGAAGAAAATTAATTTCAATTTCCTGTGCTGCTTTAGCCTGCTGTGCTGATTGTTTGGTTGCAGAGTGGCTGGAGGCATGGTAGTAGTTAGGATGCACTTGGGGCTGTTTGAAGGATTAAAGCCTTTTAAGTGTTTTTGATTTGATAAATTCTTGTAATTCTTTGCTTCTTGTAATTTTTTGATTCATTCACTAAAATTTTCCGTTTTTTTTTTTAAAATTGTATACAAGCTAATCACACAAAAAAAATAGAAATGAGAAAATCAAACGAAAATTTGAAATTGATTCGGTTTTTCGTTTTTTAGAAAATCAAAAACCGTAAACGTTACCAAATGAGTCCTAAGTTATTCTGGGAGTAATAAAATTAGAGCAATGATTTGTATTCTAAGTGTGTAATTTAAATTTGAATTTCAAATCAACGAAAATCATTAAATTAATGGATCCATTTAAAAAAGTTGATGAGACTCATTTATCCAACGGTCACTTTTAATTTAGAATACAAATTTAGGATACATAATATTTTTATAAAATTATTAAATTAAATTAATTTTTTTTTTGAGTAAGTTATTTAGATCTGATTTGTTAACTAAGAATTACAGTAATTGACTCGGTGATAGATTCTAACTAATTTTGAGAATCAGACAACTCTATGATAACGCAATCTCAACCGACTTCATAAATATCTTTTCTAAAGTTTTAAAACAAATAAAAAATACTCCATCTTTTTTATGGTGATAGAACAAATAAGATAAGAATGTGAATTTCAATGTAAAGATCACATAGGTGCATGTAAAGATCAAAATTTTATTTCAATGCATTATTTTTGTCACCCAGAAAAAATAAACGTTTTAATATGTTTCGAAAATATTTTGACGTGTTTCAAAAATAGATTAAAAAAAATAAAAATTGAAGGATTATTTTTTTAAACTATTGGTTAAAATATACAAAACTACATTGAAATACCTTGAAATATTATGAAATACATCGAAGTCGGAATTTTAATTACATCACTAATTCGTTTCGATCTCTTTGCAAATAGAAACGTTTAAGACATTTTGACACTTTCGTAACGAAATTTGATCCAGGTTAATTACACCAGAGGTCCCTAAAGTATGAAATTTATCTCATTTTGGTCATCAATGTTTCAATTGTTTCATTTTGGTCCCCGAAATATTGAATATGTTTCTATATGGTCCCTAAACCAGACAATGTCCAAATTGCTAACGATTTTTTATAATCAACTTGTCACGTAATACTTATATATGGACAAAAAATAATTTTGATAGCTCTTAAACAAAATTTGGGTGGCTCTTGACAAAAAATGTGTAATGAGTAGTTTTTGGTCAAAATTTAAATAGCTTATGATCAAAACTGTGTAATTTGGATAACGATTTAACCAAAATTTAAGTATAAATTTTGTCAAAAATTATCCAAATTATTTTTTTTGTCCGTATTTAAGTATCACGTGACAAGTTTATAATAAAAAATGTTAGCAATCTGGACATTATCTGTTTAAGGGACCATATAGAAGTATATTCAATACTTTGGGGACTAAAATAATGCAATTAAAATATTAAGACAAACCTCATACTTTAAGGACATCCTATGCAATTAACCCTTCTGATGGGGGTGAATGTCAATGGGGGATAAAGTGAAGTTCACCCAAAAATTGTAATCATTTCTTTTATTAATGAATACTGGAACCCCCAAAACCTGTGAATCAGCTAACCAGACAATACCATGTTAGAGCTGATTATTCATTAGAGAAATCATTTTTGGAAATTTTACTGTGTTTTTCTTCTTCTTCTTCTTAGTTGGGTGGTTGGAGTTTTAGGGGGTGGCGGGGTGGAGAGAGACAGAGGAGGAAAGAATCAAACATTAAGCATTGACATTTACATAGATGACAACGATCGACTTAACCTGAAAAGTTCCCTGAATCCCCTCGCGATTTTCGAAAGTTTTGTGAGCATCCATGTCAAAATGAGAAAAGAGCTAACAATCGGTTGGTACTAGACTTGCAAGTAACTTAATAGAACTCAATGGCTATATATTCTCAACTTGCAATACATAAACCAAAAGAAGTAGCTACCTTCTCACTTGTTCTTCATGATTTGTTGTTGTACAACCAGGACAGACACTGGTTTCTTGATATCTGCTGAAGCCAGTATGTCTCCGACTGGTCCTAGCTCCGGTAGATCATTCCATTCTGCTAGGCCTGATAACAGTGGTGAATCTTCTCTATGGCGTCTTCCCACGACGATGAAGTCAAAAGCTTCCTCCATTGCATGAATTATCAAAGCTGTATCAGGCCCATCTTTCACCTTTTCCTCTCGGTACTCTACATTACGCTGGAATGGTGATTGAAGTTTTATATCCTTCAGAAGTTCTGTGTCAAGCACTGTGTCCCAGTGCTTCTCACCCATGTCATCCTGTGCAATGAGCCTGATAACTGTCAAGTGAACTCCTGGTGATTTTGCCATTCGTTTTCCATAAGCCAATGCTTCGCGATCATCATCACCGCCAAGAAAAACTACAGCCACCTGATAAACTGATTGCAGGGGTAAAGTAGATGATTCAGCTCGTATTTTGCGACGATCAATAAGAATGCCTACAGAACAAGGGGCCTGGTCCAACACTTGACGGTTTAATGTCCTCAAAACATTGCTGTCGAAAACCAATTTGCCTTGGTGATTCCATTTCTTGTGAAATGGAAGTATTATTAGGGATGACATCTTGCTAAAAGCGAGTGAACAAATGTCTTGATGCATGAACTTGGGTAGTGAGATTGCAGTGAAGACTTGGACATTGACTAATTCTGCATATTGCTGTTCGAATAGATGAAAAGCTTCAATCATTTGCTGTGAACGAGAGCCACCCGTGGAAGATTTTTGGCCTAGCTCATGGTTGATTAATAGTGGTGAGGATCGGCCAACAAGCTCCACCAGATTGAGTGCATAGGCTGCAATTGGACTCTCTCTGCTAGGATACGAAGCTTCAAGTAGCTTTATAGCAGCAAATGCATCGTCTTGTCGATGGGAGCATGTAAGTATTCGCAGCTCAGCATCATATGGAGCATGGAGAATGTTTCTTTTCTGATAGCCGGTATATTTCCTCGAATAATCATAGATGAGTCTCACAAGAACCGATGTGATCGCAGCTACTATCAATACTGATAGTGTCACCACAGAAAAGGTGTCCTCGTCTATAGTCTGTGCTTCAAGTTGAGAGAGAGAGATTTAAAACTTTATAACATGCCCATTCGTACTATAAGAAAGTGAAACTTCGGGATTGTCAAGTACCTGATTTACGAAGAAATTCAAATAGAAAGCTAGTTGGACGATGCCTTGGGCACTCATGATAAGAGAAAGAGCAGCCGCATCTCTGAGAGGCACTTTTCCAAGCAAAGCCGGCAAAAAAATTGCCATGAACTTCACCACAACACAAGTAGATATGACCGCTGACAAATAACCCACAAAGTTGAGATCATAAAGCACATACAAATTTACTTTCAGTCCACAGAATGTCAGCAACACTGGTGCAAACAACCCCGAGATTACAGATTCCAATCTCTCAACTAGTGTTGAACCCAAAGGCGGTCCATCTGGCACGCACAAGCCAATTATGAAAGGACCTAAATGGTAGCGAAGTCCCACATTGTCAGTCATAATGGCCGAGACCAGAACTGCTAAAGCTATAAAAGCGATATAAGCTCCCTTCACTGGCTTCCCTTCAGGTGTCCGTCTGATGATCCATACAAATACAGGGCGCATGGTGAACACGATTACTAAAACCACACCAGTACACAGAACAAAGGATGTAATCCATAACGACTGTAAATAGGCTGCCCACCCGATCCTATAAATACCAAGGGCAGCATAGCATATTGTAGTAAGAAAATCGCTGATCAACGTTGTTGCCAAAGCAAGGCGGCCAAGCTCAGTGTTCATGATTTTCAGGTCGATGAGGAGGGATGCGATGACAGGAAATGGGATCAAAGTTTGTATCCCCAAGACATTTTTAACAGCTGGCCATCTATAACTGTGTAGATTAGTAGTGTGTAATATACGAATCAACGAGCCCGAACCAACACATACTGGAATTACTACTGCCACAGCCCCAATAATCCAGGCCTTAATTCCAACTTTTCTTACCATGCTTGCATCCATCTTCACTCCAATCAGGAACATAAAGAACATAAAGCCAATCTTCCCTAACAACACGAGAAATGCTTCTCCTTCGACAGGGAAAAAGGTTTCTCTAAAATTTGGGATGCTCCCCAGAATAGTTGGTCCTAATATCACACCAGCCTGGTTCACAGAAAATGGTCTAGAACGGTTCAGTTTTTTACAAACACGGGCATTCTTATGCCTTTTTTTTTTCTTTCTGACATGCTTCAATCTGTAGGTACAATTACTCCCATAAAACAAGAGAAAAAGAAAGAAAGAACAAAATCTGTAAGAAGAAAGCACAAGTGCACAACTCATGCGCCAACATCATGTCAAGAAGCTAAGAAACACTGTATAAACATATCATGATAAGCTCCTCTAAGTATATGAACATTTTCATCCCTTAATTGAATAACTTTGTACCCTTCTCCCCATGTCAGTGCTGGATATGCCTATCAATTATAGACAAAGCCCCATATGAAACCAACACAAAATAATGGGTTTGTATCGAGTCTTTTAACGGTTCAAGTAATAAATAAATAAACTCATTACACTCGTCAAATAAAAAAGTCGACATAAACCCGATTAAACACAACACAAATCTGTTAAAAATAAATTATACCCAACACAAACTCGACACAACATAAGTGCAGAATGAGCAAATTTTGACACAATATGACTTAAACACGACAAAGACCCATTGTGAGATCTTTGCTAGAAAATAAAAAGGCACACAATAAGTAAAATAATATCCTCAATTAGTTTCAAAACCTGTATATAATTTTGCTGCCTAAATTTCGGTCGTATCTTGCGTCAAACACGTTGTGATGAACAACCCTGATATTTACATCACATACATTGGAATTGGATGAACCCACAAAAATAAAAACAAAAAGAAACTCAAAAATACAAGAAAATTTACATGTTAGAGAGAGATTACCAGGATCTCAGAGACAATGCGAGGGAAATAGCAATGCTTGAGCAATGTATGGAGAGATTGAGTGAGGAGGAACATTATCGCCAATTGTAATTGAAGACGAGGTAAAGCAAAACTAAGAAAGCCTCTGGCTTCAGTTTGATCCCAAATGCCATGGGAATGAATTTGAAAATCACGGCTACAGAATCCATCAGGTTGGTCTGACAGTACCTCATCCAAGGGAAACTCTTCGTCCGCCATGGTTGAACTTTGCAAGTGCAAGATCTCTGACCACCCCCCAAAATTATATGAACATTCAAGAATAGACACTATAAACTCATGGAGAACAATCAAGAAAAAAATATTCTACGTAATTGAACAGGCTGACACAGAGAGGACCATCCTTTCTGGTAGACGGTTAATTCGGAGAGTATCTATGCAATGAACGGACGGAGGGACAGAGATACAGGCGATCAACGAAAAATATGTTGAGAGCCAGTTGCGACTAGCTAAATTTAGGACGATTTTAAAATTTTTATTTTATACATTTAAGAGTTAATTTCAAATTGTATATTGTTTGAATCTCAATTTGATAAAAAAATTTAATTTATACCCTCAAAATTTATATCAATTGGCACTTCAAGCTAACGGTGTCCGTTGTCATCTAAAATTAAATAGATAAATTATACTTAAATCCCTCATACTTGTCACTAGGGGTGACAATTCTTGCCCATAACTCATTAACCCGTCCAATTCGCCCATAAATTAATGGGTTGGGTACATTTTTTATAAATATGGGTTAAAAATGGGTTAGGTACTATTATTTAGTTTAAATTTATGGGTTAAATTGGGTTTAAAATAAGTACCCATTGAATTTCCTTAAAAACTAATAATTCATAAATACACATACAACCCACCTCTCCATACTCCAGCCGATGGGAGTCTGATGACATTAGAAGCCAAAAATTTCTTATCTCTCCTCAATCCAATTCAATGTGACGAAGTTTTTTTGCAGCAAAACGCCGGGATCAGCGTTTCTCAATGACCGAAACAACTAATTCGTCAATTCCACCATTCGTCTTCGACTCGATCATCGATTAAATTTTTACGTACGTTTTCCTTTCTTTTTTTCTGTTATTTTTCTTGCATTCTGTTCATTCCTTCTTGTCTCGATCTTCTTGTCCTTCTGCATTGCTACAAATTCTTTGTTTTGGATTGTTTTGATCATTTGTTTTTTGATCAGTTGTTACATGCCTACAACATGTTTGATGAAATGCTCGAAAGCACGATTTAAGTCACTTATGCACACTGACACATGCACTGATATTGGCTGCACAAACAGACCATATTGAACAACTTCCTACTGTCTTGTATCAACTTCCTACTGTCTGTGTGTGCACAAACACACATGCACGTCCATTCTAGTGGTTGAATGATGCATAGAAAGGAACAAAAAAGTGGAGTGCTGGTTATCTCACTTTTGGGCTTTCTAGATACAATTAGTCTGCCCATTTTGCATATGACTCATATTTGTTGGCACCAAAATAAAACTAGCCAATACATTTTGATAAGCAAAGAGTAATAAGTACATTGCAAATTGTCAATGTTAATTGATATGCTTTGAATAGCTTATGAATAAGAACCCACATTCTCTGATATTGCTCTTGCTCCAATTTGTCACTTAATCACTTAGATCCTTCACATTTAAAATAATACACTTATATTTCTTTAGAATCCAAATATGACTAAAAATATTCTTCCAATGGGGTATCCAAAAAATTATGTTTAAGTGATATTGCATTAAACATAAAAAATATTATATAAATACCTACATTTTATTAAGTATTCAAATGATAAGATTGATTTTGAACTTTTGAGTATAACGAGCCCACAAAATAAAGAGTAATATAAAAATTATAATTTTTTATTAGAATGAAATCATATTTTTTAACTATTATATTAATAGATATCAACGACAAAGGGTTATGTGTTACATATATACAAATGTCAAGAGTTGTAGGAGTAATATTCTAAATATGAGGGGGTCCAAATGATAAAGTGACAAGTACAGGGATTTAAGTATAATTTATCTATTTAGTTTTAGACGGCAAACTGTCAGTTGTTAATTTCAGGTGCATAATGATACAAATTTCTATAATTGAGGTTGCAAATTGAGATTTATCTCAATTACTCCCTTGAACGTGAAGTGGTCAAGATAGATGAACCAGCAATACATTTTATGACCTTCGAACTGAAACCTCAACTAGAGTAGAGATAAAATTTTAGAACCTAAACAATTCAATTGAGAGCTCCGTGATTGGTTCAATAGTTCTGGGACTTAAGTGCGTTTGAAGTCATCAGGTGAGACATTCGATTCACAAACAAGAGACTTATCTCCACGACAAGCCCCTCAATTTGACCCGATTCGTCACGCATCACTACCGCGATCATTGAGGCCTCATGAAGATGAAAAAATTACATTATAACACTTTTAATACATTGAGAATATAATAAAAAAAAATTATTTTTGAAGATATAAAGTGAAAAATTTTAAATCTTTCATGGTGCAATGTGAAATTCCCCTAAATTTATAAACAATAGAATTTGACTTTTCGACTTGGAAAATTTTTGGTTCTCCACGTGAGAAGACGGGCTGGTCTTGTAGGAATTTTTCTTTTTTGGGTGCAAGGTGTTGTAAGAATTAAATAACAACTAATCCTAATTTGGATTAAAAAAATTAATAATTAAGATCAAATGATGTAATATTAACGGGATAATATTTTTAATTTCAAATGTATTCATTTGAAATTTAAATCTTGTTTATCACATATAATTTAGTCATATACTTTTAGTTGCCTATTATACAATTAAGAGTGTAACTCGAGCGGAATGGTTGAATTGTATGTTTTATATGTATAATATATATTAGATATCCAAATTATTTTGCCTTTTTTTGGGTAATACATTAAATTGCAATTCGGGTTGAACCTAAAATCACAAATTCAATTTGAGTTCCGATTGAGTCTAATCAACCCTAAACTTCAACCTCTTTTTTGTCTAAATTTAATCTCGAGTTAAATTTTTTTGTTTAAACCTGATGATGCACAAAATCGTCTTCGTACGAGATCAACAGTCACAAGAGTGATTGATGAGCAATCAATGACAATTAGTGGTAAAACAGTAAATATAGAGTCAACACTGGAGATTTATAGTGGTTGGGTCTCGGATGACCTATGTCCACTCTTCGAACGGCGACGGTGGCCTTAGGCGTTTTATTGATCAACGTTGGTACTCCGGAGAGTTTACAATGAGTCTAGAGAGAGAGAGTGTGTAGAAAGCTTAGAGAGCTTGCTGAGTGCAACTGGTCTCGTGTGTGTGTCTCAAGAGTCATCGTGCCCTTTATACAGAGAGAGCTTACATTATATAGGTTCACCAAGACGGTGAGGCGGTGACATGAGGGAGAAGTCTCTCGTTAATTTGGTAAGTACAAACATGGTAGGAGGGAGCCTCTTTGGTAAGTAGAGTTATGGTAGGAGTAGACTTCTTTGGAAGGTAGAATTAAGGTAGGAGATCTTCGTATCTTGAGCCTTCCTCCACGTGCTCCTATTTGCTCGAATGTCACTCTGGTGCGGAGTGTGCTCATGCTTAACTTTGGACTTGAGTCTTGAAGTAAGAAGGAGACGAGGAGCAGAAGAGAGGATAGGAGAGGGCCAAAGTGGGCGGTGCCCACTTGGTGTGGAGAGGTGGGCGGCGCTCTATGGGGGGTGTCCTCACCTCGCAGTTCAGCTCCTCCTTCTCTTGGTTTACGAGTAATCCATTCAGTCTCCTAGCTCGCCTATCTCTCCCTTGTACTCCTCGGAGGATGGGTATGAGTTGGATTGATCTTGATCTCGAACCTTGAGCTCGGACTTGCTTTGGAGTAGTTTTAGACTTGTAGTTTAGTATTGCAGTGAGGCATGATGAGGTTGCATTGAATGAACTAAAAGCTCGAGAGGAGGAGAGGCCGAGCGTGGAGCTGGGCTCCCTAGGGGCCTAGGCGGTGCCCTAGGGGCCTTGGGCGGCGCCCTTGGTGCCCTGGGCCGCTCCCTAGGGGCCTTGGGCGGCGCCCCTTGCTGCCTCGTGCGATCTTGGTCCCTTCCTCCGTTTTCCTTGATGATCACCACTCGGTTGGTCCAACTACATGGGCCTTTTGGGCTCTTCTATGGACTTCTTCGACTCCGTTCGGATTGGGCCTTAGCTTAGTAAAATCCAGACTCATCAAAACCTAACCCAAGAATTTATACTTCTGCCCAAAAAAAAAATTAGTTTATCGGGTTGAGTTCAGCTTGAATAAAAATAGGCTCTACCCAAGTTGCACACCTACAGATACTAGCATGGTTTTGCCAGTTTGGGCCTCTACTAGGAAATTCCCTGTGACAAAAGTAATTGGTTTGTCCCATTTATTTTCTTTCTACGAGGTTCGTTTAATTAGCAAGAAATTGATGAAAAATACGAGAAAGAGGAAAAAAAATCTGATTTTTTACTCTTTGTTTAGCATGATAATGCTAGAAACTGCTAAAAACTAAATTCTTGGGCCCACAAAATTTTCTAGTATCATGTCGTTCTTGTTTCTTGCAAATTATGTAGAAAAATAATTTTTTTCTTTGGAAAGTTAAATAAGCATATCTAGTTTTTCACTTTGTCCATGTTTCCTGTCACGTTGGTTATTATTTATAGAATATAAATCTCTTTAATAAGGGTAATTAGGGTTTTTAATATATATATATGTATATACACGGATAAGATTGGATAAAAATACAGAAATTAATAACTATTAAACGAATCCAAAGAAACTATCTAAATTCGTAGTCTCGTAACTAGTGCAGTTAAACGATTTGAACAATTTGAGTTTCTCTAATTTTTAGCTCGTTCGTATTATAAAATAAGTAAATTTAATTAATAATTACGGCTGTTTTATTTTCAAACCGAGTCAATAACAAAATCTGAGTTACTATAAATGTTTTAAAAACATATTCTGTAAATTCAATCTTGTAAATTCAAAGAAAAATTTTTTGTTTTAAAAATTAAAAGTTATATTGAGATCCTCTTCATTACACTTTTCTTAAAGAAAAAATGTTTATTTAAACTTAAAACGTATACTTAATAATTATTGACAAGCTCAGATCTAATTGGGTCAGACTCAATTAATTAAGTGAGCCCAAATTAGCTATAAGGCAGGTCAAGTCCAGTTCATAGATCCGGTTTAGTCCAAAATTCAAGCAGTCCAATAAGATTAGCGCATGTGAAGAGTAATTACTGGGATAGTCACTCTCTAAGATCAAGACTATCTCTGATTGTACCAATCCTTAGTTGTAGCTATCCACTCCGAATGATTAGACACTTATCCCTTCACGTCATCGCCTCAACCAAAACTCTGTGCCTATAAATTATAAGTCATTTCCATATGAGAGGGCATTCATATACACACTTTGCAGAACTATCTCTCTCATAGCTACCAAGAGCATACATTTGCATTCTCTCTCACTCTCTCTTTCTCTCCTACTACTACTTCATCAATAAAGACCACTAACCACCGTTGTCGTTTTCAAAGTAGAGTAAATTACCTTGATTGAACCATTATATATTTGTGTGTTGTCAGTATTGATAAAATCTCTATCTTTTATCGTTCATTGCTTCATTAATTACTTTACATTATATACTCGATTGTTGATTGTGCATAAATTTACTTTTGTGCATTATCGAATATAATCATTAAACAAGTAACAGATTTTCAGTAAATACTAAAACTCACAATGAAATCAATGATTGTGATTATCAAGTACATATTTTAAGTTCACATAAAAAAATTTTAATTTCATTATCCATCGTGTATAGTTAAGGGACCCTCCAATAAATATTGGATCTCATGTATGCTAATGATAAATGATATA
>CM042201.1:17823825-17846251 GCA_023539305.1 Ilex asprella
ATATCAAAATAAAAACGAAAAACGAAAAATTTAAACGTTACTAAATGAGGCCCAAAAAAACCAAATTTCACCAACAACCATATTACAAATTATAAATACAATCCGAAATAACACAAGTTTACCAAATAACAATCATATTACAAACCACAATTTCAAACAACCACATTCTATGATTCAGAAAATTCCATGAAAGAGATCAAATCTCCACTTCCACGACAACGAACAAATTCAACAATCAAATCTCATGTCCCACACAAATTAAAATGAAATATTATATAACATTAATAATTAAATAGACTCATAACTAGACAAATAACACAAACTTGGCATTACCTCTTTTTAGTCATAATCAATAATAGATATAGAATTAGAACATTGAGCGGATATAACATTATTCGACTTCATATTTTGATTGAAAATATCATCATCTATTTTTCCTTCCGAATCATCACTAGAATCATCTACAACTACGCACAACAAAACATAAATGAATCAATAATCACATGAATTAAGATAATGAAAAAAATAATACAAGTAAAATAGAATCAAACTTATTGCTTCATTACTAACAGGTGGGAAAAGATTATTCTTATGACAACAAATTGCTTGTGACAAGAATAGACCACACACAGAGAGAAAGAGGAAACATTTCAATCATCCCATAGAAACAAGAAAACAGATTGGAAGTATGGACATATCCGGATAGGTATAGCAAACATTGTAGAGATGCAAAGACAAGCCCAGTAATCATATTAGTTAGAAATTCGATGCACTAAATCACATTGAAACTATCACAAGTTTTAAATGCCATTACGTAGGCTTCACTTTTCCATAGAAATAAAATTATTAATAAAGCAAAAGAAACAAAAGTGGTACATGCAGCAAGGATGCACCAAGCTACAGCCCAGGGTTAAAATTTGTTCATATCCACTCATTCCATGTGTACAATTTATAAAGCAAGGAGGTAATTTACAGAGAATTATGTCTTGAGTTTTCAATCCTAATCAACCAGCTGAATTCAGGTAAAAAGCTGATCAAGGCATGACCACACAGACAAGTGATCCACGACCTATGCACAAACACCCAACACCACTAACCAAGTAAATCGACGTGTGTGAATCAACAAATTTACAAAAAATGGCAGTTTATAACCAATCTTCAGTTCAGTCGTTCGGTTTAGTTCAGCCGACAACCTCAATGAGGGCTTAACCTATTATTCTTTTGGAGTAGATGATTCTTAGCATGGTATCAGACTTGGATGTTCTTTGTTCAAACCTCGTTGTCATCCTAATTATTAATTTTTTTTTCATATGTTAGGACTAAAATCTAGTCTACACGTAATAGGACGTGTTGAAGTATAAACACTAAAATTACGCATTGTCTAATAAATTAAACTTTTGAAGTAAACAATTCTTAAATTGACGAAAAAGAGAATGGTAGTTGTGATTGAGAAAGGGAATAGTCATGCTTAAGGCAAAATGGAATATTACAAACGTAGATTCTTTGGGAATTTTGTTGGATGTGGGTATAATTCCTTCCAAAGAAAAGAATATAGACATTCCCAACTTGGGGCTTTTTTCCTATGTTTTTCCCGATTTCTTCCCTCTATCTTACGAAAGTAATATGCTTCTTATGAACTATGGACAATTTTACTACTTTCTAAGCATAATCTTATCTTTATCTCCACCCTTGTTTTTCTTGGCAACTTCTGATTGTTGGGGCATTTCTATGCTTTCAAGGAAGGAGCATAAGACTTGGGTTTAGGTTTGTAACTTTGTACCTTCGTTCTTCTTGTTCAATCTCAATGACAAACTTTGTACTATAAGTATTAATACACTTCAACAAATTAATCATACCATTTTCGAGCAATGAATATGTATGATTGTGCCCCCAAATTTCGTGAAATGTGTAATAATAATTTAAAATGTTAATATATAGGGAGAATTTCGTACTATGAGTCACAATTTCATACGGGTGGTGAGAAAGTCTTAAATAACCTAAACGACAAGAAAAAACTTCGGTGAATCTATAGCCAGAGTCAGGGGTACCAAAAGCCTTTATTTTTAGTGATAGGAAGCGGTGTTCCAAAAGAACTTGAATTTTAGGTTATGAAAAAATTGACCTCATCACCGGTTCCTAAATGTTTGGAGTAGAATTAGAGTGGAACTCTTATTCCTAGATCCCTCCCTCATCACCAACTCCTAAATATTCAAAATAGCATTTAATTAAGACTCTAATTATGCAAGTAGGACTCGTCTAATGAAGATGAGCAAACACTGGGTGAGAGCCAAGTACTTACCGGGCCATGGTCACATAACTGCCGGCTGGCTCTGTCTAGTGGAGAGGTCCCCCACAATAGCTACTTTTATGAATTGATCGTGAAGAATCCTCACAAATTACGAGTAACCTTCTTTTGCAGGAAGACGCCTACGGTAACAAAAAAAATTCCAGTACCATTCATAAACACATGCTAATGTTGAGAAACAAGTTACAAATATTCTTAATCAACTCATAATATTTCATGATAGACTACAACGTAACAAAATCCCTAAAAAACATTACTTAACCTTTAAAAGTTAATATTTTCGTGATAGACAACAATATTTTACGAGATATCGTAATTTACCAAGAAGGTAGTTGTTCCCTTGTGCCGAGAAATTAACTAAATAGAAAGAGATCCATACGTCTTTGATATGTCGTGGTCAAATTAGAGAGAGAATTAATCAAAGCGTGATTAAATTGATCCAAACACCTTTTGACCATTTTGAGAGAGAGAGAGAGCATCATAAGGCTGTATGACATAAAAGCATTTTTATTTATGCAAGTAACACACCGTACAACAGATAAGTCAGGATATAACCAATAGGGTCTCCCCATAATGACCTCCTCAAACTCAAGAAGAAACAAGACAATTTAAATCGATTAAAGAGGACACAAACACTCCCTAATATAAAACACGAAAGTAAACTAAATAGGCGACATAGCCAAACAAACCCTTAGTAAGACCAAATCTAATTACAACCGCACAAACGCAAGATACCACAGTACTTCAGCCCATACGCAATCACACGCTGCAATGGCTTGTACCCTTTTATTCAAAGTAGAAAGTACTACTAATCTTATACTACTCCCGGCCGCAGAGGATCAGAGCTTATAGTGCCAGCACAAGACCAGGCATTGATTTTCCGACGAGATTCGAGACGCTACTCTCCCAGACCGACGGGCAATGGAGTGACGTAATGGCCGGGAAATCGGACGACGATGATTGGTCTGTGTTCCCCAGGAGGGTAACAGTCAGAGAAGTATTGAAATACTCTCTCACCTGTGTAATTATCCCATCAGTGACGGTCCACGCGTGAACCCAATATATTGAACGGTCCTGATCGTAGCCCTCAACGAGGACCGTTGATCCGACGTTGGCAATAGATTGATTCAAGAACTCGAAGGAGTCGTCGGCGGTGGCAGTGCCGGTGAGCAAGCGCATCATAAACTGGTGGGAAGGCGGGCCATGGAACCACCACTCCAAATCGGAGGCCAAGAGCTTGTGGATGGTGTCGACGTCTCGTGAGCTTAGGGCTTCATATAGGGCGAGCACCACCCTCTGGTTTTGGGTCTCTTCCAGAGTTTTCTGAGAGTTAGCCAGTTGCAAGCTAGCGAGAGAGACTAAAAGACAGTTTTTTGTGTGAGAGAGAGTTTTGAGAGGGAGAAGTAAGGAATACATTGGGGTGGGGAGGGATATTATATAGAGAGAGCGGAGGGTATAATTGGAATTGCAATTATCCTATGACGGTTCGTGGAACTCTATAATGAATTTGTTTTTGGGTTAATCTTATTTTGTACCTTGAAACGTATTTAGATTCTCATTTTGTACCTCTAAATATTAAAAATCTTAATTTATACCTTAAATGTTATGAATTTGTAGTAATATAGATCTAACTCAAATTATAATTCAATTTTTCACTGTAAATTGAAGAACGTGAGATGCAAGTACTTTGAGTAAAAGAATGATATGTGTTTATTACTGTAAATCTTCGTCTATAATTAATTTGACAATGTTTTGTGTATGAAAAATAGGGTTTCAAGATGTGTGTTGCTTTTCTGTTGGCTGCCGAAGCTTGGGCGATTTGGAAGGCGTATTTTTTAGCACTGAATAAAGGTTGGAGGTATGTAATTTTTGAAAGTGACTCAAATCTCTCATTGATTCTTTGGTGTTGGAGCCTTCTAAGTCTTTGAGGGAGATTGAACCATTCCAGAGGGACATCTGGAATGTATCTTCACAGTTTTGTTCAGCTTATTTCCTTTTTGTAAAGGGATTTGCTAATCATTTAGCTCACTTGGTTGCTCATCTAACTAATTGTGGGAGTCTTCATGTCACCTGATTTTTGAATCCTCTTCTTCAAGTGCAGCAGCTGATCCAGGCAGAAGTTCGCAAAGGCATAGGATAGTTCACTGTGCTTCTGGTTTGTTGTGTATGTTTATTCTTTTGTAAAGTCTGTTTTATGAATGACCAAAAAAAAAAAAAATTAATCAGATATAGACTAACCCTATCATGTGTAACTCACACAAGACATCAATAATTTGTGAATTTATACATAAGTCTATGTTCGAAATACTTATAACTCTTGTGCTTCAATTGATGACGAAAAACTAAATGGTAGTCTGGGTCAAGTTCATACTACTATCAATTTATAACATTGTAGGTATAAATTGAGAATTGAAACGTCTTTCAGGGTTTAAAGTGAAATTAGTCCTTTATTTTTTGGATTTGTATGGAATGTTAGTAAATTTTAATTTGATTAATTTAATTAATTAATAACAATATCATCACTCATAAGCTCCAATAAATCAAAAATCCATTCAATCTAGCTTTTAATAAAACCAAGCAAAAAGTATTTTTAATTTATAAAGATGCATCCAATTAAGTTTGTCAATCGTGTTTGATGAAGCAGGTTCGTATTGGGTCTTGGTGGGTTCGTGTCAAAAAACACTTTACTCATACCTGATTTATTTATTAATTCGTGTCTAACGAGTTGTCTTATATTGGGTTCGTGTCATATATGAATCGTGTATAATTGATATATAAACAAGTCATGTGATGTATTTTTTTGATTAGTTTCACTCATACCTGATTTGTTTATTAATTGTGTCGTATTAGGTCCACTCGTTTATGAAACTGGTGACTTAAGGAAAACTCAAATCCTTTAATTTTATATCGTGTTAATGAATTGTATCATATTTTGAAACCTCTACATCACTACAAAATCAAAAGTATGAAATACAAAATTAAGATTTGTCTATTATATAATACTGGTTTAAGAAATTTGTTGTGTTAAAATTAAGTTATTCTTATTTGGTAATAACTTGATCAATTTTATTATTAATATTAGTGAGTTGCATCATTTTATGTGATTATTAAAAATTGATTCAATCCTAATTGTTATGGTATCGAACAAAATTTCCTTCTCATGCTAAAATTAATTTGTAATCATAAATCTTAGTTTGATTCGTTTTTAACCCATTAACTATAAAAATTATAAAAAAAATACTTTTACACATTTAATGTTTTTAAATAGAAATAAATTTTAAAGTAATATAATTATACCCCAAAAATTATCATCATATCGAGTCTTAATCAACTCAAGACTTCCTAATATTTAAAAGAGCAATTTTATAGGGTTTAATTGGAATACTTAATTAAAGATTTAATTAATTTTAAAATTTGGTTTAAATAACATTTTCTTATTAGAAAAAATATAGTGCTATAGTCTTAATTTAAGTGCATCTTTGTCGACAGGCACCACCACCTCCATTAAGACAAACAATCCAGTCAAAGCGTGTCCATTCACAATTACCATAACACCCAGCACAGCCTAAGGCGTGTCCACGAACGTCCTAAAGCGTGTCCATTAACATCATGAGCAATGCTATTGAGACCTAAAAATTTAACATAATTTACTGACCTAATTTACTGTGATCATTGGATTGGTTATGGACTTCATCAAATATTGAAACTTGGTGTTAATCCAATGATTTTAATGAAACCACATCATTAGGTCACCAATTTATGTCAGATTTTTAAGTCCAAATAGTATTACTCTAACATCATTGGCACAAAATGTAATTACAAAGAAAAAGAATGACAAAGTTGGGAAATTAAAAAAAAAAAGAGGGATAGTTGTGGTGAACAAAATAGGCAAAACATTAGTGGGTCTTCATAAATCTCCAATGTAATGACTTATCCTATTGACTAAATTTAATAGTAGGAGATAATTTAATAAACATACGTGAAACTTATAGATCGATAACAATTTTAATCAAAAATTATCATATAATTAATTAAATTGGTCATTCATCAATTTAATTCATACCTATATTTGTTTAAGTCAAAATAACGAAGTTGTTGGGGGTTGGAGGTTGGGATATGATTTAGATAGATAGACTGATTTATTAGGAATACGGGTTTGAAAGTTGGGTTGGGGAAAAATAGTTCTAATGACGCACAAAACATATGTATGGCCAAAAAATTAATACTTGGGTTACTAAACCCGACTCGCTATTGGCCCAGACCTTAAATTCTAGATCATGAATTTCATCAAATCCATGAGAAGTGGTTTTCAAATGAGGGTTAACGGATTCAAGAAACAAAAAGATAATTATACCCCATACGTATATAAATATGAGTTTGAATTAGATTAGTGAAGAGACACAATAATCATTTATAAATAAATATATTATCATAATAGTGATATATATTGGGAAGAGTTTGAGAAATATAGAGTGATACATATATATTATCATAATAATCATTTATATAAAAAAAGAAGGAACTCCATATTTTTGGGAAGGGTTAGGATCTTCGATAATTCACATTATTTGAGGAATGTGATGTTCCTTTCTTTCTTTTTTATGACAAAAGATAAAACTTGACATCCACTTAATGCTCACCATGGTCCATATGGCAAAAGAAGAATCAATCACCATTTCTTTAATTAAAAAAAAAGGTAATAGTTGCTCTTTGGGTCACTTCACTACTCATTCTTGCAGTTGTGCCCAAAAAAAAAAAAAATCCTTGTTATAAAGGTAGGATAAATGAGAGTGTCTAGAGACCATTCTAATAGATCCTTATTAGTGGAATCATGATACTTCTGATTGCACTCGTTACTCATCTAAGGAATGAACCTAGTTAAACTAGCATAGTGGTCAACTATCGAACCTTAATATGGACTCCACGACTCAAACTTCTAATCTCACAATAAAAAGTTCAATCAGTATCGCACTGAACCATTCCACTCGGTGGTATAATTGTACCACTTTAATCTCTCAACTTTGGTTCAACTCAAAAACAATGGTTCAAATAGATTGACAGGGATGGTCACACGCAACTCATGAGACAACACTTTGGAGTCTTTTTTGTTTTTGAAAACTTGAGGGATTAAATTAACACAGATTACAAATTTGACGGATCAAAGTTATAAAAATTATAAACGTGAGGACAAAAATGACTCCTCTAGTATGATCACATGAGACACACATTATCACCCTCAATTAGGCCACGGATGCCCTTTTCAATTGCATTTTCAAGATCAATTATATTTAGTGGACTATGATGTCTTCATGGAATACAAAGCAAGTCCAAGGAATAGAAAATCATTGTACCAAATAAAGTGGGATGCACTATTAAATAACCAAAGATAGGGCCACACTTCACAATCAAAGAACAGCTAAGGTTGGCCATGATGGTGACCTATGTGCAAAAACACAAAGGAGAAGCTCATCTGTATATGTAAAAAAAAATATCTAGAACAGCAAAACCTAACTAGTGAATTATTGCTAGTAAAAGAAATCTGTCCAATCCCGCCAATCACGGCTAGTGGAGCAAAGGGAGTCAAAAAAACGTGAGCGTCCCTATGCAAAACTTACGAAAAAAATGTCCATTACTATGCTATAGATAAGACATTAACGTTTTAGTTTGATTCCAAGGACGCGCTAGCCTGCTAAAAAACATAAGGACATCTCTACCCTTAACATATCAGATACATGATTGATGTATAAGATTAAAAAGCATGTCTACTCCATAGCGAAGGAGGAAACTTGTAATGTTATGGACCCCCATTGGACAATATTGTTTATTTTTTTGAACTAGTCCTGCACAACGTTAGCACGATTTGTACAGTGAACGTCCAAAACTAAACTTATCACGCACTTCACGCACTTCACGCGGCGGCCTGCGATTGGGTCACCACAAACTCTTCATGAGTTAACACCATCTAGTCATCAAAATTCAACACATTACAACTCTACACAGTTTAGTTTTATCAGCTTTTGAGCAATATCATCAGGAACCTTATTCTTGTCATACAGAGGTATGACTAACGAGGTCAATCTTTTCAATATGGTCACCCTCATGTCCTTTCCAGTCCCTCTAATGGCTTGAATCAGCAATGCATTATTTAGGACTCCCACTAAAAGGAACTGCTCCAATTCCAATATGCAATACCTACCACTCACAAGCACTTAATCCCTATTCTTCCACACCATTCTGTAGAGAGGAAAAAGAAGAAAGGGAAAAACACCCACCCGGGGGCGGAGGGGGGGGTTTAAGAAATGGAAAAAGATAGCAGCACCAAAGGATGTAGAAAGAGAAAAGCCTAAGCTTGCATCTTATTTCAAGGACCTCTGCTACTAAGTCTGTCCAAAAGCAGAAGTATTCTATTGTGTACCTGCTAACCGTTGGACCAAAACAGTTTTTTAAGTGTAAAAGCAGAGTTTTTAGTGGATTTTGAGTCTAAATTAAAGTGAGACTCAATTATTATTTTGAATAAAATTTCGTGGATTCATATTCTACTCTGTGAGGAGAATAATATAGTATATTTACTTGCTCAAATCGAATAAGAAATGAATGAGAAAATAGGCTCTAAAGTGACTCTCTTGAAATGTGTAAACAAATGAAAGTGTAATATAACATTTGACACCAATCCCACATTGGTTGAAGAAGAGATTCAACATGGGTATATATAGGCCAAGTTTGCTCTATGGGTTGAGCCCCAAGGGGTACCACAGTTTTATGAGCAGAGTGAGTGCCTACATGCTTTTGATTTGACCACACACGTGCGCGCATCGCCTCGCCACGACCCGAGTGTGTGTGTGGTTTAGATCAAGCCTTATCTTTTTGGAGAAAATTTATTTAAATTAAATAAATTAATTAAATGGATGTGAATTTCTTAAACCGAAATCTAATGTCTACTAGCTGTTTGAGTTTTTTATTTTTGGGTTGTGTCCTTTAGAGTGGTGGTTGTCCGGAATGTCACCAAAGAGTCTATAAATACCTAGGTTCATTGTCATTCAATTCATTCATTTAGTCATTCATTATTCATTCTATTAAGGCAGACTTTAGTGCATTACATTTTGGCATTAGACAGTTTGTGTTTAGAGAGTATACAACACAAGTTTTGTTTCGCTGGATGGATAGATTAGAGTGCTACTTCTATCCGTGTAAAGGTCATTGTATCTTGGGAGGCAAACACTCGGTATTCCATAAGCACCGTGTGTGGGGGCGAAATCTGTCTTAAGGACATAGTGTCAAACACTAGTCTTGATCTATTTAAAGTTCAATAACAGTTTATGTTCTGCAATCAGATTAACATTTATATTGATTATACAAACTGTTACATGTAACAGTTTGATGTTACACTTTTCTTGTTACATTTTCACGTGTTACACTTTTATAATTGTTTGATGTTACACTTTTGTAACATTGTTGTAACATTTTTTGTGTAACACTTCTGTGTAACGGTTTTACAACTACTTATTACTGTTTTAGTATATTTTGCATGTTTCAAACTATAAATTTTAACAAGTAATTATTGATGATGCATAAATTGGTTTACACGCCATAGTCAAACTAATAATATAAACTACAGTAAAATAGGTGGAGAGAGATAAGACAAGGTTTATAGTGGTTCGGTCAATCAAGATCTACGTCCATTTTCAATGGCTGAGTTTGCCGAAAATTTTATTAACTCCGGTCCGGAGGAAGTACAAAAAGTTACAAACTTTTAGAGAAGATGAGAGAATGATCTTGATTTTTGAGATGCCCCCCAAATGTTGGGAGAGCTTACAATTTATAGTCGTCTGCATAGTAATTGCATAGCCAGTCTGACGGTCATAACGGATTGAAAACAACTTAATAGTATTAAATAACTTGACAACATCTCCTCTCCTTTGCGACATCTTCTCTCCTCAACGGGCAAGGAAGTTCTGGTGTTCTCCAAAGGACTTGGTCAAAGGATGATGAAAAGTTGACTCTCTCCAGGAGGCGAAGGAGAGGCTTTTGGATGACCCTTACTTCAAAGTGGTAGAGGAGGAGGCTCTTGGACCCCATAGTGGAAAGGAGGAGGCTCTTGGACCCCAAGGTGGAGAGGAGGAGGCTCCTGGACTCCAAGGTGGAGAGGAGAAGGCTACTGGACTCCAAGGTGGAGTGGAGGAAGCTCCTGTACTCCAAGGTGGAGAAGAGGAGGTTTCTGGACTCCAAGGTAGAGAGAAGGAGGCTCATAGACTCCAAGGTAGAGAGGAGAAGGCTCCTGGACTCCAAGGTGAAAAGGAGGAGGCTTTTGGATGACCCTACATGCTTCCCTCCTGATGTAGCTCCTTGAGCTTGATGAGCTGTTCCATGTTCATGTAATTCTTTGAGCATGATGAGTTTAACCGGGTTGACCACTTTGGGATGAATTTGCTTGACATGTTGGAGTTGGACCTCTTGGACTTGTAACATGAGTTGGGCTCTTGGGCTTGACCCATCAATTATACTATATTTGAATACCCTAGAAAGAAAACTAACCGCTTGCTCCTAGAAGATCTTTGTGGCAGGGGAGGCTTAAGAAAATTTGAGACCTAAAGCGATATTTATAAATAAGATTTTTTTTCAATTGTTTGTATCGCTAATTTTCCTATTCTTTCCTGTGATATGGACGATCTTAAGTAAGACTTTATTAATTTTAAAATTTTCGTTAGTAATATTATTTATTTATTTATTTTGTATATTTTGCATCAAGGATAGTTATTTTGCATGCTTAACTCTCATCGTAAATATTTTTTTATTATTATTTTATTGTATTATTTTATTTCTTATTCTTTGGGATCTATTAATTTTTTAATTGCAAGACTTTAACCTATTTTTTATGATGTTTTGTTTGGTAGTAAGAATAAAGAATAAAGAGATCATTTTGAGATTCAATTATTTTAAAATTGTCATTTTTTTTAAAAAAAATTCATATCCAGATGATTATTTTATGGTTGTCATATTTATAAGACATATCAACAAATTAGTTCTAAATAATCATATGGTTTCAATAATTACATAATATAACATTAGCTTAAAATTATTAAAAATATAAAAATAATATAATTTGATTTGTCACTGTCATTTGCAACATTAAAGTTTGATATTTTAGTTCTTGATCAAAGTTTACAAAATTAAGTAGATTATATTATGTGGGTTTGATTTGGTATATAATTTATGATGAAAAATTGCGTGTGTGAGAGATGAAGTTTTGTTTGTGTTTAATTGGAGATATAAGAGAGAGAGAGAGAGAGAGAGAGAGAGTTCTGTTTTTACTGTTTTTGTTTTATTGCACTGAATTTTGATCGCTGCAACAAAATGTGTGTGATGCATTTTTTGATCAAACTATTTAATGAAATTTAGTTATTAGGTGCACACTTTATTGAGGTTTTTTGCAAAATTTATATTGTCATGTATTTAAAAATTTGGGTCAAATTACATTGTACATTAAAAAATATGGGACCTTCTTTATAGTTCAGGCCTAGAGCCCCGCTTTTTTAGTTACACTGTTGGGCCGCCCTGGTTTCTGGCCGAATTACAACGTGAATGCATCGTTTTTAGCTCACAGTACTGTGCGGGAGAACCAGATTTCTAGAGATTGTCAAGCCAAAAATAAGCAAAAGGACATGATAACCAACCAAAGGAGTCAAAGCAACATCTTCAAAGATTGGCCAAACCATTTTCTCTAACAAGAATTACCTGAACAATTTACAACGTTAAAAACAAGGATAAAGGGGGGGTAAAATCAACGATCTTTGACCTTTGTCTTTGTCTTTGATTTTTACCACAAGATGTCACCAGCACTAAGGTCTTGTTTTACCTAAAGCAAAAGGTCATAACCTATTTGTTTGACCTCTTGATAGAACTTATGAGCTCATTCACAATCTTTTCTGATACAAATTATTAGCCTACAAAACCATATGATATGTAAGAGAACCACAAATACAATCATTCTGGTCTGGCATATGTATTATGCATGCAAAAAAAACTGCAACAGTGGTTGTAATTGTGACTTGATTAAAATAGTGCGCAGAGGATAGATCTGAAACATCGAACTAAAGCCATGGTTTTCTTAGCCATACCTATTTAAAACTATCGCAGTCCATGTTGTCATCCATGAATATCCATCAATAACATTGTAGAAGTCCCATTGGTGCATGACCAGAGGAAGAAGATTGAAAAAAAGAAGAGAGAAAGAGGAGAAGAGAAGAATGTTCCAAAAGAAAGAGGGTCAAATTCAAGAAGAGAAAAAAATCCAATTTCAATTTACATATGTAACATCCAATGGCATAACTATCATCAAGTCTGAAAAACCATTACATATAACTAATTACTAGTTAGGAGAATGAACATAAGAATAATATTTGAGTTCTTGAATCAATAACTAAACCAAACTAATTCTAAATAGCAGAACAGAAGTAAAATTAATCCTAAAATTAACTCGCTAGTATTTCCTAATGGAAGTTGTTGTAGTTAGGAATGGCCTTCTCATCACAATCAAAAGAACTTACAAATACTAAAAGCTGACATCCGACGCTTAATCCAAGTCAACATTCCTCAAGTAGAGTCAGTAATGGCTTCTGTACGGGAGTAAATCTGCTTAGGAGATTCAACCCTTCACAGAAAGAGTTTGGTTGACTTGGGCCTTGCCCCAGTAACCTTTACCTCTTGTCCCACATCAAGTAGAAGTCATCTCCCCCCTGTCGTATAAGTTTAGACTTCCTATGGAGGAAGTATCCACCAGCCATCTGATCAGATGCTAGTGGGTACCTCCTCCATAGGAAGTCTAAGCTTATATGGTAGGAGGAGAGACGACTCTTACCTGGTCGCTATGACCTCATATCCCACATCAAGTAAGAGTCGTCTCCCTCCCTGTCATATAAGTTTAGACTTGGTCAACTAAAATCCTTTTGTGGAGGGGTAGGAGTCGTCTCCCTCCCTGTCATATAAGCTTAAGACTTAGTCAGCTAAAATCCTTTTGTGAAGGGTTGGATCCCCTGAACGGATTTATCCCCTGAACGGATTTACTCCCTTACAGCTTACCCCCAGCTGGTAAAGTCTGAAGGTAGTTATACATCTGACCTTGCCTTCATTCTGGTGGGAACTTGGACGACAAGAGGTATCTGAAAGGCAGCCTTCATTCTTCATTATATAGCCCATTCTGTGAAGGACGGCACAGTCTCACCCAACAGCTTGAAAAATGGCAGAGCATAGGAATCTGATTTCTTATGAATTTTCCGCCACGCTTCTAGTGCTTTTCAATTGGTTTGACCGGTATAATAGCCTGATTCACTGCTGTATCTATTTTAAGACTGAAATTACAAATGAACAAAGAATACGCCAGACAATTGATTAGGAAAGCATTACTGTCAAATTTATCTCAAACTCAGAGTGAAAACTACCATTAGAACTGGGTTTTTTGAATCGAACTGCTTTAGCAATTCAAACAGTTTTTTTTTTTACGTTCATATGAAAACAAGAGGTTATAAATTTAGTCTGACACAGTCATTCACCACCAGAGGCCCCTGCAGTTGTCTTTCTGACATAAGTAAATCCTCAAGAAAGCATTTTACAGAACAATATCAGGGGAAGATTTGATAGCCTTTCAAAATTATTTACAATTTTCCATGAGAATAACCCTTAGTGATTCAAGAAGAAACGAATAAATCAACAATCAGAATCCTGCTACCTTAAATAAATGAGACAAATAAAAGATTAAAGGCACATCACATTTGATTCTATATAACTAACCTAATAACACAACTGTCAACAAAGCATTAACACAGCAATGAACTCAAAATGGAAATAAAAACTACAATATTACATGGAAACTAGTGTATGAGTATAATCTTCACAAGCCAGATAAATAAGATCAAATCTTAAAGTATACACACAGTAAGTACACTGAAAATAAATATGATGTATAACATTGACATGTTTTCTCTGAATCATTTCATATTACAAACCACAATACCATTTCAAAATTGTTTTTTGCTAATTTGCTCCTCTTTGTATAAATGAAGGAGCAGGTGGGGTCATAGTTTCATCCTCACCTCTCTTAGAAGATTCTTCTTCGACCGAAGAAAGCTGCCTACCTGGACTAGAATATTCATTCAAAAATCTGCTGGGACTTGGAGATTTAGCTTTCATGATCTGGGATGGAGGGGAATTGTTCCCAAGAGGAGAACTTGTGCCTGACCTATACTGTAATTCTCCATCTTCACGGGGCAAAGGCGATATTGGTGACTGGCCAAGGTCATCCACTTGTTTCACGCAAAACTTATCCTCCACAATATCATAGGAATTCCCAGTCCGCACTTCCTGAGCAAGCGAACACCAACAGCAGAAAAGCCATAATGCACAATCAGTAACAGCTGATTTACCACAACAGAAACTATATGGGGGCAAATTGAATCTCTTCCTCATTTGAATCCTCCAAAAGCCACCATAGAGCAAACCAAATACGCAGAGGAAAATCCCAGTAACCCCCAATAACTCTCTGACAGTCTCATTATTAATGTTAATGGCAGCCAAATTGAAAATCCAAAAGGGGGCAATACAAAACAGAAGAAAAGTTGCAATGTGAACATACATGTTCCCAAACCCAAGTCTCTCCATATTCCACCCAAAAACACAGAAACTACAAAATAATGAGAGATACGCTAGAGAGATATCATCCCAAATATCAAGTATTCCACCACTCCACCTAGGTCTACTCTCCACAGTCCTCCCATCATCCCTGATTGCAAAGGAGAATCTCTTCTCTAATGATTTCACCCTTAACTGGCTTGGTCTGCTGGTTTCCGCGGCAGTAATCTGAACTTGTGCTTCTTCATCCAATTCAGAATCGTACTCTCTCCCAAGGGGACTAGCAATTGAGTAGACACCAGCAATTGCAGGAGCAGCAATTGCAACAGATACAGATATTCCAACTCCAATTGCAGGCCGCTCTGATCTCTTGAATCCCAAATTAAGGCCGCACAAAGCATATTGCGCGAAACAGTTAATGTGGAGTAGAAGAACAACCACCATCATGTGTGCCCATTCATGGGGCTTATAAGTCCCATTCTTGCAGTAAATTTTTCTGAGTTTGGTAATGTCTTCGGGCCTCCATCTCAACAGAAGTACTAGGTGATAAATTCGCTTTGGGTGCTGGTACAAACACATAAGAGTAAACAGTGCATTAAGGATTTGATTATTAACTTCAAACCAAGCATCTCTTTGGGACCTTTTTGGCAGGGCATGGTTTAACATTCCTACCATGACAAGGAATAAAATTGCTCCTGAAACAGCAACACAAGTGATCCAGATGAATAGAGCCATGTTCATTGGGTCCCTTAACCATTCCTTGCTGATTTTCCAAAGGGAGGTCCAATCAATATTCCGACTGAAGACCCTATTAAAGCGTTCACGCAAATGATGACTTGTGGAAGAAGGTACAGTGCGTGAAATCTCATCCTTTTCTTCAGCAATCCGATGAAATTTTGCAGATGGGGAAGCCAAAGAACCAAATTTGAGGGACCTCATTCTCTTGGGAAGAGCAGAGAAACCATCATGGAACCGATTTTGAGGGTTTTCACCACTTATTAGTCCCCTTTGAGACGCTGAGATGTGAATAGGAATAGAACCCTCGACTTTAGCACCATTAGATTCCTCAGTTCCACTATAATTTTCGCCATTCTCAGTCAAAACCATTCTTTCCTTCTATGATTTCTTTTGAGAACCTAAAGAACAGAAACTTCAATTTGGTAACCTCATCTTAGAAAGCTGTGTGCAATTGCCATCAACTCAAATCAGAAAGTCCAAATTATTACTCACAAAATACCCAATAAGTCAAGTAGCAACCAACTGAAACTTGCTGTCAAGAAATAAGGGAAGAAAGGAATCTAACCCCCAAAACATAACTTCAGATTAAAAAGTCAAAACCCACATCCACTATATAATATTTCTGTATTCAATTTGAAGAACTAAACCTGTTGAACCTATCCCAAATTTGTATTAGATTATAATCCTTTTTCTCCCTAGCTCGTTCAAGTATAATATTAAACAAATAACTCCTTGACTTAGCCAACATACAGTACAATTTACACAGCAAAACTCAAAATACATTCATAATGAAAATGAATACAACAAGGATATGATATATCAGACTCAAACTTGATATAAGTTTCACTTCAATTACAATTTCCTCAATGAAAATTAATCAAGAGACAGAAGCAATTCATCTATATAAACATGAGGAAGAGAGATAGACCTTGATTAGTGTACAAGAAGATCAAAAGGCTTAAAACAACACATACCTTTTTGGATTGACGGAGAAGAGGATTGGATGAGACTAATCTCAAGCAAAGCTGGAGCTCCTTTCTTCATCCATGAACAGAGAGAATTATTTGAAATCTCTGATTCTATTGCTAGTTTACTTCCTCAAAACTCAAAATATCACTACAAAAAGCAAGTGGGTATTGTTTGTAATAGCAGGAAACAACGGTTACATTGCTCCATAATTACCTGGAAGATGAGGACTGAGAGGGTTGAGGGCTGTCCAAGTGGCGTAGACCTCCGGAAAAGGATATAGAATGTAGAAGCTTTAAATGTTCTTTCTATCCAGAGGAGGAGACAGGACCCACTCTCTCTGCACTCGCCGGTGCGCACTTTCGCTAGTGATTGACTGACAATCCAATTGGATGCTGCCACGGAGGCGTAGAAGGGGGCAAGTGCTAATCAACCCAAAAAAAAATCATTATTTGAGTTTCATTTTTTAAAATTGAGTTAATTACCTACAACTATATTGTTTACATCAATTAAGTTCTTAATTATGTTTTGTGTCAATTTAATTCTCTAATTATACAATCTAACCTAATGTGACCTTTTTATTCAAATTAACCGATAATTTTTATAGAAACTCTTGCATACATGTCACTCTACCCTTAGAGCATCTCCAACCCACTCTCTACTTCTTCTCTTTTAGTTACTTTAGCTAGCCAAACACAAAAAATTCTCTCCAACCCACTCTCTATTCCACTCTCTATTTCCTAGTTAACCTAAATGGCTCTCCACATGTGGAGAGCCATTTGAGCTCTCTACATTCTCTCTCTACCTTATTTTCTCTCTATCTCTCTATATATATGTTTTACTTTTTTTAAATTATTGAAAGTTGAGTGTAATATTTAAATAAAATAGAGAGCGTGGTTGGAGTGAATTTTAAAAAGTGGATAGCTAAAGTAGAGAATATAATATTTAAATATATTTTGAATAGCTATTTTACTGATTGTGGTTGGAGATGCTCTTAAACTATAACTTAATCTCCGAGTTATGTGACGTGCATATGAGATTTTCCATCAAAGTTATCGGCGAATTTTGACGAAAAGATCACATTGAGTCAAATTGTACAGTTTAGCGGCTAAATTAACCTAAAACTAGTTTAGATATGTGATTAACACAAAATGTATAATTCAAAAACTAAATAGATTGTTAACTCTTTAAAATTTGAGTTAGTCCTGGGCAAAAAATTCTCAATCAGGTCGTAGTTGGGTTAAAGAATCAGGTTCATGTGTTTAGGTCAAACCGAATTATTAAAACTTGAGTTCAATCTGATTTTAATTTATCATACTAAAAATAATGTGAAGTGGACACGATATGACATAATAACAATTCAAGTGTCATATAGTGCACTTAAAAAAATAAAAAATACTTAAAAAACTATAAAATTATACCTTTTCCGTATAAGCATGCTTGGATTAAAAAATTGAGTATATTCTAAGTGTCAATGGTGTTAAAACTATAACCTATTAGGTTGTTCAACGTTCCCACCGGATGCAATTCCACCCCCAACGTTTCCCACTTGTTATACTTCAGATTTTTGCTTAGCTTCCTTCCGTCGCATGGATTTTTGCTCCTCTTCTATGAGTAAATATTAAGTGCAACCATTACACTATATCATCGTTCTCGTGTAGTCCAATCACCCAATAATAATATAATAATAAAGTAAAATTAGCCTCACTCTTTCAAATAATCAATCTTCATGTAAGATAATAATCATCACATATTTAAAAAATAAAATTCATTTGTCAATTTATTTATTTATTTATTATTAAACGATTACATCACATAACAACGTCTACATAATATAACCGTTAAACCTAATATTAACTCTCTATGAGTACATAACCATACACAACCACAAACAAAAGCATTACCTGAAAATTTGGGAATGCAATGCTTAGAAAGATGGGGCTTAGGGAGATCGGTACCTCTTAAAAAATTTAATAGGATAAAAGTACATTTTTTAAAATAATTGGGATAAAAGTACATGCGCTAAAAAACAGTCATAAAAACCATTTTACCCCTATCATAAATAGTGCATACCTAATTGAATGTGAGACTTTCAAGATTAGAATGTGAGACTTTCAAAATTTTTTTTGATATTTGTGTACCACTTGAATTTTAAAATTTCATATATACACACACACGTATATAGATATATATATATATATAATATTAAACAGTAACATGCTCAACAAAAATTGGTAACATCAAACAGTAACACGTTCAATAAAAAAATACTAACATCAAACAGTAACATTTATATATATCTACATAATAAAGTAGAACGAAGTTTGAATCCGAGACAAAAAATGGTCCAGATCGTTTTTAAAAAAGATAAAGAGTGGTCCAGATCGTCCCAATATAACTTCCCGCCCAATATAACTTTCTTCTGTCACGCCTCTCTCTCACGCCTCTTTCTCTCTCTCACGCCTTTTTCTCTATCACGCCTCCTCTATCATAGAGCCTATGCGTCCAGCCCCCCTCTTTCTATTTCTTCATCCCCTCCATCTCAGCCCAGCATCATGCACAGATTCCAGTTAAGGTTAGTTAAGTGTTTGATTCTATTGATTATAATTTTGTTAATTGTTTAAAATTTGATGATAATTTCATGAAGTTGGGTGTTAATTTCTTGAAATTTGGATTGTGTTGGTAGCAGAGGGTTGTGTGGGTGAGGAAATTGAATTGGACAGTGTGTATGTTAACTGAAATTGAAAAACCGAAAGGGAAAATTTTTGAGCAATTTTTTTGGTTCTCTCCACCCTCCACCTGTTTGAGTAAATGCCTGAACCAGAAACACTGTCCAAAGAGCCAAACCTTACGGTATGTTGCCAGATAATTTGTTGTTTGATAATATTACGTTGTTTAAATTCGAGCAATTGCCAAGAACGGTAGGGATTGAACCGGCTAAATAATGGAACCAACTGCAAATTTGAGTAGGGATCGAACCAGAGAGACTGTACTGGAATTTCACTGGCAAGGCTCATGTCCCGAAGCTGAAGGTTGAGCAGATAGTTCTGTCGGTCGTCCCAGCAAGACACACCGACGAAATGGCAGATGAAACCAACCGATGTGTTAGAAAAATGCAAGCATTGAAGGTGCAATCGCTGAGCCGTGATTGTGTGTGTTGTGAGCGAGAGAGTTGTGTGTTCAATTTTGTGTTTGTGTGCAGGTTTGTGAATCGAGTGAACTGGATTTATGTGTGTGGTGTGCAATTGTGTGCGTAGAAAGAGATGTGAGCAAATAGAGGGAGAGTAAAAGAGAGAGAGAGAGATAACTGGATGGTATTTTGGGATTGGGAAACCTTAACAGACCATGATTTTTTGTTCATAGTTCAACCACCTGTTTGAGTTTTGAATATTGATTTTTTGTCAGCTCATAGTTCACACTCCTCAGCTCATAGTTCATTTTTAAAGTATTGAAATATTCATTATGAAAGCTATCATATTCGTTATCATATTGATACCGCCCAATATTGAAATATTGATTTTTGTCAACTTTGCTACAATTACAGATTGCTTTATTTATTATGTGCCAGTCTATGTTAAGGTTGAAACAACTCATTATAATTTTCTATATTTGTTAAGGTTTGATTATTATAAAAATAAACAGATTGTTATCTTTGTGCACCGAGGTATACTGTTTCTATGAACAGATAAATCAGTTTGTTACCCCCTAAGCTTAATGGGTAACAATCTTAATCAAAAGGTAATTTTATATAGTTTGTTTATGATTCTTCCATAATGTTTATATTTGATATATGAATGAAATACTTATATGTATTTAAGGTTAGTACTTAATCAGTAAATGTTACATATAATGCTTACATTAAAGATATTTAATTTATATGCTGGGGTTTTTTATATGATTTATATACCAGAAGGTTGTTGAACATAATTGATTAAATCATAGTTATGGTTAGTTATGATGTAACCATAACTAAGGAGTGATAATCGAATATAAGTGATATCACATTTTCTCTTCAGTTCGTCAACTAAAGGTAATGTCATGTATTGCTTTTGGTTTTCATTCATCTCCATTGTAAATTTTTTATTGAGATATATTGAAATATTTTGTGATGGATTTCTATTTGTGCATAGTTCAATTAAGTTCCGCATTTGTGATGGGGTTTGTTAGCTTCCATCAACCCATTTTGGTTGAGTTTCATTTTCTCTTTTCTATTTCGTATGTTTCACTCTTAGAATTATAAAGCTATTTTTCCTTTGAGCTATTTGATAAAGCCTAACTTTGTAAGTAGTACCTATATCTCTTCAAACCTGCTCATGTGCTATTTGATAAAATGTCTATGACATTTTCAATATGGTTATTTGAACAAATTATTATGACAAACTACTCATTATTTGTCCATGTAGAGTTCTGTTGGACTGGGGCCAAAGTAAAATTGGTATTGTCTAATAATGTGGTTCCAGGCTGTTACATATGCGGTCTCGGGATGAGTATTTATTTATTTTTTCTCTAAGATTATATACTTATGCGAAATGAAAACTGGGTAACTCACTAAATTGAAAATTTTGCATTTGTTGAAGTTAGTTTTGTTTAAAAGGTCTCTATGTGTATTTATTTTCATTTATTGTACTTGCCATTTAGTTAATTTTCTTATTGTTTTGACTGTATGAGGGAGTAGCTTATGGTTTGATGAGCTTAGTATTTTCTTTTGAGACCTAATAAGGGCCATTTTGAAATATGTAATTGAAGTCATTGTTCTTGATAATTTTAGTCTGATTAGTATTCACTTATAACTTCACGTGGTCATGATTATCCGTTGTAATAGTTTTTGTGGCTGCATTTGTCACACTGTATGCTAATGGTTGATAGTTTTCATAGAATTTTCCATGTAGATTCAATCATTGCGTCGTAGCAATGTTGCACTATGTGCCATAAGGGGAATTGAAGTCATTCAAGTACATAACATGTGCTCTGATGCTTAAACATGACAACTATGCTGACATATGGGGTGCTGTGTTCAGTCTTTTTTATCCTTGAAATTAATTAAATTTGGTAGATGTAAGATATGAGAAAAATGTTACTTAAGCAAAGAGGTTGAATGTAAGATACTCAAAGAAATAAGATGATGTTCAAGTCGAAAGATGTAGAAACAATAAAGATGCACCAGAATTGAGTAAGGTAAAAATAGCATTGAATTGATAAAAAGTGAATTGGTTAGGTTTGGTGTCATGAAATTGGATGAGTTGTTATCAATCGAATGCGCATGGTATTTCAACATTTATATTGCTATCGTTGTATGCTAGCTTACGTAAAGGAAACAGTAATTCTTTTGTGTTCTCTTTAAGAATTGAAAATTTGATTGCACATTTAGGAAACGTAAATAGGTGTCTGTTGTGTTAGATTCAAGCACAATCTGGCTTTTTTATATTAGAACTTAGGTGCCGTTTGTTTTGTTCTACATTATGTTGGGCTAGAAATTAAAATTGCAATGAACTCATAAATTGTGATAGATTGGAATTAACAACAAATTTGAATCAGACACGTGTACACTACGATTTTTTATTTTTATTATTGGAGATTTTTGTGTTACGTAGTGTCTTTGGCCATGAGCAATTGTTTGCGATATTTTTGTTTGTTGCATAGTGCCTTCAGGCATGGGCAATTACTAGTATATATATATAGAGAGAGAGCTTTGAATTTGATATATCTATATAATAAAGTAGAGCTGAGTTTGAATTTTGGAGACAAAGAGAGGTTCAGATCGTTTTGAGACAATACATAAACACATCCAACGAACAA
>CM042201.1:17861251-17885774 GCA_023539305.1 Ilex asprella
TTGGTGGGGGTGGGTTTCCATGGTAGGGATAGGCGGTGATTTTGGGTGGTCAGTGGTGTTTGTTGATGAGATTTGGGTGGGAAATTTTTGGTATAATACCAAACAAGTTTTTTAATTTTTATTTCACAAATTTTAAAATATAAATGACTATCAAACATGTTTTATATTTTTAATTTTTATCACAAAAAAACAAAAACAAAACTTAGTTCTATTTTTTTTATAAAAAAATATAAAAATAAAAACGTTATTATACGCACCCTAAAAATTATTAATGTTTATTTAAATGAGAGTGCGTGAGATAAGACAGAGACTGAGAGATCTATTTTTTTTTTCCAGAATTTATAACATCACTATTAAGTGTTAACGGGTTGAATGAGTTTATAGGTTAAACATTAAATCGATTCATTTATTTTATGGTTCTATCGAGTTAATCTGTTAACTACCTAAATCTATTAAAAATACGCCCAAACTCATTAAATTTATGTCAAGTTCATATCAAATTTACACTTAATTTCGACCTAAATAATATAACTTTAATCGAAAAAGAAATATTAGTACAGGAGCGGTGGCCGACATCTCATATCGTTGAAACCAAAAAGATAAAAAATCATTTGCCATAAGACCGGTCAATTCGATTTTCATTCATCTTCAAACTGGACTCTCTCTCTCTCTCTCTCTGGGTCTGGGAATTGAAGAATAACACCTCAACCAGGCACTCCCAAAAGATACTCCGGCGGAATCGAAGATAGACATCTTTTTAAACCGCGAACTGGTAATGTTTTTGCCGCAACTCCTGCCCATCAGATTTAGCTAATGCCTTTTAGCAGGACTCTTGATGAAACTTCGAATAATGGCGTAAACCGATTAAACAAAGTTTAACCATAGAATCGTATGAGCTTCTACTACATCTTTTTTCTTGTTATCTTCAGTAATTGTAACAAACAAGTTGCGGGCAGTGCCATGAAATTCCACTGGCTGTTGTTAATAAATTGCAGAAGCACTACTTGTTTAATGGGTTTGCCAGGTAAGAGTCGCTAATGTGCCTGAATCATTGTTTGTACTGGTTTAGTTTGATGCATCACCATTTTTGTCGCTTTTTGAATTGTTTATAGATTAGAAGATAAAAGGGTTATCGCTTCCGGTGATTCACTGTTCTGTTGTTCACAAGCGTCACTAATCTTGGCACTGTCATCTTCATGTTTTGCGGTGCATGTGTTTGTTTATGAATCACTTCTACATCTTCAACAATAGCTTAAGGTCTTGAAATCTGAATTGAATTGTAGGTTAACGTACAACAAAAGAACTGTTAATTCTTTTACTAGTTGTTGCCTTTATGATGTCAATTTAGAGAATCCCAAATCTATATTTGAGGAAGAAAAGCTGATTTTGGAGATGGTAATTTTGACTATGGCAGGTGAATAACTGTAGATTCTCATGCCCAATTCATTATATTGGTATACCATGATCTCGAATCTTATCTCTACATAAATCTGCATGTGTGGTCTGTGCTGTACAAAACTAAAATAATTCTTTAGGAGATTTTATATTGCATCCTTGTCCTTTTCACATCTTGATAACAACTAGTTTTTACTGGTGGGTATTGTGCATCGTCACTGGTTTTATCTTGTTAAGCCATCCTGTCTTTTTGCACATTGTAGTCCATACTCCACCCTACATCATGTTCATTTAAAGCAAGTGTACATAATTGACAACAAACACCAAAAAAGTTATATCAAAGTACACCAAAATTATCTGCATGTTAGTTGTTCCAGTTTTTTAAAACTTAATTTGCATCAGATCATGTGATTGCTAATTATCGTAGATATATGTATACAAAGACAACAACAGTATCGGATACAATGAGGGCAAGCACTCGGATACCATAGGATGAGGCCAAGGCAGAAGGGTGCTGGAGTACTTGCTCCACTCCTACCCGAGACCCAGTCACCGGAAGATCAAAGGTTTGAGGGTGCATCAATTTCTGGCGCAATATTCAACATGTCCACCGGAATGATTGGGGCTGGGATTATGTCAATCCCGGCAACTTTCAAGGTCTTAGGCATAATTCCGGGTTTCCTTGTCATCCTAATTGTTGCTTTCTTTGTGGAAGTCACAGTTGAGTTTCTCTTAAGATACACACGCTCAGGTGAGTCAAGTACCTATGCTGGTCTGATGGCAGAGTCATTTGGAAAGTTTGGATCAGTTGGACTTCAAATTTGTGTCATGATCACCAACCTGGGTGCTCTAATTATATATCTGATAATAATTGGTAAGCTGCAGCTTAGTCGAGCAATGTTGATTGGTTGGCTATAGTGAATTTGATCACCAACCTCTGCTGGCCTGTTGACAGGGTCATACTGACTATTTGCAATAATGTTTGGGTGTCTTTCTTAGGCGATGTTCTCTCAGGGAATCAATCTGATGGATCCGTGCACCTGGGCATTCTACAAGAATGGTTTGGAATCCACCGGTGGAACTCCCGTGCATATTCACTCCTTTTTGTTGTGCTCTTTGTTATGCTTCCATTGCTTTTGTTACGGCGTGTAGGTCAGTAATCATAATTGGGCATAATGTTTTTTGATTTGCATACATATTCCTACCTCAATAAGATTACCAGTTAAATATGCCTAGATGAGTTAGCGTTCCAGTAATCAAAACTAAAGGATTTGCACGGTTATGGGTTATGGGCATGGTCAAGAGAAGGGGAAACTACTAAAGATAAACGACCATTATTTAACAGTAACGTTATTTTTTAAGCATAATGAACTTTTTTCTCTTCTTGTTACCTACAGATTCATTAAGACACGCATCAGCAATATCTATTCTCCTGGCAGTGGTGTTTGTCGTTATATGCTCAGGGATGGCATTATATGCAATGTGGGAAGGGAAAACACAAAGATTAAGACTAGTGCCTGATTTTGCCAATGGAGTCTCTTTCTTTGATCTTTTCACTACCATTCCAGTCTTTGCAACGGGATTTGGATGCCATGTAAATGGTAAGAGTATGTTCATTTTACTATGACTTGTAATACTTTCTGTTACACAAGTGCCATGTATTGAAGTTTAAGCATTTGAGGATTTGCAGAGTTACCAGACAAATAAAAAGTGATGTAAAAGTTCAATTATGTAAATTCAGCTCTCTTTAATTTCCAGTACATGATGTTTGGTAAACAAATGCAGTTCATCCTGTTAGAGCAGAGCTTGGTAGACCGTCTGATATGGGGTCAGCAGTCCGGATTTCTTTGATATTCTGTGTTGCCATTTACTTTGCTGTTGGCTTCTTTGGCTACCTACTCTTTGGGGACTCTATTATGGCAGACATGCTTGTTAACTTCGATCAAAATTCTGATTCCATGATAAATTCATTACTCAACGACACTGTTCGATTAAGCTATGCTATACATCTTATGCTAGTCTTTCCTGTTATGAACTTCTCCTTGAGGGCCAATGTGGATGAACTGTTCTTCCCAAGAAAACCTCTTTTGGCCACAGACAATATCAGATTTGTATCTCTTACATGTATTCTACTAGGTTTCATATATGCAGCTGCAATAGCCATCCCGAATATCTGGTACTTCTTTCAGTTCATGGGGACTACCACAGTCGTGTGTCTCATGTTCATATTCCCGAGCTCTATCATTCTCAGGTATGATTTTAGCTCATACGACAAAAATCATACGTTCTTAATTACCTCTTCGCAATTAAACTTCAGTTTCTTAAATTTCTTGACAGGGATGTTCATCGTATATCTACAACCAGAGATAAGTGTATGGCAATATTGGTGATCATTTTGGCAGTAGGGACGAGTGTAGTTGCCATTTTCAGCAACATATACAGTTACATTGACAAGAATGATCAGGTTTTGTGACAATATTGGGGATCATGATATTTTGAGGGTAAGCTTAATAACACCCCCTACATATCTTGGTGGAATTCAAAAGTTGCAGGTGGCATCATATGGAATGGAGGTGATTCAAGAACAAATGGGGAAAATTTAAGTTGGAGAGATACAAGTTGTTAGCGTTGTAGATGCCTGCGATTGAATACATTGTTCGACTTTTGTAATTTTTAGCGCTCTGAATTATATAAAAATGGGTCACATCGTTGTAAGTGTGCCACCTTTATTTATGAAAATATACAGCTCTTTTCATCTCTTAAAGACTTGTTGGAAGAATTCTTCTCTTAAAACCTAACTTTTGATTTGTCTTAGTCGTTGACTTCATGAAATGTTGAACAGTTACATCACATTAGTATGATAACACGATGTAACCGTGACACTCAATGTTTTCTCGAAAAATAAACTTTAGAAAAAAAAATGATAATTGATCTTGCTTCTAATTTAAACAAGAGGCATGTTCATTTGGGAACTCTCCCTTTCATGCATACAAGTCTATAATATTTGATTTTCTCGAGTGAGAGTTGCCAAACGAACATGCCAAATATATCTTTATGTAATTGTATACTAAAACAATGCTTCTAAATTGGCATTTGAAGAACTTCTATCCATCATTTACATATCATATTCTTTTTATAATCGATAATTATTTTAAATATGTATTTCTTAAATTTATTAATATTATATAAATTCGAGATACATATAATTATTCCAATCAGAACGCATATTTATTCCAAATAATGCATGTCAAGACAATTAAAATATATATTAGTAAACTTGAACTTAAATTTCAAAATATTAATCATTCAAGCCACATCTATTTCTACCATTAAAGGCCGAACAATTAAATTATACTTGCATTTTGTCTACTTGTATTAAAAAAGTGTCAATTGTATGATGAAGAGAGACCCAAATAATGGGAGAGAGAGAAAGCCAAGAACCAATTCAACTTAAGGTGAGCTGGTGAGGTCATATTACCCACATTTACGTCCACATACATTTTTAATTTTCTTCTTTAACTATTTCCTTGTCGATGTACACTCATCATAGTCTATAATTACAACTATCCCAACCAAAAAATCACTTTTTTTTTTAACTTGCACGATTCCAACATTGCCCTTCTGCCACACCTAATATTCTCACGTACTGTTACTAATCAATAATATAAAAACAAATAAGGAAACAGATCTCGAATAAATCAATAACTACCTTTTTTTTTTTTGATTTAGCAGTCATGTGTATTCATGTCGAGATTAGAGTATTAATGAAGGATAAATCTCTCATGGCTTATCTCAACAAGTTGTTAAAATTTGAACTCAGGATGTTTGAGTTTACAACTCATCCTGTTACTGCCAGGGCAGAGCCACTTGTAGCATTGTGGGGCATTGCCCCCACTTAATCTTTAATAAATACTACCTATGTATTGTTATGAGAAAAATAAACTCTGTTTGGCTTATACATTGTCCCCTCTCAAGTCTTTGAAAATTTGCATAGTGACTTTATTTCATTTTCTTTTTAATAAGTTAGGGGTCTATTCATCCCCTAATCTACTAGATTAAATATTTTATTCTTAGACTAACAAATAAAACAAATGTAAAATGCTCTAACTCATATATTGACCGAAGATAACACATTTGTTATTTAATAGACTTATCTTATTCTTTAAAAATCATCGTATTATTGTCCTTCATTCTTTTTATAAATAAGCGGCTCGTGACCTAGTAATACAAATTGATGCAACTAGTAAAATGTACAAATTTCAAAAGTATATGATAAAACGTTTCGTATTGCACTTTAATATATGATTAAGTTGAAATGTGCTATAAAAAAATTATGATTGTTTTTTAATATTTTATTCATTATTGTATTGATATTGTTTTTAACTTTCATATGATAATTTTTTTTAAATGATTTCATATGATAATTGAGTCTTGAATTGTAATACATAATTTCTCAGACTTGAACTTTGGAATTTTCTTATATAAATATAATACTGAATTAAGTCCAAATTAATTGAAGTCCATAAAAATTTATTTCAACTATCTTATTTTTTCACTCATATTTTTGTCCCTTCTAGGATACAGTCCTGACTTCGCCTCTGGTTACCGCTTGAGTTAATCTTGGAGTTACTATTCAATATTTTTCCATGTAAACTAATAATTACTATCTCAGTAGAGTTCATCTTATTTATTTGATATTTTATTTTTGCTTAATAATATCTTATGACAATACTAAAATGATATCACCTTATATTGAGTATTTAATTTAATACCCGCCCACCACTAATCATACCCGTGATGGTAAATTCACTAACCAGTTCAATTATATATAGACTCCAACAAATAATTATGAAAAAGAAGACCACACCACCACCAATACAAAAACACTAACACACACCAGAAACGAGCTACACAGCTCCCGGCCATGGCTCCGGCGGCGAAGAATGACACCGGGGCAAACGTCCCGCTCCTCCAGGAGCTGGGTGGGCCTTCGGAGAATGGTGGGTCGGTTTCCGGGGCAGTGTTCAACGTGTCCACAAGCATTATTGGTGCCGGAATAATGTCCATTCCGGCGACTCTCAAGGTCTTAGGTGTGGTTCCGGCGTTTGTTTCTATCGTGTTGATTGGATTTCTGGTGGATATATCGGTTGAGTTCTTGATGAAGTTTACGTACTCCGGCGAGTCGACGACTTACGCTGGCTTAATGAAGGAGTCATTTGGACGTGTTGGTTCTGTTGCTGTGCAGATTTGTGTTATGATCACTAATCTTGGGTGTTTGATCATTTATCTCATTATTATCGGTAAGTGTACGATTTTAGCCATTAGAAGTCTTAAAGCATATCTAACAGTAGCATTTTACAAATGACTCTGATTAATTCTATGTGTTTGATGCCATCTTTGTGTGTTAATCCTTTGCATTTAATCATGTTCCTCCTATTTTTATTGCTCTTAGAGGTTTCTAGGCTTCTGGGGAGTGTAAAACAGTTAAAAGTACGTCAAATTGCGGCTATAGAATATTTATAGGGTGAAAAATGGACCAAATCCTAAAATCGGATCACTGCATATTTTCATTGTGGCGTTTGGAGAAGGCTGCAGTACGTAAAAGTTGTTTTCAGTACCATATAGTTATTATAAGTTTTGTGATTTATTTTTATAAATTTTAAACGTTATTTATAAGTTTTGAGGATCATTTATAAGTTTTGAAGATCATTTACAACATTTGATGAATATTTACAATTTTTTAGAATAATTTACAACTTTTGAGGTTATTTGTGATTGATCATAAAATTTTTAAGATCAATCTCAAATCAATTTTTTTTTTGAGTATTAACTCTTTCACTTGATCTTTATCCGTTGCTTTATCGTTACTGCATCATGTACACACCCACCATTGATTGAACCTTCAATCTCTTAGTTCGAATTCAAGTAAGGCGTGTTTGGATTCTCAAAGATGAATTGAGTTGGATTGGATTTTGAACCCAATTTCATCCAATTCAATGTAAAGATAGCCGGCTAGAGCGATGTTCAATCCATATGTATCCCATCTAATCCTTCGTTTGGGTGTTGGCACTGTGCACATGTCTAAATTAATCAAGGTTGAAATGACCATTGACCCTAATTTTTCTTTTTCGTTTTATACTATTTTGGGGGCATATTGGTAAGCATTTTTATCCCCGGCGATAGAGATATATCCCACAAGTGCCATGGGTTATTTTTATTCAAGTTAGAATGGATTAATGGTTGCATTTTCTACGGGCCAATTAATTAAAATCTAACGTTTATCCCACTTCCATTTTGTAATTCAAACTTAGGATTTGTGAGTAGTCATAATTTTTTTAGCCAATCCTACTCGTTTATCCACCGAAACAAACACACCCGTAAGGACTAGAGATGTGTGTGATTTAGCACTTTTTTTTTTTGGCTATGACTACCAGGAGATGTACTCTCAGGGAAAGGGGCAGCTCACTTGGGTGTTTTGCAAGAATGGTTTGGGGTTCACTGGTGGAACACTCGTGCAGCTGCAGTCCTCTTCGTTGTCGTGTTCGTTATGCTTCCACTGGTCCTGTTTCGACGTGTAGGTCAGTTTAATAACTCTTTATTTATCTCTCCTTTGTTAGGGATAATATAGACATTATGGGTATGTTTGTTTGGTGGATAAGTGGGTATTTGGGCCCCACATATATCTCGTTTGTTTAGTAATTTTAACTAAGTACTAATTTTCAGATCTTATTGTTGTTTCGGTAACAACAGATGCTCTAAACTCACGTACATGAGTATATCTAATACCACTTGAGAGATGGTATTATTAGGCGGGTTAGGGGCTATTGAAGGGACCTAAATGACTATAATATCTCATGTTTTGTGTGCTTTTTATGGTTGTTTAATTAACTATTATTATGACTATGGCTATCCTATGTTGGGATGTTCCTAAGGCAACGAGTAATGGAAATGGTATGGATTTGTGTAGTTGAAAATGGTATGTATTTGTGTAGTTGGTAATGTGTTTGGCAGGGATAATATTGAATAAATGCATGTGGAAGAGGTATGGAGTTCGGCATACTTGCTTGAATTGACACAATATCATTATGCCAAGCATATGCCAAATCTGAAACAGACATAGGAACAAAATGGATGGTATCAAGGGTGAACAAGTCTATTTGTAATATACGTGAGGAATATGGATAATTTTTGACCAAAATTTAAATAGTTCATGATTAAAACTATATAATTTGGATAGCTATATAACTAAAATTTGAGTAGAAATTTGGTTAAGAATTATCCAAATTTTTTTTTGTCCATATTTAAATATCACATGACAAGTTTATGATAAAAAAATCATTAGCAATCTGAACGCTGTCTGTTTGAGAGATCATATAAAAACATATTCAATACTTTAGGGACCAAAATGATACAATTAAAATATTGGAAACAAAAATAAAATAAATCTCATACTTTAAAGATCTCTAGTGCAATTAATCATAATGTTTTACCCGGTATTAACTTCCATCCATATTAGAAGTATATGAAACATATTAGTCAATCCCCCAAACAAACACACCCCAATAGCACATAATATGTAGTGTAAGTCTATAAGACAATAATTATGTGGATAATGTAGTGATCTAGCATCTGCTTGGCTCTTAAAAGGATTTGATTCTTTTGTTTATTTTAAAAAAAGATTTGACAGCAATTTGTGCCTGACAAGTGCAAATGTGACAGCTCACCCGTGACTGATTAGACACATGGGGTTAGGACTGTTAATCAAGCCAAGCTTGAACACTATTTTAGGCCCGTTTAAGAGTAAATAGTTAAATGAGCTAACTCGTTTATGTGTAAATTAAACTCGACAGAGGTTCGACAAGGGCTCGATTAACACCCCTACATGGGGTAGGGCACGGTCGATGTCGTATTAAAAAATAAATTTTGGTATGAATTTTAGTTTAAGATATTCATAATCATTCATTACGAAAATAACACAAAAATAAGAAGACAAAACACAGAATGAGGTCACGCTCTTACTGAATAGTAACTACAAAATGATTTCGAGTAGTAATGAATGTTAATTAGAATGCATTCTGTTAATTGTGTTGTTGTGGCTCGTAACTACAGAATCGTTGCGGTTCAGTTCAGCTGTATCAGTTCTTCTAGCAGTGGTGTTTGTTGGGATATGCTCAGCGATGGCAATCTCTGCACTTTTGGAAGGTAAAACAGAGAGTCCGAGACTGCTTCCTCAGTTGGACAATGGAGCCTCTTTCTTCAATTTGTTCACTGCTGTTCCGGTCATTGTCACAGCTTTCACCTTTCATTTCAATGGTAAGATTATTATTTCAGTTTTGGAATGTTAGTTTTAGTTCTGCTTATCGAAAGAGTATGAAATTAAGATATCAATTGAACTGAGCTTGTCGAGTTTGAGTATTCTGAGGCTCGGTTTGATTGTGATTGGTCAAACTTAACCCGAGCTGCGATGGACTGCAAGTTTAGGTTCCTTTCTCGAGTTTGGCTTGGCAGAAGTTTGCAAGCATGGAGCCAGGGCGGCTCGACATATATGGGGGGCATAGGTAGGCGGAGATATTAGATGAGGCCCCAATATTTTATAGTATAATAATACGAGTTACATGAACTTAAAAAATAAATTTGATAATTATAATCATTGATTTTACTGTGAGTCCTAACATTTATTGAGACTCACTACCTATTCAATAGTTAAAATTATCAAGTCTAATTTTTAAGTCCATCTAACATTATTTTAATAATATACATACAAAGAAAGTCATTCGGTTATGTCGTGATAGAATTTGCTCAACATATATCCACTTCATTTATAATCACATAGGATTGAATTTGTACCATACATAAATTGTGATTCGATATTTGTGTCGTGTTTAATCGGGTTCGTGTTGAGCCATGTATTTGAGGGGTTTAATAACAGAGATTTAATAGGTCCACTCATTTATCCCATAAACATACTAAGACAATAATTAAACTCATTAATTCTGTATTAATTTTGAATGGGTCATAAGATCGTAATTAAAATTATCTACTCCAATTAAAATTAGGGGCATAAATTTTTAAGGAATCCAAAAAAAATAAAAAAATTTAAGAACCCCAATTTTTTTTTATCTGTTTGGGGCCTAGGCGGCGACCCTAGTCGCCTCTAGGAGTGACAATTTTTGACACGACACAATAACTCTATACGAACACGACACGAATAAATGAATTTGAGTTGATTATTTTTTGACACGAACCTGTATATGACACGACCCGTCAACACGAAATGTTAATGGATTGTGTTCGGGTTCAACCCGCTTAATCCGTGAACACGAAAGTTTTAACTCGAATGAGATTATCCTGGCCTTTTCGTTGCATGTATGAGTTTTCATGTTTTGATAGCTTGTTTTTTCATTACTTTTAATGTTTAATTTGGTTGCGAAATGTACGATTAATATATTTAATTAGTATTATAGAAATAAAATATTAATTATTTGTAACTGTTTATCAAGCACTGACATAATTATTGTATAAAAAGATATTATTACTCATATTATTATTAGGTTAATTTTTTGTTTGTAGAAAAAATATGAGGAAAAATTCAATTAAGTGAAAATGAAATCTTAGAGTTAAATTTTTTATTCAAAGTTTATGTGGGTCAACATAAATACAAATACGAACATGACACAAAAATAAACAGGTCACTCAACACGACACAATGAGTTAAATGGGTTGGGTTAGAGTTGACTAATGTTCGACATGACACGAACCCGACACAACATGACTCGATTGCAACCCTCGGCCTCTGCCTATGGCTGGCCTGGAGCCTAATACGAGCAAAATTGGGTTCAAACTCTATTTGAGAGGCTATTCATGGGTCAGATAAGTTTGACATTGCTCATCTTTCATAAAGTGGTAGAAGAATTATTTATATATAGGAACCTATTTGAGCAGAACTTATTTAAGCCTAGCCAGAGCCAGAGCCAGAGCCAGAGTCGAGCTTAGTTTAAGTAAGTCACAAGTTATTTAGATTCAACCTGTTTACAAAATGAATTTAAAAATTTGATTTGATTTGGTTCATTTTGTAATTTAGAGGAATCTGATAGAAATAAAACTAAACCAAATCCATGTTGCTCGAGTCATTTAACATCTCTATCTGAAAGAAGAAAGTGGAAGAAACTTGTCCCCAATTCAAAACTTGCCCAATAAAACAAGACATTGACACACACACACTGCTACCTACCTGTCTCTGAATTATGGTTATTTTATTTTGAATGCAGTTCATCCAATTGGAGTTGAGCTTGGAAAACCAGCAGACATGGCCTTAGCAGTCAGAATTTCTCTAGTCCTCTGTGCTACTATCTACTTTGCCATTGGCATTTTTGGGTACCTCCTCTTTGGAGATTCTATAATGTCAGACATTCTAGTCAATTTTGATCAGAACCCAGGTGGTTCAGCAATTGGGTCATTGCTGAATGACATAGTTAGACTGAGCTATGCACTTCACCTAATGCTGGTGTTTCCTCTCTTGAACTTCTCTCTGAGGTCCAACATTGATGAATTTCTGTTTCCCAAGAGTGGTGTTTTGGCAAGAGACAACAAAAGATTTGTGTCTCTCACTTTTGTTTTGTTGGTTGTCTCTTACATTGCTGCTATTGCCATTCCCAATATATGGTACTTCTTCCAGTTCATGGGTTCTACTTCTGCTGTCTGCCTTGCCTTCATATTTCCAGGTGCAATTGCTCTCAGGTACTCTCTCTCTCTCTCTCTCTCAAATAGGTGTTTTGTCACTTTGGTCTTCATTAACCACACTTCTAGAGGCATTTTTGAATAACTTTGAGAGATTAAATTACCAAAATTGAAAGAATAAAGACCAAAGTGATATCAATTGAAAACTTGAGGAACCAAAATGACCCGTAAAAAAGTTGTCATGTGCAGTAACATTAGAAAATGTCAATTCAAGTGAAGCAATACCATACTTTCTGGACCATTTACAATGTTTTACTCTTTTTTTATTAGATTAATAGTAATTTTGGTTCTTAAAGTATGTCCGTTTTAATCAATTTGGTCTCTAAAATTTTAATTTGTGTCATTTTGCCCCCTAATTAGACAATTCGTTAAGTTTTTTATGGAAGTGATCACGTGTCATTCTTTAAGATAGTATCACGTGACCAACGTAATTATTCATTAAAAAACTTAACGGTCCGTCTGTGTAGGAACAATTTAAACACAAATTGAATACTTTATAGACAAAAAATACTATTAACTCATACTAAATGTACTGAACTTTATGCTTAAAATTTTACTCTTAGCTTATACTATTTTTCTTTTCTGTTGACAGGGATGTTCATGGTATATCTACCAGGAAGGACAAGATCATAGCAGCAATCATGATACTTCTGGCTGTAGTTACAAGCTCAATTGCCATTTCCACCAATATATACAATTTGATTGGAAACAAAACGTAGTGTTTTTTTTTACCTTTTTTTTTTGGTAGCTGAGTTCTATCTATGCTTGTGTGACCTTCAGAATCAGTTGTTTGAATCCATAGCATGTTTTGAGTCCAAACCGGACAGCTTTTCTCACTCAACATTTCCCTCTGAAGACTTTTTTTTTGCGTCTAAGTAAGTTTGTGAAAATAAGATGAATCCGAATCAACTTGTGATGCAAAAAGGAAGAACTTTAGAACATTTTTTTTATTTTTCATCATTCCTATTCGACACAAAAGAGGGAAAAAAATTCCTTCTCACACTTTCCATGGATGAAGCCAGCTTAGGCTTATATGCCTACCCTAATTTTTTTTTTTTTAAAATTACCCACATATAATTTTTAATTTTTAATTTTTAATTTTTTTTAACATGTTGGATTTGCCCACCCTATATTATTTTTTTGTCATATTAATTGGTATAAATATCTAAATAACTAAAATTTTTTGGACATGCTTCAAATACATAACGAACATATTCAGATAAAATTATATCAGATACATAGCGGGTGTGTCTTTGTTGCCACCTCGATCATAGTAGATGCATCGAAGTATATACAAGAACTGAAACAGAAAGTTGAAAGATTGCATCAAGACAAAGCAACATCAAAAAATTCAATTGAGAAGAATTCATGGCCTAAGGCAGGAATTGTTGGTGTGGTTGTTAGTGTTTATACAATTTCTTTCTTAAACCTAGTAGTTGATATCTGAGTTGCATCTTCTACGTGTACTAAAACAGGTTATAGTGGAAAGTGGAAACCATAGACAAGTGTTTTTCAGTGAACATATTTTCGAATTAAAGCTGCGCCGGTCTGCTTGTATTTGTGTTCGTGGCTTTTGAAGAGATGGGTCTTAATGAGTTGGAAGCTAGGGTTTCTTGTGTGGACAGCTTCCAATTACAAGAACATGGAAGAGAAGTAAGATCTCTCTCTCTCTTCCCCCCCCCTTTTTTTTGACTTATTACAAGTGTAACGGTGACACCACATTATCATTGACACGTGATGTTACCATTCAATAATAAAATTACATATAGACAAAGTAAACCTCACTTGGATGTTACCCTCTTTGTTTCAATATATATATGTTTGTAACCACAAAAAAAAAAAACATAAGTGACGTTTTCTATCATGGTTCACAGTAATATTCATTAGATACATTTGAAACCTGGCCTAGTGAGTTTGAGGTACAAGCTGAACCCCGGATTAAAACAAAAGGATAGCCCAGTGCACGAGAATATCTCCATTGCGAAATTAAAAAAATGCATGCATGCCTGCAAACTTTGAGTCTCTCTCTTTCAAGCCCCAACTCTTCTACTTTTGATATCCATAAAGGATGCCCTTGTAATCTGAACACTGAGATGTGGGTTCTTGAGTGCAAATGAATCAAATCGAGCGGAGAAAACTATATCTTGCATGTTCTTGATTATGAAGTTCAAGGTAGCCTCCTTCAAACCCTGGTTAAAACAAGTGTCTGCGATCTCCAGAACATCAAGAGCATTGAATGAGTTCAAGGATCCAAGCATATGGTGCTCACAAAACCTCTGCAGAAATGGGATTTCATACTTATCTGCAGTAACAGACAATGAGTATACATGTTTTTCCACCTTCTCTTTAGGCAAGTGTCCACAATAGAGGAACTCTAGGAGGGCCTGTAACTGTTCATAGTCTAATTCTGGGAGTGTTATAATGTCACTTGATTGAGCCATAAACTGATCAGAATCAAGCATGTTTCTGAATATATCAGATCTTGCAGCCTGCAACAGAATATAGGAGAATCAATTTGTGGTTTGAATATAGCATAATTTTATGTGTGTGTAGGGTTGGCAATAGAATCATGTCAAGTTATTTCAGATTCAAATCAAGTATTTAATTGATCATGTTAGATGTCTCGATATTAACCTGACCTGTTTGTTATCGTGTTGTATTTATAAGAGGATTCATGTGATTACTTGGTCTTAAATGAAAAAATCTTGCAGTTCATTCGTACAATAGTAAAACATGTCAATTATGCTACCCTTATGTGTGAGAGAGGAGAGAGAGTGTGTGTGTGTGTGTGAGAGAGAGAGAGACCAGCAATGCTCTATGTGCAGGTATAGAGGGGCCACCATTGCCAGGCTTGACTTGGATATCAGAGTGAATCTGATCTCTAAACGCAGAAATAAACCCACCCAAAAAGTTTAGCTTCTCATTGAGTTCATCTTCCATCTCTTTGATTTCTTTCATCCATTTCAAAGCATTTGCCATGCCCTGAAGATCACCAATTAAAGCTATAAAGATCAAACATTTTAACCTTAGATTTTTTTTTTCATGGAATAGCCACGAAACTGTTATTAATTTTTCAATCCTTAACCTTGATGTGAAAACAACTATATTGTGGTCCAAGGGCACAACATTATTCATGATATTGGCATTTTTTCCCGACAAAAAACACGACATTTTTTATGATTTGGAATCGTACCAGCTCGTGATTATGACAAAAAACACCATGTTTTAGAGTAACGAATTCAAAATGCACATGATTAGGACGGTTGGTCACAACAAACAGTTAAAACTAACAATAGACATTGAAGAAGAGCTTGCCTTAGATGAACTTGACAGAGAGGTAATGTTGGTACAAGATTTATTCCCTTTCTTATCGTTATCAAGCTTGTTCATCCAATTGATTATGCTTTTGGCTCCTTCATAGCAAGCTCCACATACAGTGTACCTCACAGGCCTTAAAATAACTGGACTAACACTACAGTTACAGATAGGGCAATCCATCTATGATTACCTTCTCTTAGCTTCTGCATAAAATAAAGAAGATACAGATCAAACACCGAGATGCTGATGATGAAGAAGAATAAGAAGAAGAAGAAGACCACTCTGACCCTTGTTTAATTGCTTAGGCTAAGTACAGTTATGTCTGTTATATTGTCAAAAAAATATGGATAGGATTGGCTCCAAGTGTAGAATTGGGAGGCGATGGAGGTGAGAAAAAAGTTGAACAAAACTGCTGAATACATGACACCATTTTCTTCGCTTTGGTAAGTCATTGCCTTAATAACTGTTTGTGGTTGTCCTTTAGTTTCAGAGTATTATTAACTAGGAAATTAAGGAGATTTTTTTTTTTTGGCCATGTGAGGAGTAACTTGAAATTAGGGCTAATTGACTAGCTCAAATTCGACTCGTATAGGGTTCGACTCGAATTTGGATCGTTCTCTAATAATTTTTTAGGTTTGTTTTAAAGTTCGGTTCGTTTATATGTAAAATAGTCGAGTTACTTAAGTTTAATTCATTTTGGACTCGATTTGTTATATAAATAAGTTGAACTTGAATAATTTTTTAAACTTATTTTAAAAAAAGAACTCTACCCGAGCCTTCCTTATAATGAACAAGAAAAAAAAATATCAGTATTTAAGCAACTCGATAAAATACTTTTATATTTAGAGGGTGTCGCTTGAAGGCAAACGTGTCACCATGTTTGTAACTTGGGCTCGGTTCGGGCATGTGAGTGTGCGGCCCAGTTTCTCATTGGGCCCAAACACCCCTAGCCTCACCACAACACCTCGTAGTTCGTGAGAAAGAGAGAACCATCCAGAGTCCTGAAGAAGATCTCTCTCCAGTGGCCAGCAAGGTCGTCGTGAATCTTCTCTCTCTCTCTCTCAAATCCACGAATATTTCCCGCCATTGTTCAAGTAGCTTCTTCCGCAACTATTTTGCCATTGTTGACTGTTGAGTAGCTTCTTCCACAACTACAATTCCAAGTCCCCTCTCTCTCTACTTATGGTGTACTGGTCTATGAATTGAAAGGAGAAATCGATTGAAGCCAATCTTGAATTGAGAAGCAATGGAATCTGAGAGAAGACACAGTGGTGGTAGTCGAAAGTCGGTAAGGAGAAAACCCTTATCGGACCTCTCGAATTTCAACCTCATCCCCGCCTCCACGCTTCGCAATCTCTGCTCCTCCTCATCAGCACAGAAACCGTCGTCATCATCATCTTCTTCCCTCTTCTCCAAACCCCCAAATCCAATTCCAGTTCCAGTTCCAGTTCGTAATTCGATTTCGAAACCAAAACAAAATTCAGAAACCTACAATTCATTGACTAACAAGAACACCAAAGCAATCACTACAAATTCCCCTAATTCCAACACTAGCGTCGGATCATCCAATTTGAACAACCATTTCAATGCTCCAAATCCTAGCGGAACAATTCAACAATCCCGCCCTTCCACTCCTCCAATTCCGCTAGCTGCAAAATCCGTCGTTGCTGGTACTCTCTCTCATACACTTTTGCAAATGTATGTGTGTATTAGTTTAATTGGTGTGGATGAATGAGGAAATATATGCATATCTGAATTTCAAATTCTACAATATAGCTTTTACGTTTGCATGTCTCTATTTATAGAGTTTTATTAGTTTGTTGGTTATGGGAGACTGCATCCTTTTGTTTCGTTCCGAGGGTTTTAGAGCTCGTACTTGGGTTTTGTCATTCTTATATGTTGTTTAAAGGCTCATTTGGATGCTAGGGAAGTTGGGTTTAATGCTATTTGTAGTTTGAATTTCCAATCTCTTTCTCTCTCTCTCTCTCTACACACACACATTGTTTGTGTAGGTGCGTGCAAATGTACATTGTTTTGTACTACTAATGGAATTGATGCATCGACCATATTGGGAATTCAGAACATAGAGTTTACGATATCTTATGTATAATAAGTCCTCTTTAGTGATTATTAGGGACAATTATTCGTTTGATACCCCTTAAGTTTGTTTCTTATTTGTGGAAAAAATTTGACATGTCTAGTTATCAGTTTTTCATTGCATACTTTTTTTATTTCCTAGAGTTTATTATGATGATGATTTTAGTGGTTGCAGTTGCTTGTTGTCTTTCTATATATGCATTTCATAAAGGTCAATTGGACACTAATGTTACATTTGGAATGTGGAATTCGAGGCCTTGGGAATGAAATTGGAGAGATCGGTCCGAATTTTGGTTCATCTTTTCCCTGTTCGCTAACCCCAAAATAGTGCTGTCAAATACAGTAAAATACAGTTTAAAAGTTCAGATTAATTATTAATGAGATACAAAGTGCAGTCGGTTGATATGTGATGTGTGTATTATTTCAATGCCTCATATGTGAATTCATCCGGTTTGGGCTTCAGGGTAGTAATACCACGTTGTGTTATTTGCCTTGAAGGTAATGCAGATGATGAGATACTCGAGCCTCTAATAGTTTATAATCGAAGATGGTCTGTGGAGAAAACTGTGAATAGAGAAATGTCAGATGCTGTGCCCTTCAGTTTGGCTTCTCTGGACGAAATGAAGGACGAAAGTAGAATGATTGTGCCTGTGGATAATACAGAGGATAAATCGAAGCTGGCTGACATGAATTTGAGTTATATTCCTCTTGGGAAAGAAAAGGATATAGGCAGAGTGATTGCAGTGCCCTCTTCTCTGGAGAAAATGAAGGGTAAAAGGAAGGCGGTTTCTGGGGCTTCCACATGTCCTCCTCTGCCAAGAAGGACCAGAAACATTAGGTACCTTTGTCACTCCCAGTAACACCAAACCAAACACACACACACACACTTGTGCTCAGGATGGTATCAATGTGCATAAAATTTTGCCTTAGTCAGTCATTATGTCAGATTTCTTCTCAATGGATCCAATGGAAATGATATATGTATGTATGAGGAATTTCAAGGCTTTGGAAAAGCGATATAGGATTTGTTTGATGCAAATATAATTGGAATCTAATGAGTTGATTGTGTTTTCACAAAATTTAATTTTTGTTATGCTGTGTCTAATGGTAATAGGTTAGATGAAACTTTCGATTCTTGCTATTTCTAAAATCTATACTGATGCCGTCGTATGTGCTCCTTGTTTTTCAAATAGGAATGGACTAAGCAAAGCTAGAGATATTGAGTCATTGAAGTCGCGCACAGATCCTCATGCAAAGCATAAAAAGGTTTGTACAAGCATATTCCTACCCTTTAACATTTCTGTTTAGTTGGACAAATCTCTAAAGGTGGCCTTTCTTTTCTAGCCCTGGGTCCCAATTTAGTTTCTTTTAATGTTTTACTCTTTCTTCAATTCTGGTCATGAACCTGTATGATTTTTTTTTTTTGTATTTATGGAACTGTATGACAATCCTTTGATTTCTGGATCATAATAAGTAACATAACTCTCAATAGCTTGCTTGTGTGATTGCAGTTTGGGTGTATTGGTTTGTATATCTATGGTTCTTTATACTTGGTAGAGAGATCCTGTTGAATCAAGAGCATCTGAAAACCAGGATTATATGCTATGAGAGAACAGATTAGCAAATTACAGAGAGCAGGCTGTTCTGATTTGTCCATATTAGTGGCCTTGATGTATTTTCTTTTTTAGTAAACCATAATTCGATTATGTAATCCTGAACGTAGGATATGGTGTAAGTTGTTACTGTACTGGAGATGTTAGAGTTTACTTTTTTTATTTCTGATCATGTCGTATGCATCAATTAAAGTTTTTTATTCTTGAAAGCTTCCTATGTGCTCTAGCTTGTCTTTTGAAAAAATGTGTCTGGCATTGATGGCTAATGGCCAAGATACTTGTTTGCAGGAGAGGCGTTGTGCATCCCAGGAGCAAAAAGATGTTTCCAAATACGCCTTGCCCCAGGATTTTATTGATGAGCAGAGATCTTATTTTAAAGAGATTGATGAGTTTGAACTACCAGAGGAGGAGGTATCATATGACGAGTTTCAAAAAGAAGAGAAAGCCTAACATTTAGGTCAGAAAGGAGGAACATCATAACCTTCTGATGTCTTATGTATAGTAACAATTACTTACCTCAAAAATTCTGGTGGAATACCTACCTGCCTACGAATTTTATGGGCATTAACCCTTTGTAATTGTACATTGGTGTCATAATCCCACCGTACATAGGATAGGTCATTCCTGGAGAAGAATATTGTAACTGTCAGTTGTAGATCATGTCCAGTAGACTGCATTTTCAGATTCTAGAATTGTTTTTGCCATTGCAGATTGATGATCTGATGTTGCAGTTTTGTTGACCCAATGATTTAATGACGACCCAAGGTATGTTGTTTAAACTACTCTACTTTTAACCCTTAAATTGCCGGACAAGTTATAAATATATATTGCTGCTGCCCTACAAGTTGAGTCTGAAAGAATGGGTGAAATCTTTACTTGGAAATGTGTCTACCCATCAGCCTATACAGTCGGTTGCTGTTGGTCATTTTGGGCAGAGTGAAATTATGCTTTACCATTTGCTTTCATCTTCTGTATTAATGAACTAGTCATAATGACTCATGCCTAAAATATAAAATTCGAGCGTCTAAAAAATCGATTTTAGTATATTAAATTTTTTAAAAATATATTAATTGTAAATTAATCAAATATTAAATAATTAAATATATAATAGAAATGAGTGATGTAAAGTTTTTAGGGAGAAAATATATAAATGATAAAACATGTGATAGAAATAAGTTATGTGATTTGACGGTTGAGTATGACAAAAGGATGATGGGTGAGGTAAGTAATTGGTGATGATTTTGAGGGAAAAAATATGACTGAGATAAAATTTAAATACATTTCTGTTTTCATATATAAATATGAGAATGATGAAGTTCATGCTAATTACATCGTGATTAAAAAAAAATTGATAATGTATCACCTGTAATTTTTTGTGTGTCCATCTATATATCGTTTGAAAAATGTCACACAACCCAAATGAAATATAAAAGTTGAGATCCAAAGGATGAAATTTTGGATGAGTGTCGGGTGGGTGAGTCATATTGTAAAAGTTAATGGGACTTATTCATACAAGGGATAATATTCATGTGAATTGTAATTTTTTGGGTTTCATTTATTTAATGGTATTGTTCATATCCTTTTCATGTGTTTCTGGTGTGATTCTGTGCTTGTAAGTTGGTGATGGATCAAAGGCATGCCTTATATGCTTAGCCCATCAGCTTTTGGTCTGTGTTGTTTCATTTTTATTTCTTGTGATATGTGTTCATTAGTAGGTAGGGTATAACTTGGGCGGATTAATTCGAATCTAAGCAGAGTTTGATCCAAATATTTAATACTTCGACAAAAATTTTGAGCTGTGCTTATTAGCGTTGGAGTCTTGGGTTCTCGTGGGCTAAGCAAAACCATGAATTGGTGAATTCTAACTCGAGTTGTACTTAACTGTACAAAACTTTGTTATAATATTTTTGGGGTTAGTTATATAAATCGTATTTCGCTATTGTTCTCTATATAGGATCCTTTTTTTAGTTAAATTATAAATTATTATATCTTTTTTTTACTATGTCATTTAAAATTAATTTTGGTCTTCCTCTATTTTTACTGTTTTATTGGTCAGTAGTTCGAGTTGTGTAACTTAAGAATGAAACTTGAGTAGAAAATATGAAAGAATAGTAAACGGGGTATATCGCAAAAAAATTCTAAATATGAGAATTCTTCTTTGGATTCGAGAAGGAGGAAATGTGGAACGAAAACGAAACGAAATGAGACGTTTTTAGCTCTAATTTTGGATGAGCTTCTGCCCATGATGTTTGGATGAGCTTACTCTGAACTCCAGTTGAATGGTTGGAATTGAATTCAGTTTCGTGTTGAACTCGGTTTGGAGCTAAATAGATCTATCAATTGGTCTAATCAATCGAGTTGCACTCTGATATGAGGTGAGGGAGTGGAGTAGATGGGTTCGTATTTCTCAGTAGACTAAGCAAGCACCAAGAACAGAACCCATGTCTCAAAGCACAATTTTACTGTAGAAAATATAAAAAATGAAATAAAGTAATAGTCAGATGAGAAAAACCTAAACCACAAATTCCACAACCGTACTCAAAAGAAATTGTGTGTGGACTAGTGAGGCACTGAGGTACTTGGGAAGATTTGACTGAACCTGCGAGGGTGTAAAAATGCCATTATGACGGAAATTGAAATACTTGGCTGCAAGCACGGGCGCATTTCAATGGAGTGCTTTGACTAAGGCGTCGAATGAATTTTTTTAATACCTTATCTCTAAATTTTATTATTTTAATAGATATTTTCATAGTTTGATGGGTCATTTTATAATTACAAAATTATTATTTTTGTAAATAATTTATTATATTTGTAGGTATTTTTTTATCATTATTATAAATATTTTTATCACTATTATAATAATTATTTTTATCATTTTTTTCAAATAACTCCTTCGATGGAATTGCATTTTAGGCATGTTTGGATGGCTAGCAAATCCCCCCGAATCTGAAGCCCTTTCTGTACACTTAGATTAATAAATAAATCTTATTCAATTCTTTATTTGTTAAGTAGAATAAATGCATGTGGGGACCTATAAATTAATCACAATTATAATTAAATATTTATCGTGTAATTGATTAAATTGTCTTATTCAATCCTTTGTAATTGGGTAGATTAGGAAAATAAATGTCCTTTTACCATTATGTCTTGGTTTTACTGATTTTAACCCCCCATGAGTCGTTGGAACATGTTCATGGGTTTAACCTTCCGGGACGTAGGGGTCAAGCTCTTAATCTAGAATTTAAAAAGTTTTTAACTAACATGTGATTTAGTAGTCCATTGAATTATTTTACTTAAATCCACCCTCACATACCCTGTCACCTTAGGATCCAATTAAGGTTTGAAAAATAATTTTTTTTTTCCGTCTAATGAAAACTTGACATGTTTTAAGATTTTTTATGTTATTTTATTATTTTTTCAATTAACAGTAAAAAAAATAAATCAAGACAAAATCTAGGGTTAGAAAGTTTTAAAAAGCATATAGTCAGGGCCAACTTAACAGTATGGAGCCCCATGTTTTTAAAAAGTCCCATAATTTTAAGTGCATTACTAGCCCACAAAAAAAAATTAAATCCACTAGATTTTAAGCCCTAAAAAATTAAGTTTAATCAAATTTTTTATTGCAATAATTTGGGCCCATGATCTAATTCATAATATTAAAAACTTAGAAATTAAGTCAATTAATATTTACTTTCATTTGCACACACACACACACTCTCTCTCTCTTTGGTAAAAAAAAACAGAAATAAAAATTGAAATTAAACACCCTCTCTCCCTCTCAGTGATAAAAAATAAAAATAAAAGTTAAAACTTTTAAAATCTAGACTTAAAAACTAAGTTTGATAATTACAACTATTGATTTCACTGTGAGATCCAACATTTATTAGGATCCATTACCTATTCAATGGTTGTGATTATCAAGTTTAGTTTTTAGAGTAATGCTTTGTATCCCAAATGTGCATCCCAAATCAATAAGAACCATTGGATGAGTGAGTCCCAATGAAAAAAGTTAATAGGACCCACTCATCTAATAGTTCCCATTGATTTGTGATACATATTTGAGATACAAATTTAGAATATGTAGCATTGCTCTAGTTTTTAAGTCCATGTAGCATTATTTTTTCGCCTCTTTAGCCGCCACTCCATATAGTGTTATGTGCTGAAAGTTGACCTTTGTGCATTGCATTGGGCTCCATTTCCGGCTGGGTACACAAGTTTTGGATCCCCTGATTGATAGAAGGTGTCGGCTTATCTCGTTCAACAGAGGAGTAGGGTTGCCATGTCTCTACAAGTTGAAGCATCAAGCATGAATGCATGTCGTCATGGTTGCCATGTCTCTACACTACAAGTTTTAAGCATCAAGCATGAATGCATGTCTTCATTTGAGAAACCTACGGAATCATTCTTGCAGCTTTAAACTTTCTATTCACATCAATGGATTCTTTTCTTCATTGACACTAAATTACATTCCCTTTTTGCTTTCTTTCTTACTGTTGGTATCCACTCTAGTTCGATACCGACAAAAAATTTCACGATGAAATAATGGACTCTTTATTTCCGACCAACTTGCAAGGGCGGCGGCTCTAGTTAATTTTAGCCTTCCAGTGAAAACATTAAATAGAGGTCTTTTTATTTTTAATATTATTTTTTTAAAAAAATTAATTTATTTTTAATTTTTTATGTGAGAGAGAGACAAAAGAAGAATGTATTAATGCTGTCGAGAAAGAGATTTCAACTTTTATCTTTATTTTTTATCACAAAGAGAGAGAAAGTATTTAATTTCAACTTTTGTTTTTGTTTTTTTTACCAGAGAGAGAGAGAGAGAGAAAGAGAGTAAACACGAGTTCACTTTTGAGTATTTTTTTAAAAAAATTTATTGCTAAGTTTTTAATGTTATGGATTAGATTATAGGCCTAAATTATTGTAATAAAAATTTTAATTGGATTTAATTTTTTGGGACTTTTTTTAAGGCTTAAAATTTAATGGATTTAAATTTTTTTGTGGGCTAGTGATGTACTTAAAATTATGGGTCCTTCTAAAAATTTGTGGCCTAAAGCTCATGCTTTTTTTTTCTATACTGCTAGTCCGGCTTTGCTAACTTGAATTCAATCCGAGTTCAATCCAAAAATCTTCAATTCTTTAGTTGAGATTTTGAGGACTCAGAGTCAGATTTGGGTTGGTTTAATGGTACTCTTTACTATTAGACTGATGAGTTTTTGGTCTAATGGTACTTCTTTCTTTGTGAAAGTTTTGTCTTCTTGAAGTAAAATGTTCAAGTCTCCCTCCCCTCTCTCTCTCAAACCGTTAGATCATGATCTAACGGTCACTAGACAAAAATGCTCAAAATTTTATATATATATATA
>CM042201.1:17890774-17913077 GCA_023539305.1 Ilex asprella
TAACAAAAAGACACAAAATAATTTTTTTAATACATTTTAACATAATTATATATTTCAATAAAATATAAAAAAATTTAAAATCTCTAAAATTTTGTACAAGAATTAAATGTAAATTAATTTTTTATTAATTTTCTATCAATGCGCACAATCACAAGTATGTAATAAAATTATTCTTTATTTATTTACAAAATTTAGTTGAGATCATTATCAATCTTATAGAGAAATTTCCTATTTAAAATAGTTTGAAATATTTTTGAGTTACAACTTTTTATTTTTAGTCAAGTGGGCCAAAAATTTTGTTTTTTAATGATAGGTGGGCCAAAAGTTTTGTTTTTAATGTTGGGCCAAAAATTTTGTTTTTAATGTTGTGCTAAAAGTTTTGTTTCTTTAATAGGTTTGAGTGTATTGTGATAGGTCAAATATTTGATTTTTTAATAAGTTTGAGTAGATAATAGTGAGCTCAAATTTTTTTTGCTTTGTTTTAAATGGGCTTAATTTATAAATTATTTTGGGTAAATAATATGGGCCTAATATAAATGAGAGGGGGCACACATAATATACATGTATAAATATATAATACATATACCTAACAAAAAAAAAAAATTGAGGGGGGGCACGTGCCCACCCTGGCCCCTGCCTCCCTCCACCTGTGCAAGAGACCACTACCTTTTAATTATAAGCAATGCAGTCCTCCCCATCTCCCCTCATTTGTTGACGTGGGACAAAAACAAAAAGGGTTAGTTTGTCTTTGTCATGAATTACTCTCATCTCTTCTTCTTTATCTTTGAACTACTATTTTATTTTTTTTTTGTATTGATTTAGTTACTTTTTTTTCTGGCTAATTTTTTAAAATAATTTTTAATTTATTATTATATTAATTTTATTTTAACAGATAAACGTGTGATAAACAGTTTGACAGGTCTCACCAGAACACGACCCGTTTACCACCTAAATCCGTTAAAATTTCAATTAAACTTGCTTAATTTGTATCGATCCGTATTAATTAATCATATCCTATCAAATTTTGTCAGACCTACTTCTCAGTTCTCACGCTGCCTGCCACAACGAATCGCCATTTTCTAGGCTACCAAAAAGGTGAGCCTTGGATACCTCTCAGTAGCACTTTCACCCAATCTTATACTCTATGAGAGGATGGGTCCACTTGCAAATAGTAAATTTCACTTGCTAACCAAGTTAATGTCGTCGGTGCAGTGGTATCGGGCCATTGTCTCTAATCGGGTCCATTCAACAATATTTTGGGTAAGGATCAAAATTTTGTTTGGATACTATCTAACATCCAAAACGCTTCTGTTTTTAAGGAGACAAAAATGAATGGGTGAAATTGAAATTCTAATCTTTCGAAGTATTTCATAATGTTTTGAGGTGTTTTGTAATGTTTCAATACATTTGTACAATTATGTCGAAATGTTTTAAAATATTTTAGTATATATTTCGACTAATATTTTAAAAAATAATTCTTAAATTATTTATTTTTTTCATTCTATTTCAGAAACACGTCAAAATGTTTCCGAAAAATATCGAAACGTTTTTGTTTCATAAGTGACCAAAACAATGCATCGAAACAAAATTTTGATCTTTAATTTTGGAATTATACATGGAGGAAAAGATTAGTGGAAGCACTATAACATGTTTGATGAAATGCTACTACAGTTTTTTAGTGGGTCAATTTGTAATCCTAAATCCATCACCAGGCATAAAAAAGAATGGGATTTTGGACGGTTCATATGAAGGATCAACGAGCAATGAACTGTCCAAATCCATGTACAATACAAATGTAAGATGGATCAATCTATATGGACATCTTTTGTTTTCTAGTAATTCAGGTTTTTTTTTTTACTTTGTAATAAGCTAAAATCCATCTTGATAAAAAGATTCTCTTATGTACAACTTGTGTATATAAAGTGGCCTACCTGGTTCTTGGTGAAAGTTTCCTATTGTAGAGGGCAAATATAGACTACAGAGTAGGTGGGGATGTGTAGTAGGAGTTGTTGACGATGTAAATGGATGGAGCATCATGTGTTGCCTGTCTTCGTTTATCAAAATACCCTAAAACAGTTGTGATACTATTTGTTGTTACAACCAAACGAGGTCTGCAAGAACAAATATTGTGGGTGTTGGGCTGTCAATGGGTTGGATTTGTGTTGTGTCAAAATTTTCTCAATCCTTACCTTACTTGTTTATATTCATATATAATTGGGTTTGTCTCATGTCGTATTAAAATTTGTTTAACCCTTACCCTATTCATTCATATTTATGTTTAGCCGGATTTTGTCGTGAATAAGCCGTATATAAGTCATGTTTAGCAGGTTCGTATCGTATTTAGTCAGTTTCGTGTTTGCTCCATTTATTTGACGAGTCAAATGGGTGTATCTATTTACCATCCGAGCCTGCTAAGGCTTGACCGAAATCGTTTATTCCATGCCGAGATCGTGTCTAAAATTGTCATCGTAGGTATCAGACTATTAGTGCATATTCATTCATAGTGGATGAATTACTTTCTGATAAGGCTAGGAAGCATCACAGCTTAAACATGATGTATTTTACTTCCAACTTTGTTGCAAGATAATAAAAGTTAGTGCACTATGTGTTTTACGTGTGGATGTGGCCGCCCACATTAGAGAATGAAATCTGTTACAATAAGCAAATGAATCAAAATGGCCCTTGTTACCGGCTGCTCTGGTAAGCCTTTTCAACAGCATTGCCTACTTATACCTATTGTCACAACCTCCACTCCTCAAGTTGCTTCTATCCTTCACCTTCACTGCACCTCCTAGTCTTTCCATGGAAGCCCAAGATTATACTCAAGACAACACGGTCGATCTTCGCGGACACCCGGTGCTAGCCTCTAAAACTGGCAAATGGAAGGCCTGTTTCTTTCTTGTTGGTATGAGTATTCTTCTCGCCTTTAAATGTGCTATTTGGTTTACAGTTTTATGGAGGAATATTCTTCTCACCTTTAAATGTGCTATTTGGTTTTCAGTTTTATGGAGGAAGATTAAAATGCTTCTTCAAATTTTCTGTCCAAAGGACTTCATAATTATAAGGATAGACTTTTTGAATACCTTTTTGTCTTCAAGGTTTTGTCCATGAAAGGACAGAGTTATAGACTGTCTTCCTTATCCTAAAGGGTCTATCAGAAAAACAACTTGATTTGAAATGACACTGATATACATAGATATCATTTTTCCCAAGCGTCTTCTTCTCCTATATTATAAAAGTAATTGGTCTTTGGTACAATGGCAAGGTTTTTCAATCATGATCTGGGTGTCTAAGTGTTTGAGTTACCGAAACAACCTCTCCAAATACGGGATACGACCGATAAATTTTACTCTTAATTCACAGATGCTAAAATATTGAGAATCACGTGCACTGGACTGGACTGCCCTTTATATCATGAAGCAATGCATAAACCCTTCTAAGTTTTTTCTAGTGTCAATCTTAAGTTTTTTTTGAGTTCTGTGATGATATTTTTTATTGAAGTTCATTTTGTTTAAAACACAGGCTATGAAGCATTTGAGAGAATGGCTTTCTATGGAATAGCTTCCAATCTAGTGGTTTACCTAACCACCCAACTTCACGAGGACACTGTTTCATCTGTGAGGAATGTGAACAACTGGTCAGGAGCAGTGTGGATGACGCCAATCTTTGGTGCCTATATAGCTGATTCTTACATCGGACGGTTCTGGACTTTCACAGTTTCATCTCTCATTTACGTCATGGTAAGTTATAATTCCTCCATGAATGAATTTTTCTTTCAACCCATAGTTAAAAGTATCAACCCAAGTAGTATCAGACTCAGCACCTTCAGTTGTCTAGGCTATCTCTAAGTCAACTTCAGTTGTCTGAGTCATCGTTATCAAATCACGAGTGATATGACTTGATGTTCATCTTCTTCCATCAAGCATTTAACCCATAATGCCCGATATTAGTCCGTGATGGTTCGACTAATGCCCTTCAACTCAGTGACCAATATGGCAAACTAGAACCATTGTTCAACATCTGCAATGAACTTTGTCTGATCTAGAAGTTCTTTCATTGAGATCAGCCTCAAAATGACCCCTTATGGGATACTGTATGACCTTCCAATCAAACTACACCATCTGTTTGGATAGTATTTCATGTCACCAACTCTCAAACGCAAATAATATTCACGATTTTTGTTTTTGTGGGACCTCTTGAGTGACCACTCTACACCATGTAAAATGATCTGTAACTTGGTTATCCACATGCTTTGTTGGCCTCAATAGTAGTTCACACATCTAATCAAAATTAACTGTGCAGAAATCATTCTCATAAAGCTTAAGTTGATGTAAATGAGGTTGAATTGATTGAAAGTGAGATGTATTTTGTTTCAGTTCACATATTCAAGACCGTCGTCTACACCACGATTTTGTGGGTGTCCACTCAGATGAATTTTTTTTTTGTTTCCACTAGAACAACGGGAACGTAACTAACTCGATGATGAAAAAACTGAAATTCTCCTGTTTCGGCTAGTGTTTTTGAATCAAAATCTTATTCTCTGTTTCTATTTTGTTTTGAAATTATTTTTGAAACGTTTCTGTTGTGCTATTTTTATTTTTATTTTGTTACAATACTCATGATTTGTAAAGTAACAGACAAATTTGAAACTATCCTCACAGGGTATGGTGCTCCTGACAGTGGCAGTTTCACTCAAATTCATGAAGCCAACTTGTGCAAATGGAGTCTGCAACAAGGCCTCTACTTCACGTATAGGATTTTTCTACGCAGCTCTGTACATCATAGCTGTTGGGGCTGGTGGAACAAAACCCAATATATCCACTTTTGGTGCAGACCAGTTTGACGATTTTAACCCCCATGAAAAGCAGCTTAAGGTCTCTTTCTTTAACTGGTGGATGTTCAGCTCTTTCATCGGTGCCTTGCTTGCCACACTTGGCCTTGTGTACATTCAAGAGAACCTGGGGTGGGGGTTAGGGTATGGTATCCCAACAGTTGGTCTTCTAGTGTCTTTATTCATCTTCTTTCTCGGAACTCCGGTGTACCGGCACAAAGTTAGGAAGACAAGGAGCCCTACCGGTGAACTGATACAAGTTGCCGTCAATGCATTCGCCAATCGGAAGCTTGATCTGCCTTCTGATCCATCTGAGCTTCACGAGTTTGAGCTGCAACATTACATAAATAGTAGAAAACGCCAGGTTCATCACACTCCCAGTTTCAGGTGAGTTTTATTTTCATTACTTTTAACTCAGATAACCTTCTCTTGATATGCACTACTACCTCCAACTATAGTAGTACTAATTGTAACTATTACTTGTAGTACTCTTAGTAGTTTGTGGCCCTTGGTGTTATCACTGGCCAGGTTCATGCCCATTACTAAATTTACCTGGGGAGAGTAGGGAGCCATCACTAATACCAACATGGGCATGCCCTGCCACTTCTTAGAGAGTTTACCTAGAATTACCAACTATTAACGCTCTGATACCACTTGTTACGAGCATAAGAAGTCCAAAAATAAAGCTAAATATAACTCATCTAAAACTTTAAGTAATGTAGCTAGAACCGTGGAAAGTTTAAACTTTTTCGCTTCCTTTCTCGTTCTGATGGTAAATTATCAAACATACCATCTCAAAAACCCTAACTCTGTTTAACAAAACGTATAATGTTCAATGATGCCATGCAAGGAATCCAAGGGCATGAAACTCATGGTCAATGAGACCATGAAAAAGATTCCATGGTCCTACTTAAAATTTTAAGATAACTTAGATCAGACGCAGGTGTGAGGGGGGACCTCCCTATTCATGTGCACATATATCAAGTAGAAACATCTCCAATATCATGGCAAAAATGGTGGCCTCCTACATGATCTTTCATAAATACTTGCCATGTGCAATATTCAGTGTGTTTCACTATAGTAGTCCTCCATGAATGGTCTGTGTTTTTCAGTCAAGTTGATCATGGTATAGAGGGGATGTCACAATGCTACGGGTCCATCACTGAGTGGCACTGCTAAATAAGGTACAGAATTCACTACCGCAAGAGGGCCCAAATTTTCAGTATTATATCTTTACTTTTCATCCAATAAAAACATGACACGTGATTTTTTTTTATTTTATTATTTTTTTCAATCCATGAACTACTAAAATCAACTGCTCCGAATTAATTTCGATATGGTACCTTGCGATAGCATAACCTTATCCTCAAATAAAATAAGAGATTCAAAGTCATAGCTCAAGTACAGATACCATAGTTGTTTTTTGGGTATTCTAAGCCACATAATGCTTTCCATTTAGAATCACCGGGAGGTTCACAGCCACTCTTATCAGAAAAAGAAATTACACAGCTTAGAGTAAAAATTATACATTAATCCCTTCAGCTACGACATGATTTCACTTTGTTCCCCCGAAATTGAATTTCTCACATTGTACCCTCGAGTACGAGAATTGATGCATAGGCAACTTATGATTTCGTCCTCAGGTTCTTGGACAAAGCTGCAGTGAAGGAAGGAAACACAAGTACCTCCAGGACTCCATGCACAGTGACTCAAGTGGAAGGAGCCAAGCTTGTTTTAGGGATGGCCATGATATGGCTTGTTGCATTAGTCCCCAACACCATTTGGGCACAAATCAACACTCTCTTTGTCAAACAAGGCACCACCTTGGATCGAAACCTTGGTTCGAGCTTCCAAATTCCAGCAGCATCACTAGGGAGCTTTGTAACACTCTCCATGCTACTGGCTGTACCCTTGTATGATCGCTACTTCGTGCCATTCGTGCGTAGGAAAACCCAAAATCCTAGAGGAATCACACTGCTTCAAAGACTAGGAATTGGATTCACGATCCAAATCCTAGCCATTGCAATTGCTTATGCTGTGGAAGTTAGAAGAATGCATGTCATAAGAATGCATGAACCAATAGGACCTAAAGAAATTATCCCCATGACCATATTTTGGTTATTGCCTCAGTATGTTTTGTTAGGGGTTGCTGATGTGTTTAATGCCATTGGATTGCTGGAATTCTTCTATGATCAGTCCCCAGAAGACATGCAAAGCCTCGGGACGACATTTTTCACCAGTGGGATTGGGGTTGGGAACTTCTTGAATAGCTTTCTGGTGACAATGGTGGATAAAATCACAGGGAGGAATGGAGGTAAGAGCTGGATTGGGAAGAACTTGAATGATTCTCACTTGGATTACTATTATGGGTTCCTTCTGGCCATTTCTATTCTGAATTTAGGAGCCTTTTTGTGGGCATCAAACAAATATGTTTACAAAAGGGAATGCATACAAGTGAAGGAAGGGTGTGTACAACTGGAAGGCAAACCATTAGACACAACTCCTTTAGGGTTGCAAGTGTGAATTAGCTTGATGGTCCTACAACTTATTAGCATGTGGTAACTTGTATTATTAAATGAAATATTTGGTGGTTTTAGTGGAATTTTTTTTTTTAAGGTACTTATATTTTTTAAAAACTCCTTTAAATATGGCGGCCCTGTCAGGGGCGGAGCCAGAAAATCGTTTTGGGGTGGACACTGAATATTTTAATAAGCCTAATTTTTTTTCTTGCAATTGATAAAAATAGGATAATGTATTTATATTTAATTGCATCCTATTTAATACTTAAAAGTTCATTAAAATTAAAAGACTAAAATTGGTAAGCATGTTAGATATAAAAGACCAAAAAAAAAGATTAATTATATTTTTTTATGAAACAAAGGTTAATCAAAACCATTTAAAATTGATTACGATGAATTTTCATATACTTTGAAAGTCTTGCATTAACTTTATTAGTCTTTATATCTACATTCATACCCTCACTTAACTATTTATCATTTATTTGATCATACAATCAAATGTATTTTTTAGGAAAAACTTCAGTCACACCCCCTCTAGTTTATCATATCTTCAAAGACACCTCATCTAGTTTTTAAATCTTCAATGACACCCCTTCTAGTTTATATTTAAACATCACTAACACCTCCTACCATTAAACTACCATTTCTAACAAAAAAAAATTAATCTAAAATATCAAAAATGCCCTTACATAAATCTCAAGTAATTTTTTTACATAAAATTTTATTAAAATTCGAGCAGATTAAAATTTATTTTTCTATATAATAAAATTTGAACTAATTAAAATTCTAATTGAAGTTGAATAAATTTTATTTTTTTAACGTATTAAAATTCAAATCTATTAAAATATATTTTTTACATATTAAAATTTGAGTCGATTTGAACTCTACCTGAGTTGTTAGCGCCGATCGAGTTGATTAAAATTTATATTTTTTTACTTATTAAAATTCATGTCAATTAAAATTCGATTTATTAAAATTTGAATCGATTAAAATTTATATTTTTATGGATTAAAATTTGGCTGGTTAAAATTCAATACGAGTTTATTAAAATTTGACTTTAGTCGATTAAAAATAAAATTTAATTGGCTCAAATAGAATTTTAATTAGTCCAAATTTAATACATAAAAAATATAATTTTTAATTGGTTCAAATTTTAATATGTAAAAAAATAAATTTTAATTAACTTGAATCGAATTTTAATTCACTCGAAATTTTAATAATTAAAAAAATTAAAAAATATAAGGGATCTCATTGAAGATATGTTTATCTAGAGGGGGTCTCATTGAAGATATACATACTTAGAGGGGGTGTGATTAAAATTTATCCCTAAATATATCATGGGCAATTTAATAAATTTGTATTTTAGTTAAAAAATTTAATCTAATAAGGGGTGTGGCTGAAGTTTTTCCTATTTTCTATTATGTCTGTGATAATTACTAAAATAAATGTCAAAATTACAAGTAAACTGATAGATATATCATGCTTTTTTCTAGTCTTGACTAAAAAATAGGGTGAACATAATTTAAATTATCAAAAAAATACTTAAAATATATATAGACCACTTTAAGAAAAATATTTTGAGGGTGGGCATGCCCCCCCCCCCCCACCTCCCCCCGGGGGCATAAGGTGGCTCCGCCCTTGGACCCTACCAATACCATAAATTCAATTTTTCTTATTTTCAAGTGATGGAAAACCTTTTAATCATGTTTTTTTGGAACTAATGACTACAATTCCCTCGAATACACCTAATGATTCAAAAAGCATATGTTAAACCAGGGTAACCTCTTGTGCAAGCAGCGGTCATCTACCAAGTTTTAAACCCATAATTTATGCGACAAGCGAGACTTGAACCTAGAACTTGTCGGTTTATGTCTTGTCTTTAGTTCGACCTATTGATCAAATTCGTGGAGGTTCAATGTTGAACTATGACTATTTTTTGTCAAATTACCCCCTTAACTATTATTTTTTAATATTACGCCTTCAACTATGTCATTAATTTCATATTGTCCCCATAATCAACTTCTATCGTGTTTTACACAATGTAATAAAATAATTCAAGTATTTGAGGGATAAATATGAAAAATTCAATAGTTCAAGGGGTCACAAGAAATCGAGGCTATAATTACGGGGGTCAAAGTGAATTTTTTCCTAGTGAGAACTACTATAAATTTAGAAGTAGTGAACCAGTGGGCCATTTGCCCTCCAAAAAAACCGGTAGGCCAATTTTCATGAATAAGCGCCGGCAGGCCAGTCCAGATCCAGAATACAAATAAGCCCATCAGTAATTTGAGCAGATATCAATCTAAGCACATCAGAATTTGGGCACAATAGGGCATGAGTCTTATCTCCCTTGAGGGCCCAATTAGCTTAGAAGTTAGGCTTGTTTTGACACAATTTTTCTTGGATGTGTTTTCATTGGAAAAGAAAATTATTGTCTTTTTTTCTTGGATGCTCCAAAAGCTGTCAGTTACTCTAGAATTTTACCTTGATGTAATTCAATATTAAAGATGTGCGTGCTAATTTCTGCACAATAATAAAAATAATAGATTTCTTTCATGGTAAATTGAAGTTCATTAAAGAAATCAGGTGCCCAACTGCGAGGAATAGGTTGAGAGAGCCAAAGGGACCTTAAGAAGTTGTGATGAATTGTTTTTAGGTTACCCCGTTGATCCTCAAGTGTCAAGAAAAATACCTAGAACACAAGAAACAAATTAGAAGGGCGTCGAATATTTTTCGGCGTATCCCCTCCGACGATCAAGTTAGTATTTGATAGAAGGGAAGTGGAAAACATTGTATAGCTCTTGAGGGGTTATTTTTTGCACATTTGCATCGTGTTTTTTAGGTTTATTTATATCCACCAGAAGCTCATCATTGCTGGAGGGCCTAGTCAGTAAGTAGTACCTAAAAATGGGGCAACATGCCCCCTATTTTGCATGGGGAAGGGTCCGTTATTAATTCTTCGGTGCCCCGAGCATTCAATGTTTTTCTTTCTAAATAAGGATATTAAATGCTTGGGTGCTAGAGCATTTAATACCCTTCTTTAAATGATGAGGCATTAAATGTCCTAGTTCTAGAGAATTTAATGTCCCTTCTCTTTAGCTTCTCAAGCCACCTCAGATGTTTCATTAACTGAGGATTTCATTAAATGTTTGTCTGTCTCTGTCGCATGCCAGCAGGGACACTCTTGTCTTTTTACTCCTAACTATGCATCATGAGCCACGCGTCTACATCCCCTTGGTTGAATGTCTTGGTCATTCTGATATTCTGACAGTATTGTGTAGAGTTCTTTCGTGATGTTAGCCTTTCTAGGTTGACCAGTTGTCAATCAGTAGCCTTTATAAGAGCAGGAGACACGTGGTGAGAATTGGGCTTTAGTATTATGTCCACCTCAGGGTGAGGGTATCTTCAGGGCTGAGATAAACGTGTCAAACAAGAGGAAAAAAGGGCTCCGCGGCTCTGGGGGCATACCATCGCCTAAGCAAGGTCGCCAGCGTTCGAGGACACGTGACTAAAATTTAGAGAGTTGGCTGTTTTTGGAACCGAGGATACGTGTTGATGTTCTAGACCCATCCAAGAATGTCCCATCAAAAGATATTTGCAGTAATTTAGGTCAATGTCAGGGAGGTTAATTTTACATGTGAATTAAACTAAACACGACATAAATTCACTAAATACAATTAGAGGTAAAATATTCTTTTGGTCCCCAAAATATGTGTTTAGTGTTTATTTGGTCTCCAAGATTTTTAATTTCTATCTATGTGGTCCAATCTTAAACATTCGTCAAAAAATCGTGACGGTTCTGATCACACGTTAATCATGTTGTTTTTAATTTTGTATCTATTTAGTCTATAAAATTCAACTTTGTGTCTATTTAGTTCCTAAACTTCTTAAATTGTGTCTATTTAGTCTCACATGATTGGCATGTGACCAAAGCCATTAACAATATTTTGACGAATATTTGCGATTGGATCACATAAATACAAATTAAGAACCTTAGGAATCAAACAATCATAATTGAAAATTTGAGGACCAAATAAACATTAAGCGCTTATTTTAGAGGCCAAAAATATATTTTATCCTAAAATTAATACATGACACGAGCCTGATTATATACAATTATAAAAAGAGCAAGAACCATTGAATTGACAAGAGAATTTTGATCACGTTCAAGGAACATGGAAGGTAAATATTGGATTTGCTCCCTAATCAGTTTCACCTACTTTATTAATTAATTCTCTACCTAATTATTTTGACCCAACGACTTAGAAACGGACATAAGACAGGTCTTACTTTGTTAATTCATAAATAACAAACTATTCTTAAAGTTTCGTTAAACAAAGTAAAATATCACTTTCCCTCTTATTTTCCATCTATCATTTTTCCATCCACCCATTTTCTTTCCTACCAAACAGGCTGTATGTAAATTTGCAAGATGATTACAATTTAAAGCTCACAAGAACTTCACTATGATAACTTAACAAATCGGTTTTTTTTTTTTACCTATTATCGTATCAAAAACCTAAGCGCCCGTGATAATCCGAGTTCAAAAATTTACTTCTTCATAAATATAAATAAGATTTCTTGCTCTTTACGGCTTTTTAATCATGTCGTAGACTAGAATATTATAAATAATCTAATAAATACTTATTTTTTAAGCTAATGATTGACATGCCACCCAGCAAAAAAAAAAAGAATTTTTTTTAAATTTTTTTTCTTTATCTTATTCTTTAAAATATTGCCGGAAAAATTGACCTTTCATAAACCTTCTTAGGTTTAGGTAGAAACAATGTTGAAAATCTTCTCCAGCAATACATTAAAAATTGGAAGTATATATTTTTCTTTATTTTTTTTGTGTGGGTCAAATGTACTGTTTAGGTTATGACTTATATATGACTGGCTTTGTTTGGGTCTTAGAATATGAATAAACTAACTAATTGATAGAACCATACGACAATACATGTTCTTGTCCATGCATGGATTATAAGTCATAAGCTAATCATTGTTTTACATCCTAATACGAATTATTGATTCTATTTATTGAATTGTCTATAAAATTTGGTACCGACAATAAGAGTGAATATCTTTATCATTACCACTGAGTGTTAGATCAGTTGGTGAAAGACTGTTCTAGCTTAACCAGGGGCGGAGCCAAGATTTTGTCCCAGTGGGGGCAACCTAAATTTTAAATTTTAAAGTATAATTGTAACATTGTTTTTATCAAAATATGTTCTATTGATAAATTATTTATAAGTATAGTTACATAAAAAAAAGTCATTTAGAAGCGCAATTCATGTATATACTTATATTCTAAAATACCCTATACTTTAAGAAAATCTCAAAAGTACTTAGGTCTAGACGAAGAAAAAAAAAACAGGCGTGTCAAAAGTTACCTTTTAAGGGTTAAAAATTATATTAATATACCCTATACTTTAAGAAAATTTCAGTGAGACAAATTTAAAAAATTCTTGAAATTTTTAAAATTACACCTAGGTTCCAATTTTTTTAAAAATTTCAGCGGGGATAGCTACTAACGTGAAAAATGAGAAGGAGCTATTGAAAATTATATTAATATACCCTATACTTTAAGAAAATTTCAGGGGGCAAGTTTAAGAAAATTTTAAAATTACACCTAAGGCCCAAAACTTTTTAAAATTTCAGTGGGGGCAGCTGCCCCCACTGCCCACATACTAAATCCGCCCCTGAGCTTAACCAAAGTCTCAAGTTCGAGTCTTGGGAACACAACTGTGTTCGGTAGGGAGAGATTTGTCACCCCTGTGGTAATACCCGATTCGAATCCGGATTAATCGGAACCCAAAGTGACTTTTGAATACTTGATAGTCTGACAAATATATATATATATATATATTTAGGGTAATGCTTTGTATCCTAAATTTATATCCCAAATGTGCATCACAAATCAATGGGAATCATTGGATGAATGGGTGTCAATAAAAAAAGTTGATTGGACCCACTCATCCAACGGTTCCCATTAATTTGGGATACAAATTTGAGATATATAATACTGCTCATATATTTATCATTGTTAAAATACTGAAAAAAATGATAAAAATAGTTATCATAACAATGATAAAAATATTAATTTTTTTATTATAAATTACCCACAAAATTATAAAAATATTTAAAAATAAATAAATTTTAAAGATATAGTACCAAATTGTTTTAGTCAATCCCTATATTTTTTTTTAATCAAAGAACAAAAATGTATTATATCACTAAGTAAAAAAATTTAAATTACAACCAGACAAAAAATAAGCCTTAAACTCGGGAGGGGAAAACCTTAACCAGCCCGGAGGTAACGAGTTAGTTAGCATTGAAGCTGCCACCCAATGACTTGGTTAGTCAATCCCTATATTTATTGTCAAACATTTCGTTGTCTAAAATTTACACACACAGAGACCGGGACACACGCAAAAAGAGGTTAGTTACATCACCTTGGAGATAAAGATGTGTTCGAAACCAGTCTACCCTCTAACCACTACCCCCACGCCTCTAAAAAAACAAAAAATAGAAAAAAAAAACCCCTCAAATAGGTTAGAATTTATGTTTGAACTTGTGTATGTCATATTGTGTTTGAGTCAGTATATGCACACCTCAATTAATCTCTTTTTCATTCGGTTAAATACATGTCATTTATGTCAGAATTAGAATATTCACAAGAGATAAGTCTTTCATAGTCTAGCGTCAAGAAATTGCTAAAATTCGAATTCAAATTGTCTGAGTTAATAATTCATATATGTTTTCACTTAAAGTATCTTTGAATACACAAGATTCGAACTTGTGTGCCATCCTCTAGTGAAAGTGGATGCTTCTAGTGTGAATGTGAATTAGCAACTTTTTTGCTACAAATTAGCAGGGGAAAGAATGACCCGGAGCTAAAGATTCTAGAAATTTATGGAAAAAGCTTTCAAGTTCATGTGCATTGTCCATTAATCATGATGTGCAGTTGGGCTTGATGACTTACAAAATACCTACTTCAAATGTTAACATGTTTGACTTTGGTTCTAAAGGATGTGCAACACCAAAGTGTACTATATTTTTTTATGAAAGTACAAATTTTTAGATCAAGATACGACACAAAATACAATCAATCATAATATTTTAAGATTAATTCTAAAAAATATAACGTTTAAGTCACCTAATGTTTGGATAAAATAACGTTTTGGGGTGTTTGAAATTAACTCCAACATTTTATGATTGATCTTAAAAATATGAAGATCGAATCCAAATATTCAAAAAACGTTATAGCTTGGCGTCCCAAAATTTATAATTCAAGTCCAAAAATTAATATATTTTTTTGTACGTTCCCATATTATAGACTTACCATAATCATTAGGCTCCGTCATTTGTATTCCATCACCTAATCAATCTCTTTTATGTACTTACACTTACGTGTCGGTTACTTTGACACCCCATACAGATTTAAGTTTGTTTACTTTAACTAACTCGCTAAAATTCTAATTAAAAAGTTGAATTATATTTCTTAGCCTCGAAACCAAACAAATCACAAGATTTCAATTTAATTTTAACAAGTTTAGATTATAATTGAGTCGCTTGCTAAGATTCATTTAATTATGAGTTGCATTGCACCAATTCAAATTTATACAAGTACTTATAAATGATAGGAGTTTAATTGTATGGTGTAAATATAAATTGTAAATTAATTTTATAACAAGACCACATAAGTTGAAGGAAGTGCCTCATAGCTCCAACATAGTTTGAGTTTATCTTATTATTATGAAAAAAACGAAAGGGTGGGGCTTGAAAGAATATGCCCACTTTTCCATCCCTAGGTGTGCCTTTATTCCCATGATCTCTCAAGTCTTTCACCAAATCAAAAAAATAATAATAATAAAGATGTTTTCTTCTTGGGTCCCATTTTAACAAATTGTCAACACCGCCCTGTCCCACATCTTCCCATCAAAACTTTTCAAACACACACACATTTTCTATCCTATCCACATACAAATTGAGGTCTTTTCTGATCCTTTATCTTTGATGCATCATGCACGAATCAATCAACTCCTAGTTTCTTTATTCTGTTTCCATCTTTTAAATGCAGAAATGCCATGCAATAGTCTTCGAGTTAGGTAACCTGCCCGGATAGATATACACTGTCCATGCACCTCTCTCTCTCTCTCTCTCTCTCTCTCTCTCTCTCTCTCATTCAATATTATATATATGTGTGGACAATGGTTTTTCATGCACTCATGCCTATATATACACCCACAAGTTCTTAAGCTGCATAGTTATAAACCAAACCCTAATAGTAATGGCTGCATTTTCTTCTTCTAAGGCCATTGTTGTGGGTTTGGCTCTGCTTGTGCTCTTTATGGGTAGCTCCAGGGCTCAACTTTCCATTGATTTTTACTCCGAATCTTGTCCTTGGCTTTTCCCCACTGTGGAATCTGTGGTTCAATCCGCAATATCAAAGGAAGCACGGATGGGTGCCTCTCTTCTGCGCTTATTCTTTCACGACTGTTTTGTTAATGTAATGTCACTTTTTTATGTGCTCCTTAGTGTGTCGGTTCGTGTCGTCTTGTTTTGTCATGTCGTGTCATCTATGTGTTATTATATATTTTCATTTCATGTCATTACATTTTGTGACATATTTGTCTTAATATTCATGAATTTTTTTTAGGTTTATAGCATTTTTTATCCCTAAAATATGTATTTTTTGTCAATTTAGTCCTCCTTGTATCAATTGTTTTAATTTGATTCTTAAACTATTCAATTCGTGTTATTTTGGTCCCTAAATTATTTAATTCGTCTCGTTTTGATCCTTACATTAACAGACCATCAATTTTTTGACGGAATGATCACATGTTGGACACGTGATATTATATAAAAAAATGATATTTGATCACATCCGTAAAAAAACTTGACGGTCTGTCTATGTAGAGACCAAAATGACTTAAATTGAATATTTTAGAGATCAAATTGATAAAATTGATACAATAAAGACTAAACTGACAAAAATTACATACTTTAAGGACTAAAAGTGATATTAGTCCTTTTTTTTAATTTAATGTATTTTAAGATTCAAACAACATATTTATCAATTATGTCAATTTTAGAATCATGTCGTGTCGAGTTCAGATTGATGGATCTAATTGATACCCCAACTTAGAAGCTTAAAAATAAATTATTTCATTTATAATTGTAGGTGGACAACCTGCTTTAGGATTATAGCTCTAAGCTAAAGGCACGTGTTATCTAAGGCTTATTTACTTAATCTTAGCAGATGGAGATATTAATGGGTGAATAACACTTAGGTCCCAAAGGTTCATGCAAACTTCCACTACAACTGTATTTTTTGCATAAATAAAAAGGAGTAATGTTATTTAGACTTAAATTATCGATATTAATTTGATGACTCAACTTGCTATTCAGGGGTGTGATGGATCAATCCTTCTCGATGACACACCTTCGTTTACCGGAGAAAAAAGGGCAGCTCCAAATTTCAATTCCGTCCGGGGATTTGATGTGGTTGATCAAATAAAGTCCACTGTGGAACATGTTTGCCCAGGTGTGGTCTCTTGTGCTGATATATTGGCCATTACTGCTCGAGACTCCGTATATATTGTAAGTCCTACACAAAAGAAAAAAAAAACTGTGACAACAAAATACTTGATATACTGTATTTAATTTTAATTAATAGTTTGGCTTTCTTAATTAGAGGAGGACCTCATTGTATGTACATATGGTTTTGACAATGCAGCTTGGAGGGCCTGTTTGGGATGTGAAACTTGGAAGAAGAGATGCTAGAACTGCAAGCCAGGCTGCAGCCAACAACAGCATTCCTCCTCCAACTTCAAACTTGAATGCTCTCATTTCTAGTTTCAATGCTGTTGGCCTTTCCCCCAAGGACATGGTTGCCTTATCTGGTTTGGCTCTCTCTCTCTCTCTCTCACTTCTAAAAGTGTTCACCTCCTTCCAAAAGCCAAGCCTTTTCTTATTGAGGAATGCAACTCGAACTTAAAAATTTGATTTTATCAATTACTGTTATTGATTTAACTGTGAGTTCTAGTATTTTACCCACTATATATTCAATAGCTATGATTGACCGAATTAATAAATTAAATCAATATTTTAAGTGCAACGAGAATTTTCCTTTCTTATGCTTAGATTTTGATGAGCTATATTGTGTCTATAGGTCTCGACAAAATGCCCAGAGGTGGCCTATTCTTGACCCATTAACTTGGCCCTTAGACTGGGCCATATCCCAAGGTAGCAGAATGTATGGTATAGGGCCACAGTCCCCTTGCTTGGGCTTCTTCCCTTATATGGAATGACATAGATAGAAACTAGGTTCATGACGACAAATTGAGACAAAGGCCTTCATTGATTCAATAAAGAAAGATTCTCTTTTTTCTTTTTTTCGCTAGGAAAGTGGGAGTTTGACATTTACCTCCTACCGGTTCAATTAAAAAAAAAAAACCGTTACCGCTTAATGAACAAAAAGGGGATGCTTGCGAAGACCATTTCTGGTCTATCCGTGTTAATGAAAATCCATCCCGTGAAACAAAGTATAGTTCGTCTATTATTTTTCAATTCTGGCTAAACTGTAATTTTGTGAAACATTAAGGTTCCCACACCATTGGGCAAGCAAGGTGCACCAACTTCAGAGCTAGAATATACAACGAAACCAACATAGACACTTCATTCGCTCAAATGAGAAAAGGTAACTGCCCAAGTGCCACTGGCTCAGGTGACAACAACTTGGCACCTTTGGATCTCCAAACTCCTACTACCTTTGACAACAACTATTACAAGAACCTTGTGAGTCGAAAAGGGCTCCTCCATTCTGATCAGCAACTGTTCAACGGTGGATCTACTGATTCGATCGTGACGACATACAACAACAATCCAAGTACCTTCAATTCGGATTTTGTAACTGGAATGATCAAAATGGGTGACATTAAGCCTCTCACAGGATCCCATGGAGAAATAAGGAAGAACTGCAGAAGGGTGAATTAATTGAGAGTCTCTCTCGTGATTTTTGCTTTACATTGTAATAAGCTAAGTGCTTGCTTCTCTTCTACATGGAGATGTGTGTGTTGAAATTCTGTGTTTAAGATTTTTTTTCTCCCTCTGTTTGATGTCTTTTGTTTTTGTTTTTATTTTTTGAGGTTCCCAAGCTATGATCATGTCAGAATAACGTGCATTGATAAAAGCATATGCGTTTTTTCGTGACCCAAATCTATTACAATATGATTTTTTTTATTGCAATAGTAAATCACTTACCTTGTATTGATAAACACCCACTTATATTTGGTGGATCTCACCTAAAATTTATGACAGTTTGGCCTATGAGTGGCAAAATTTAGGTCAAAGTATACGAGACATGATCAAAGTATATGTGAATTTGGTTGGACATCTAAATATTCTTTGAAAATCCTAAAGAAACGACACTTTACATCCAACATATGTTTGTTTACATTTTTTTTTTCCTCGTGCGTCTTTGATACAGAGAATGTCTAATACTCAGCAATTTTATTTTCAATGACCACAACAATTCTAGTTGATGGTTAAATTGGGATAATTTAGAGAAATATGAGTTGGTTGTAATTTTAGTTTTAATTTATCCCCATTTTATAGTAAAGAGGCCATTCCCCCCCCCCCCCTTTTTTTTGCTAAATAAACAAACAAGGTTTTGTTTTGTGTAATTATATATTGGCCCATAATATATGATCCCTCAGGCTAGAAGTGTTCTCAAAGCCCACTATCTGGGCATTCAACCAAATGAATTTTTTTTGGGGGCCCACTACCTGCCCATCAATAAATACATTTGAATTTAAAACAAAAATAAAGAAGAAATTATGTAGACAAAGGGATTTTTATTAGTAAACAAAGGGTTCTTATTAGTAAAAATGGTGCTTCGAACTTGGAACAAGCATGATGTAATGCTATACTTATTTGTCCTTTGAATTGTTCTGTTGAATTGGTCGTTCACGAACTTTGGTTTTTATTCAAACCGTGATGTTAGTGGTTGTAACGGTGATGGTGGGTGTATTAAATATATATATAGGAAATGTATTAGAATCAAATTTGGCAGTGTTGACCTAGTCAATTAAGTATTGAACAAGAAGAATCAATAATAAGATCGAGGCCTGCACAAAGATATATAGACAGAAACTACTCCAGATAAGTCCTCAAGACTAATAAGTACAAACTGAGTACACAACTGTAGCAAGTTGGTGTGTGTTGTTAGATGTAGGGCTGTCAATTTTTGACACGACACGTTAACACGACACGAACCGAACACGAAATAAATGGGTCGAACACGAAATTAAATGGGTCAATGGATAAAAATGGGTCAACACGTATAAACACGAAAAAAAGCAGGTTGAGTTCATGTCGAAATCAGGTCAACCCGATTTTGACCTGATTAACCCGTATATTTTAAACAGGTTAATATAATTCGACCCGAACCCGACCTACCCATTTCATACCCGTTTAACCCATTTATCCAAATATATAAAAATAACAAAAATAGGTTTTTTACTTCATGTTTTTTATGGATTAAATCCATTTAATTGGAAATGGATGTTAAGAATTGGTTTCCTTTGCTTCTTGTAATTCATTAAATTTTATTCAATAAAATCTTTTGATTTTTTAAAAGTTGTTAAACAAATAGAATTGGATATGTGGGTTAAACAGATCGGGTTAAACAGGTTAAGCATGTTAACATGTCGTGTTATGTGTTAACTCAAACCTGACATGTTTATTAAATGTGTTAAACATGTCAGGTTCGGGTAACATGTTTAATAGCCAGGTCAGGTTAGTGTTTACACATTTCGACACGTTTATTAAACATGTCAGGTTTGTGTTTAAGAATTTTTGACACAAACCCGAAACAAACCCGACACGAAATGACACGACACGACACGTTTGACACCCCTAGTTAGATGCTTCACTCAAGTGATTAGTCTGCAAACTCTCACCACATATGTTAGCTTGCAATATTAAAAGGTGAATTATAGATATATAAATTTTCAAAATTTGCAATATTAGTGGATTAAAATTTTCAAATTTAATTTTATAGTGTATTTAGTTATAAAAATATTAGGTATTATACATAGGCTTATTTCAAATACATATACGAATAATACACTTTATTTGTATTATTGAGCCGATTATAATACCACCTTAGGAGATAGTATTATAGTCTAATTGAAACATTTCAGGCTATTAATTTACTATTTTTTCTACCAAATAAACAAAAATATAAATAAATAGACTACATTAATGATTTTTTGGTCAATATGTAATTTGTATATACGTTATTATCTCACTCTTAGTTCAGTATCTTATCAAACACTGGATTACAATGGGTAATATTTTTGTCTCGTATTTAATCTTGTATTTTATCCACTTATATGGTATTCTTTTGTATTAGTCAATACAATTTATTGTACAACAATACAGTAACCAAACGAACCCGTGTATTAGCTACCCTCCACATAGAGCTAAAGACTTCTATTCTGAGTGATTATAATTTGGCTTTTCCTACTTAAATGAAATAGTTAGTTTTCCTTTTGTTAAAAAAAAAACGAATCCGTGTGTTTGAAACCTAGTGTTCTCTTTCAAAAAATATTGAACATAGATATTATCTGTAACGGTGACACTACGTCATCATTCAATATTAAATCTATAAGTGGGTAAAGTCAACCCCACTTCTTTACATTTGGTTATTATGTAACAATGGTAATGTGGAGTTACTATTTATATTAAATATTTTCTCGGAATCTTGATGATCACTACAAGAAAAAAGGGTTTTTACGGCGGTAAAATGCTGTCATAAAAAGTCTATTTGCCGTCACAAATACTTTTTGTGGCAGTATTGTGGCGGCATTGCCTCGCCATAATAAGTGTGGTCTCAAAAGGTTTTTACGGCAGCAAAAGTCTGTCTCAAATAGTATTCACGGCAGCATGAACCTGTCGTAAATAAGTTGTCACAAAAAATCCGACACTTCTGTTTTTATTGTGGCGACAAAGGTGCTGCCTCAAATGCCATAATTGGTTGTCGTAATAAATAGAATATATATTTATGACAGTAACGATGCTGCCACAAAAAAATATATGTTTTTAATTATTATGGACCATTAGTAATCAATGTTATATACTCTGTGCATATATACACTCACAATTTTCTTTTCTTTTTTTGGTTTATTTATTTTTTGGTGGGGAGGGGGGAGAGGAGACTTGAACCCTTGACCTCAAGAAGACAAAGCTTCCACAATGTAAGAAATACCATTAAACCAAAGACCCATTGGTATCCATATAACTACCCAATTTAATATATAAATAGACACAAAAGTAAAGATAATTAACATTTTGAAAAACATAAAAATATTTTCATATAAAAAAAAAACAATCTCACGAGTTAAACAAAATATAAAGGATAAATTACACTCACACTCCCTGACATTTGAATTTATTACACGGACACCCCCTCACTTTCAAAAATTATACTAAGACCCCTTGACATTTGAAACTTATAACAATCACACCCACACAGATTTTCACCGCTGCAAAGCCACCACCGACCACCACTGACATTCACCGCTGCAACAAATCACCCCCACACAGACTTTTGTCAAGAATGAACATGTACAGAACCCTAATGGGTGATTTTGGATGGTTTATTTCATTCAGAGAAAAAAGATTTGAGATAAAGATTGCAAACCCTAATGGGTGATTTTGGATGGTTGAGGTAGTGGTGTTGATGGGTCTCTCTATCTCAGGTGAGATTCCAGTCGATGAATGTGTTGACGGTGGATTCCATTGTTGGATTGGGTCTCTGACAATGGTGCTAGTGATGGGTACTAATGACTCTATTGTTGCGATTGAGAATCTACTATATCGCCAAAGAGAGAGAGAATGAGAGAGACAGAGAGATAGAAGGCTGGGTAGGGGGTGGTGTGGTTGC
>CM042201.1:17913477-17931618 GCA_023539305.1 Ilex asprella
TATATATATATATACACGCACACAGAAAGATGGGCTGAGGGAGAGAGAGAAAGAAGACTGATGAACAAAGAGACAAAATAGTCTTTTTATTAAGATAGTTAACTCCATCTAACTATTGGGGTGCCAGTGTAATTTTTAAAAATTGAGGGGGTGCCCGTGTAATAAATTCAAATGTTAGAGGGTGTGAGTGTAATTTATTCAAATATAAAATATGTACTTTTATAAAACATAACTATCTATGAGTATAAGAAATTAATGCAAAAGTGGAACATATTTCCTGAACCATCTACTCTCTTAGTGACATTTGAAAAAAATATAAAATTATTGTTACTATACTAACATAATATTTATATACATATACATGATAAAGAATTAAAAGAAGTTAGAATTTACATCAGTAGAGGGTCACACAATATTTCTCTGAACTACTACCCAAATTATGTAAATAATATATAAACGAGTCATATCGTATACATTTCTTTTAATTGGCTTGACCAATGCCTAATTCGTTTATAATCGTATCGTGACGGGTCCACTCGTTTACTAAACATGTGGTTTAAAGAAAACTCAAACCCACTAATTTTATGTGGTGTTAACAGGTCATGTCATATATTGACATCCCTAATTTTGATATAAAAACTTGACTTTGTAGAATTAATTTTTTTTTTGAACTAGAAATTGTCTTTTGATGTTAAATTACGTAATTTTATAAAATATTATTTGTAACAGGAAAAATAGTTATTGCCCATATAATTTTTTTTAGAGTTTTTTAATGTTTTATGAAATATTATATACAATGGAAAAAATAGCTACAATAAATATAAAAAATTCTTTTGAATTTATAAAATATTATTTGAGGCGGGAAAAACAGCTGTCTCAAATACAAAAATTTCTTTTGAGTTTATGACACTATTTATGGCAGAAAATATAACTGCCACAAATATTAACATAAACACGCTTTTTGTGACGGCAAACACAACCGTCATAAAAAATTGTCTCAAATATGTCTTTTGTGACGGCAAACACATCCGCCGTAAAAAAATTGTCACAAAAGGCCGTTTTTCTTGTAGTGGATGATGGATATGATAGGGATTTTTTTTTTTTTTGAACGAAATATGCTAAGGTTCCCTCACTACATTTGGTATGCTCTTTCCAAAAACAAAGCATTAAAAAACATTGACAGCTCATTTTGAGTCATTTGGACTATTGAATAGGATGAAATCTCTTAAGAATTTCTCCAATTGCAAATAGTGTCCATAACTGTTTTTTTTATGCAAAAACCATTCTTTATTTTTTGTGGAGAATATCTTCATGACACATGGCCTTCAAGCCATTCTCAAATGTTGAATAAATTTACAATGATGAACATGTTGGCACCTAGGCTCAAACCTTAGAGAAACATTTTAGTATTACTTGAAAACCTACTAAACAATTTTTTAGTGTCTTAGCTGACAGCCGAATCCACAGAAATTGTCAACCCCCACATAAATGCCAAAGTAGTCAAGAAACCCTAAAAAAATATTCTTCTATTTTCCAAGGTCATGTGTCTATGGATTTTTAAATTGAGAATAGGAAGTCCTCAAGCATCATTCCCCAGGTGCATTTCACTTTCAAGCTGTGATCTTACTTGCCAAAGAGGGATTCCTCGTTTGACCTTAAACTAGTGTACCTCTTGGTATAGGTATATGCTAGCAATGTTAAAGATAAAAGTGAAAAAAGCTCTACCCATGCACAAAACTCCGACCACTGTAGAATTTAGGGAGGATTAGTTCTACATAATTTTCTCTTCAAGTACAGAAAGATTGTTTCCATGTTATTAGCGTTGAAGATGTGAACTGAAATTGTCTACCACTTATCTGATGCGATAACTCCTAGTTAATTAGATCTGCAGTTTAGTAAATTTTATCTAAATATTAACTCATTCATTAAAATAATCACTCAATTTTATCATAAAATGTACAAAATAAGAAAAGTGTACCGAGCTGACATAGAGGTGAAATTATATCAAATCCATGATATCAATGCTGATAGAGGGGCATATCATTTCGAGTTTGAATCATGATTAACTCGTGTCATTTCAAAATGTATCAAATTCATACCCAATTCATTTGTTTTTGTATACATATCGCATGAGTCACTTATATTTGGTTCGTGTCAAACCCTTAATTAAACGTGTCAAGCTATGACCCAAACTTGTTGATATTAAATTCACACCCACTAAAAATTGTCCTACAAATATCAAATATAAGAGCTATGATATCCCGGGATATGATAGTTTAGAATTCATCAAAATGTTAACAAGAACTTGAGTGTGATATAAGATTGATCAGCACATAACTTAGACCTAAGAGTTCTAGTCATGTGCTTTGGCATTGATAAGGTCAATACCAACTTAAATTGTATGAACTTGTATTAAATGATAAAAACCAAGTTGACCTATATAGTTATATTTTCTTGAATTTTTTTTAAATTGTCTGAACATGTTCAATGCAGTTTCCAATATATCTTGTTGCATAAAAGTGGCCAAAGATGAGATTTTCGGGGGTGGAGGAATTATAGATTAGGATTCTTGGAAGTATTTTTATGAGGCATATCAGTACTGATAACTTGTATCATGCCACTATTTGAAGCAACCATGACCCTAGACCAAACTCCATCACATCTTAATGGCTTCTAGAGAATTGAATGAAAAAGACACTGAATATATATACATATCTAATATATAAGTAGAGTATATGTAGAGAGAGAGAGAGAGAGATATTAAAAGGCATACACATGGGTGATGGAAAAGGAAAAGAAGTTGCCCATAAGCTTCTTCATATAATTATTGGTCCCTTTCTCGCTTATGTTACTTAGTTGAAACCCTACACGCTAAGGAAACCCCCTCCACCCAAAAAAAAAATAGCTGGCAAGACCGTCGACCACAACACTACACACTCTACCACATAAAACCTAGCTTTGCAAAGTAGCAAGATAGCTTTATGTGTTGTGTCTACATTTCATATCAGTACCCTTTCAACAATCAAAGTTTCATAAGCTCCATTATTGCCATTGTGCTTAAACCCTTTGATAATTCCATACGGTAAAGGAACTAGTTTACAATGCCCTCTCTCTATGAATTGAAGAAGTTAACAAATAAAATTTCTCTATACCTCCGGAATGATATGAATCTCCGCTTATTCGCAAGACCTATTGCAGCCTCTAAAATCAGCAAATATGATTATTAGTAGTAAATAAGGTCAAAAATAAAAGACGGTGGTCCCTCTTCTTTTCATCATATATTAAAGGGGCAAGGAGGCACGACTCTGTATGAGGCTTGTGCTGCAAAACAGGTGGAAAAAAACTTAATGGCGTGTGAGGGGCAGTGATCTCTACAATTTTTTATCAACTTATTTCAAATGTTTTTAAGCTGTTTTTCAATCCAAAGGTAGTAGAAGACAAGCTACAAACAAATATAAGGGAGGATACTCATTAATCAATAAAAGATTCCAAACAAAATCCATAAAAGTGACTCTACATAAAATATACTTATTAGCTAAATAAAAATAAAACTACCAAGAAAAGTGCTTTGAACATTCAATTACAAAGAGTAGTAGTGTAACTGTGTAATATAAAAGAAAGAAAAATGCTTCTGGTTGAATCACTCCTAAATGACCAAACTTTTAGAAGTTTATAACCTACACGGGGAGGATCGAAACCATACCTTTTGTTTCCCCCATTTTTCAACCACATTCACCTACTTATCAGGCACAGACAAACATGTGGAACAGTCTATAGTCAACCAGCTCCTACACGTGCAATGAACCCACGTGTCAACTCATTCCCAACATCACCAGAGACCTTGCCAGATATTCATCGGCACCGGAAATTCCAATTCCGGCCGTTAATGCGCAGTAGACAGATTTCTAAATTTGACCCAATTTTAAGTTTAACCCAAATTTTCTATCCTTTTAGTATGGAAATCCTTAAAAGAGTAGTGCAACAGAAATTAGCATGGACTAATAAAGGAACTGAAAGATACAGATTGGAAATATTGCTAAAGAGATGTATTGATAATTAAAACAGATTACGATAATCCAAGTCATAACGGTAGCAAGAATTTCACTAATGGCATATGTTATTCCTCCGGGGTCATGAATAAATGAGACTATAGTCTACAAAGTTAACCAAAGTAGGAGACATTTGCATTTGAAAAGGTACTAAAATCGGTTGTAGTGGTTGGTGGGGTGTACATAGAAGAGGAGGAAGAAACAGGAGGAAGTGAAGGAGGAGGTGGTGGAGGTGGTGGTGGAGGCACTGGGGATGGTGGCAGTGGTGGTGCAGCAATTGAAATGGCCCCAGAAGAAAGCAAAGCTACATGAGAAGAAGGAAGGATATTGGTTTGTCTATACTTGTAATTCAGTATCTCTGTCCTTACTGCATTAAGTTCAGCTTGTAAAGATTGAACTTGTTGCTGCAAAGCCGAAATTGCACCCATGCACCCATAAACCGGATCTCTCAGCCTTACATTCGCCTCATAAACCAGACTGTTTGCAGCATCTGCTCTTTGACTCTCCGGAACCTCCTGGATCAATACCACAAATGCTTATCAACTGAGGCCTTATTGACAATAAGTAGACAAATAACCGAGAGGGTAGTTTTTTCACGTCGCAAGAGTATTATCTTCTAGACCAGATAATTTACTCATTGATTTTTATTTTTTTTATTTTGAGTATACCTCAATAACCATGGGGCATATTATCCAAATTTGGAAGAAATAAAGCTATTTTACCGATCAAAAAAAATATAAAACTGAGTTACATGAATGATAATCTTTGTCAAAAGGAACTAGGGTTTACCATCAGCATCTTTGAAACATTACTTGCACCGAAGACTTTGTGAACGGAAGCAAACTTTTGGGGTTCATGGGGTGAGAAATATGGAGAAAAGGGGCATTCTTGTGCACACCGTCGTCTCAGCAGCTTACAGGCGGCGCAAGGTGTAATTGTGTTTAGGGTTCCGGGAGGCCCCAACATATGTCTCCTTCCCATTTGAGAAGAGGCATCGGATTCTCTCTTGATCTTCTTGCCTATCTCATACTCAATTCTCTCCCTGTGACCCATCAGTATAATACCAAGGAAATTAAGAACTTGCAATTCTGATAGATTTTCCCAAAAAAAATCAATATATATGAAGCAATTTGGGTTCTTAATTAGTATATCTCACATTAGCCATACTGTGTGTCAAAATTGTACTTCCAATATGAAAGCACTAGTACAGAACAAAGAGAAGGCAGTAGTATTTTCTTTTCATTTTTCCTGGTGTAAGGTTATCAAATTTTGAACTTGATAGAGTGTGTGTGGGTGTGTGAGAGAGAGAGAGAGAGGGGTCTGCCAGTTACCTTTCTCTGGACATTCGGGCATGCTTTCTGTATATGAAACTGATGTGTGATTTTTTTTTTTGAGCGTGTGTGTGAGAGAGAGAGAGGGAGACGAAGAGAAAGGAGGGGGGGGAAGAGAGAGAGAGAAGGGGGGCTAAAAGGGAAGCAGAAAGAAGTAACTGGGGGAGAAAAGAGTGCTTAAAAGGCAAGATATAGAGAAAAAGGAGGAGGTTCAGTGTTTAATATGGAAACAGAAAAGGGAAATACATGTAAGGACTTGGAATGAGAAGGTGATTTCCTTAATTAGTTTATTTGCTGTTGAACATTGTTGTGAGGCTTGTGACCCTGGGTTTGATGTACGAGGATTCTATTAGATTACAGTCTGCAGAGAACTCAGAGCTAGATAGACGGTGATCATGGTGTGCATCAATAATTTTGGGGAGAGAGAGAGAGAGAGCTTGGTTCCTCTACAAATGCCAGCTCTGTCACGTATTGCTCACGTGTGATTCCTTACTAACTGTTGACTTTTGGAGGCACCCCTCTTTGCTTGGCTTGAATTAATGTTAGCTCTCAATGCCTTGAATATTTTACTGCATGTGGTTTTTGCTTCTTTCTGATCAGGAGAGACCCAAATGCAATCTCTCAAAATATATGGAGGAGTTACTTAAATGAACCTCAATCATACTATTAATGGTTTGCACATAAAAACTTATTTGATCATGAATTGTACCTGGTAAGGCTATGGGAATGTTAGTTTCTTGTCAATATCAATAACCACTTTTATTAAAATGACACTTTGTGGGAATCTAACTCAAAATTAATAACATTTTGCACTATCAACTTCACCTTGTAGCAACAGCTATCAATTCTTTGAAAAAAAGGCTAAGATCATATGCGAGCCTTGAGGCTGTGTTTGCTGTTTTTTTCAGTTAAAAGTGGCAGAGACTCTTGACACTATAGATTTTGAGAATAATCAGATACCGTAGATTTAAGAATAATTAGAAACCGTTTTATGGCGACGTTCAAAACAATCCAAAAGAGGGCACGCTCATGGCTATGCTCTTGAAGAGAAAGTTTTTTTTTTCCGGAAGGTGAAATGTATTAAAATAAAATAGATATACATGGGTAATCACCCACAAATTGTACATTGAAGTCACATAGGATTCAAGGACAAACATAAAAAAAAAACCCAAAAAGGTTACTCAGCACAAAAATACTTATATTCCAAAAATTTCTCTTAAACCTCGAAAAAAAAGAAAGAAGTAAACGATAATAAATATAGTTTCTTTTTAGATTCATATATAATTTAGGGTTAATAGCATTTGAGGTTCTTAAAGTATACATTTTTTGTTAGTCTAGTTTTTATGGTATTAATTTTATCAATTTGGTCCTTAAAGTATTCAATTTGTGTCATTTTGGTCCCTACATAAACGAACTGTTAAGTTTGTGACACAATGATCATGTATTGGACACGTGATATCGTATATAAAAATGATACGTGATCACTTCCGTCAAAAAACTTGATGGATTGTCTAATTAAAAATCAAAGTGACACAGATTGAATATTTTTGGGATAAAATTGATATAATGAAGGCTAAACCGACAAATATTACCTATTTTAAAGGTCAAAAATGCCTTTAACCCTATAATAATTTATCAGACATGGACTACCATTGAACAATGGTACATCAAGCTTAAACTGCAATACATTTCTTTTCCATGGGCAGACAGGGAACATGAATTAAAACTCACTGTTGTCTTTTCTTACTGTAGTGTGTCATTCTTTTGGGTCAATCTCCATTGGTAATGCGCTTTCATGAATTGTCTGGTGACTTATGGCTGTTCTCTTTGCTTGTGTTATTACTAAAGCAAGTAAGCTCAGCTTTCAGTGCACTTAAATGAGATTTAATTATGGGCAGAATTACACTAAAATTGTCTGCAAAAGTAACAGAAAATGATGGAGCAACCTTCAAGATAAATTCATCACCTTCTATAGTTGATAATTGATAGTTGAGAATAGTGACTGACTGTAACATACATGTGTTGATTTCTTTGACATACCACCAACATTTGTCACTTGTGGAAGTTATTGTGCAAAAGTATTTTTTTACTGATTTGTTTAGCAATGGGATTTAGATCCCCTCTATTATCTTTTCCCTTCAATTCTCTTCAATACAGTTCTAGATGAGTGACATGCGTAAGATTCTGAATTTCAATAGACAAAATTTTAGCAATGATAGTCCCCTTTCTTGGTTCATGTATTAACTTGTGTGATTAAGTGCATTTGTCCTTTAATCATCCAGTTGATATTATACAATCATTTACTCTAAAAGTTTAAGTTGTTGGAAAAAGATATAACTTCCATATTTATATTTCAACACGCTCTCTCGTGTGTATGCTAAATTTTGGGTCTAACACATAGAAACTCTTTTAATAATTAGGGTGACGGTAAAATTTGAACACAGAACTTCTTATTCTGATATCATGTTAAACAATCATCTACTCTGAAAACTTAAGCTGTTGATAAGAGTGTAACTTAAGTATTTATACTTCAAAGGTTTAGATTCATGTGTGTGGGTTGATCCTCCCATAAGAAAGAAATAATACATCTATAGGCAAAGCAATAGTATGTTGAATACCAGATCAACCAAATAAATTAGGGTTTATCCACAGCAATTGACAATCATGTCTATCTACTCTTCTGGACTTCCACTTGAGATGATGTTATTAGTTGCTCCAATGTTTCAGCTAGGGCAACCATATCGGAACGAGAGACTTCACTATATTATGAATAGATTCATTATCTACATATTCATGAGTCGTACAGCTTCAATACTATATACTAGGAAAACTCAACCATTTTTCTTAGTTGAACCTATACCCCTAACATCGTTTATCAGCCATTACTCATTTCCTCTAAAATAGATAGACTTGATTTGTTGACTTGATCGATCATTGTCATTGATTTAACTGTGAGTCTCGGTATTTAAATTCACTACTTATTTAATGGTTGTGATTGATCAAGTAAATATTTTAAGTCTGACCAACATTTTTCTTGCCCAAAAAAAAGAGAAAATAAAAATAAACTCAGATTAAAGAGAGTGAGAAGTCAAGTTGAAGAGAAGTAGGCCTTGAATCACATACAATTAATGGGAGGCAGATAAGAATTAGTGACAGTGAGTTTGGGGCATGTTACTTCAAAGTGGGTGGTGAACGGTGATGGGGGAGGGAGGGAAACACAGAAAAATGGTATATCTTGATTTTATTAATTTATTCTTGTGTTTGCTTAATTTGTAAGGAAATGGCACTATCGATTCTTGTTTGACCCGTATTTTAAGGCATGTAAGTCGCTACACTGTTCACTTGGCCTCAACCTAACTTTCTTAGCCCCCCCCCCCTCTCCCTCTCTCTCTCTCCAAAACCGTCTATTTGTTTTCTGCCTATTTGTATCTAGTGCTTTAATCTCCTTTAGAAATGAAGTTATTAAGAATTACAATATCAAAAAACCGAACTAATCTTGTAATATTTTTATTTAAATAATAATTTAATTTTTTAACAATGCAATTTAAATTAAAATAAAAAGAGAGATAGGTGTGGATTGCTATGGTTGTTTGACATTGTGGAGTGAATTGCTGGAGTTGTTAGGCATTGGGGTTCATGTAGAGAAGTTCATAGTTTTGGGCGGGAAAAAAAAGTTATAGGATGAATTTTGTACTATTGGATCAAAATAGATGAACATTAGATCAATCTTGACCGTTGTTGTGTTTTTATAAATAAAGAATTCAATTTCTGAACTATAACATTGAATAAATTGCTTAAACATAATATTTATATAGTCCATCTAAAAGATAATTAGAAATATGTTTACTTTGGAAGTGAGTAAAGTTGCTTTGTTTTCAAAGCCCAAGTTTTAAATTGAAAGAGAATTTAACTTTTGATATAGGTAAAACATTCCAGTCATTAAATGGTCAAAATACATGGGAGTGATATCAAGAAAAACTACCTCTTTCCATGAATTTAGGGCTCAAATCTAGCTATCACATACATGAGCTTTTGCCTCGAAATTGCTTTTACATTTTTTTTATTTAATTAGTTTCTTTAATTATTGTTATTTGTGGTTGATGTGCAGTGAGCAGCCATGTTGGTCCAATCCAAGTTGTGAAGGTACTACTGTTATATAGGCATGTCAACGAACCGGGTTTAAATCAGATTTTGATTGATTTGAATTTGATTTTAACTATGAAGTTCGATCTGAGTCTAATAATCTAACGGATTTTATTTCCGTGGTTCATATCTGTAATTCATTAACAATATGAGAATCTGATCTGATCAAAATAACTTAATTTGATTAAATTTTAACAAATTACATCTAAATTTTAATTAAATTTCCTCAAATAATCAGTTAATTACTTTAATATTTATACAGAAAACTATAAATATTTCAAATCGGATATAGGTATGTCCAAATTCAAACCCGCAAAATATAAGATATCAAGTTTAGGTTCCGGTTTAGATAATCAATAAAAAAATATCAATCCGTATTCGGCTAATTGAATTTGAGTTTAGATTAGATTAAATTCAAAATCCGATCCATTGACAAACCTATTACTATATGACAACTCTCTTTTTTGACCTAGTTCGTTGACTAAAATCACAATGGTTCATGTACAAGTTATTACTAGAGTGTTTGGTATGTTAAAGTATCAAAAAAATTATGCCACAATAAAATGACACTATTTGGGATCAATTTTAACATTTAGCCCATCTTTTATTTTAATTGTAAGTTGACTCTAATAAAATGGTACTGGTTTTTTAAGTTGTCGGTGTATTTCAAATGAGTTGTAAGTAATATTTATCTGATTGTAAATTTCAATATAATACCAAACTCTATATTGAGGGGTTATCCTTCTTATCATGGTACTACAGATTGCCAGAAGAAAGAAGACGAATACGAAAAAGATGATAGATGAGAGGAAGAGGGGACTTTAATGTACAAAAAGCAGGGCCATAAGCTACTTTAGGTTTTAGCCGACTTCCCTAAGAAACTTACAGAGAAACGTCCAGGTGCAACCAGCAACCCAGTTTCAATATTTGGCCTATGTCGGGTTTTTTTGTACTGCCGAATTTAGATTGGTCACTGCCGAGGCCCAGTAAATAGCCCACAGCCCATGGGTTGACCTGAAGTCTGGTAATTATCGGCCCATAGGCTGAGTTCGTGTCGAACTATTTGCTTATCAAGTCTCACAAATCTACACGTTTATTACTTAATTCAATTAAGACTAAATTGAAATTGATTATTTTCATTTTAATTTTGTGTAGAATTCTCGTATTTAGAATTGTTGCACCTAATTATATTGAGTTCCTCTGCAGACCTGTGGTACCCACTAAAACATTGCAATGGGCTGCTAGGAAACCAAGTCCAGGCCCACAAAAAAGGGCTGTTGAGTCTTCTTTCTCCCACTGGTGGTCGGGTTGGTCCAATATTTTGAGTTGACCCCTTTTTTGAGATCCGAATCCGAACGGTAGTACCAGTAGGGTCCAGTAGGATAGATTTGCCCCTTATCCACATTATCTGCTGTCTTTTGTCCATTCCCATCCTCACGCACTCAAAAGTGAAGAAACACACACACACGCACAAACACTGACTCTCTCTCTCTCGTTTCAGCTCACAAACGAGGAAGAACAGTGAGATTTTTCTGGCCGACGAGCTTTGAGAGATGCGAAGAGCTTTCAGATTCAAGTGTATAGCTTAAATCTGGGTAGAATTTTCGATAAAAATGTCTTGCCTTTACATCACTTCAGTCTCATCATCCTCTGCGGTTTCCATTTCCCGCAAATCAATTCCATTCACTGGTGCCCGTTCAGTCTCTTCAAGGCCCAGAGTCTATTGCGCTCTTGGTGGTGAGTTTTCTTTCTATTGTTTAATACAAAACGTTTCGACTTAGGTTTTGACTAAACTAATTGAAACGTTTCGCATGGTCTAATTAATGTCTAAATGGATAATTTCGTTTGTGTATATGTGATCATTTTACTGAAATATATGTTATTTTGCTGTTGAATGTTACTTTGGGCAGTTTTCAATTATTTTTTGAGCTCTGTTTGCCAGAATAGAATTGAGGTATTGTGATTTCGAGGAAAAATACGTCAAATTAGGAACTAATTGTTCCCCAAATCACATTTCCGAGGGTCGAATTCGATGCTTTCAACCACAACTTTATCTACTTCTTTGTGTTCCTGTGTTAAGTATGAGACTTTGGTTGGATAGATAGGATAAAATAGACTTTGATCAGGTACAGTATGTTGAGCATGTCAAACAGCGGATTTGTGGCAAAGTATAGAAACAGTTGCATTATATACAAAAGGAACAATGCCTGTATATCAACTCAATTAATTGTGTACAGAGTCCTATTCTTTTGATTTTACATAACTTTATGGATGACGAAAAAAAGAGATTGATAACATGGGTTATTATCTATGAAACACGGATACTTTGTTGAGATTGTTGTCCTCGTATCGGATACAATATTCATCTGATACTTAAGAATATGTATCAGATACTCCTCCTATGTATCCGTGAATACTGCGTTGAAGTTATATGAGTATTTTGTAAGTTTTATCTACTATTACATGTCAAAAGAGAATAAAATGAATCTATTACATTATAATCTAAGCGATAAATTCTTCTAAATAAAACAACTAAGTAAATATTACTTTTTATTCCTTTAATTAGTCACTTCATTTTTGTGAAAATACCATAATGATATGTTATATACTTTTTTTCTATAAAAAAATTGTAAATTTTCCTTATTATGTTTAAGAATTACCAAAGTATATAATTATTAAGTCGGTACATAATAGTAAAAATATGAAATATATTTTGTTATAGACGTATCCTGACCGTATTCATATCCGTATCCATGCTTCATAGGTTATTATTCGGTGTTATTATGCATTGTCTATCTTCTGTTTCTGTTTCTCCGCAAAATAAGCATAGCAGCAAAAAGTTAGGGAGTAAACAGCCAATCATCGACATATAATTGTTACATTAACAGTTTTCATACAAAATTGACCCATACACTAATGTTGCATTTGGAAACATGGAATTTGTGCCTTGGAATTGGGATTGAAGATTGGATATGTTTGTATTTTGATTATTCCTCCAAATGCAATTTCAAAGCAGGCAGGTGTTGCTTGGAAATACAGCTAAACTGATGTTATTGGTATATCTAAGCAATAGTGTTGATTCATTAAATCACATTGCGAGTTTTTCTCTTTCCTTTGGGTGTTTACAAATTGCTCAGATCGTCATGTCAGATTGTAACGCTCTCATTCTCTTATTCTTACATTTGTATTGGATTTTTACTTCTTTTGCACCCTCTTGATGGGTAAGCTTTTTATTTCTGTGATCCATGACAAGTAAGCTTAATATGGGTATATTTTGCATCTCTCTTTCGTGTTTATTTTCCAGGGACTGTTGCAGAACCAAAACTTGTCACTGCAACTGAACCATTGCTCCTTAATGCTGTTCGTGGAGAAGAAGTGGAAAGACCCCCTGTTTGGCTAATGAGACAAGCTGGGAGGTACATGAAGGCAGGTTTATTTGGCTACAGTTTTGAAATGGGTTTCTAAAATTTAGTTGTAGGTTTATTCAGCAACTGTCTTGGGTAATTTCACCAATGCCTCATGTTCTCTAAATTTTGTTTGAAACTTCATTTAGGATGAAGGGATATGAAATGCTGTTCACTTTTCTGCTTTAGCTTGTCAAATAGATTGTCCTTCTCATTTATGTGCATAATATGTCTTTGCTTCCACAGAGATTGATATGTGCATAAAGGTCAGCTCCTCGTAAGAGAAGGCAATTACTATGTTTTATCCTGCTTTGTTATGGGGCAAGATGAAAGACTATATCAAAATTGAGACTACATATTTCTGAATTTGCATTATGTATTTCCCGCTATTCAATCTTGCTTTGGAGGAGGATGTGGCTGTTGGAAAGTATTGAACTATATACTCTTTGTCGTGGGATAAAGTTTTTACTCTAGCACACCAATGTTCTTCAGCTCTCAAGAATGTGATAATGTGCCTCTGAAAAGGTCCATGACATGCGTTTACATACTAAGATAAAATTTACCTAAAGGAAACACTGATAGTTATTTATGTTTTTGGCTTTTACAATCCCCGTGGGGTAGTATTTGACTTGCTTGATTAGTATTTATTGTATTTTTTTCTTTTTCCCAATGGAGAGGATTGCAGTTAATAATCCAATTACCTGTTTTTATCCTATTTATGAGTGCCTGTATATGCTAGGTTCAACTTGGATCTCATTTCGTTTGTGTATCTTGTGACAGAGCTACCAAATTCTCTGTGAGAAGTATCCATCTTTTCGTGAAAGATCAGAAAATGTCAATCTTGTGGTGGAAATTTCTCTACAACCATGGGAAATTTTTAAGCCTGATGGGGTAATATGCTTTCTGGAAATCATACTAGATTTTTTATGCTTGAGCACTTGATGGGCTAATATACGCAACTCACAGTCTTTTTACCTTTAATTTCAATCATTTGTAAATAGAAACACCCTGCTTCCAAAGTGCTGGTGGTGAACAAAATATTTTTTTTTTGTACTACATGTTGACTGATATAATCCTTTTTCTTTTCATAGACATGAACTATTACCTTTATTTATTTTTGTCATATCCATTGTTGTTGCAGGTCATTTTGTTCTCAGACATCCTCACCCCGCTATCAGGGATGAACATACCTTTTGACATCATTAAAGGCAAGGGTCCTGTCATATTCGATCCTTTACGAACAGCTGCTGATGTTGATCAAGTGAGAGAATTCGTTCCTGCAGAATCAGTTCCATATGTTGGGGAAGCATTGACAATCTTGCGAAAAGAGGTATTTTCTTCTGAATTCATACTCTTACTGTTTCTCTTGGTCTGCACTCTATGCTCCATTCTGATTTAGGCTATTCAATACATGAGACAGAAACTCATTGTAGTTTTCTGAATGAACTGAGGGTTTTAGGGAAATGAATTCCAAGCTCATTTTTTTGTAATTTCATAGACAATACCATAGTTGTTAAATTGCGATTCGTATCGTGAATCAAAATCTTAAATTTGAAAATCGTGAATCGTAAGATTCGACACAAAATTTGAACAAAAATAAAAAACAATACTACATATTTAAAATAGTCAAAATATTGAATGTTGAATATTAGTGCATTTTAAAAATAATCAATTGGCATAATCACGTCGTCTAAATGGAAAATCGCTAGTCTTTTGCTTCATTTTCATTTTTTTGCTTAAACATTTTCAAATTCAACAACTTGAAAAAAAAATCATTAAAGAACCATGACTATTCAAAAACCAAAATAGTGATAACCAGTATAGATTAGATTACAAACATGAATGGAAAAAGAACAAATAAAAAAATTAGGGAGAGAAAATTGATTGGGAGAAAGCATACTGACCAACATTTTGAAAAAAAAAATTAGAATCTAACAAATTACCCATGAAAGAATTGAGAACAAAAATCAACCGATGATGCGAGAGCGTTAGTCGTGACCTTTAGCTTTTAGACAACACAAGACAAGTTTTAGACAATGTCAGAGAGAGAACGCGCAAAGAGGTTGAATTTTTATTAGAGCGTGGATTCCTCTGCAAACAAAACAACGACGTTGTTTTACTGTTTAAGGAACAAAACGACATTTTTTGGGCAAAAATTTGGGTTTTAAAAAAAAATGATTGAATCGTACGATTCGTGTTATATGAATCGAATCGTATGATTCAGGTGCAATTCAACTCTAAAACGATTCTCATATAAGACACGAATCATTTTGTCTCTGTATCGAATTGCGAATTGTACGATTTTGATACCTATGGACAATACTCATTAAAATTTAAGGGATTACCTATTCGCAGAGACATTGAATAAAAGTGATTTTTTTTTGTCTGAGGAATCTAAAAGCTTGAGAGAAAAGGATGCTTTCTTTGTCATGGTCACTGTCCAAATCATATTTTATTCATGTAGTGACATGAGAATTCTTATTACATCACCTGTTCGGACCTTGAAAGTTATGGACTAGCATTACCTTATTTTGGTTTTCTTCATGTCTGAGCTGACACTTATCTTACAGACCTTATCGTTTCTCTATGTTAGGAGATAGCATATATATCTAAGTGTTACAATTATTCTTTTGCTTCGATCTGCATATCTCCGAGGGACTTGAAAATGTAGTAGTGAATTCAATGCTCTATTGTGGTTTGTCTTAAGATATTGACTGTATTCACCCTTTCTATACCATATCAGGTAAATAACGAAGCAGCAGTGTTGGGATTTGTTGGGGCTCCTTTCACCCTGGCATCATATGTGGTTGAAGGTGGCTCATCAAAGCATTTTACCCAAATAAAGAGGCTAGCTTTCTCACAGCCCAAGGTAATATTACTGTCCTGTGTTATAGGACTACCAAGTCAGCAGAACTGCATATTTGTGAAAATGCAACTTGGAACTGTTTCACCGCTAGAGGTTTATTGCACACAGATTTATAGTTCAGAGGTATACATAAAAGTGCACTGATTTCAAAATTGGTTCTCATTATGAGAGTCGGAAAGGTTTACTGCAATAGGCCCACTAATTAATGTTTGCTCAGGTCATAAAGGGAAAAGGTTTCTATCTTGCTTGAAGACAGGGAATTGATATTTCACTTCCCTACTAATAATTGAAGGGCTTAGTAAAAAAGCTAATAGGGGCTCAAAAAGGATGGATGTCTTCTGTGTTTGAAGGAGCAGGAAAGAGAGAGTAACATATGACCCCAAAATAACAGAGGTAAGGGAAGTGCCATTATGATTATTTATCAGCGTGAAGACCACCCATGATTGTAGGACCTACTATATGATAGCTGTTGGTGACAAGTCTCATAATGTGGGTAAGGCTAAAGTTAAATCTGCCTTGGAATATGAAACTTGTGATGATTGAGAAGGCCGTCGGACTCGATGATTTTAGACTATTTTGGATCTCTTTTCTTCTTTGGTGGATGTTGGTTTTTCTTTTTTCTTTTTTTTCTTTCGTTGTGTCATTGTAAGTGGGTTGCTGCGGTTGGGTGGGGGACAACAAAGAGGTACCGAATTAGGTGGTCATGCACTCGTAATTTGTGGTGTTTTACTGGTAATTATGGATCATTTTTATTTAATTCCAGAAATAATTGTGCTTTTAGTTTAGGTGCCTTGGAATACATGGCTTGATACCCGAGGCTATAGGCAAGTCATGGTAGCTTTTCATATTGGAACATTCTGCTGGTTACCTTCCCCCAGGGGGGGGGGGGGGGAGAAATTCTGCCAGTCTATTTATGGTTTCATGTTGGAACTCTTACCTGTACCAGGGCATTTCTTTTAATGAGTTCTTGGAGAAAAATCAATGTGACATAACACCACCCTAAATGGCATCTTGTAGAAATGATATTTGTCACTTGGCAGACATATGTTTATCTTTATATATTTGATTATCATCATTATGTGATAAAAAGGAGTTCCCTTATCTTTTTGGCCTTTTTCTTTTCTCCTTAATATATGTTGGCCTTTTGCTTTTCCCTCATCTTTTTTGTCTGTAGGTCCTCCATGCACTACTGCAAAAATTTGCAACCTCCATGGCGGAGTATATCAAGTACCAAGCTGACAATGGAGCTCAAGCCGTTCAGATCTTTGACTCGTGGGCCACTGAGCTTAGCCCAGTGGATTTTGAAGAGTTCAGTCTGCCTTACTTAAAGCAGATAGTGGATTCTGTAAAACTAACCCATCCAAATCTCCCATTGATCCTTTATGCAAGTGGATCAGGAGGTTTGATTGAGAGACTACCCTTGACGGGCGTTGATGTGGTGAGCTTGGATTGGACAGTTGATATGGCTGAAGGTCGGAGGCGATTGGGACCTGATGTAGCGGTACAAGGGAACGTGGATCCTGGCGTTCTTTTTGGCTCGAAAGAGTTCATCACCAGTCGGATAAACGACACAGTGACGAAAGCGGGGAAAGGGAAACATATTTTGAATCTTGGCCACGGCATTGTAGTAGGTACACCAGAGGAAAATGTTGCTCATTTCTTTGAGGTTGCTAAAGGAATCAGATACTAAAAGCAGTTGTTAGACTGGGTGATTTTCTGTTTTTGTTTATTCTTTTTTATTTTTGTACGGATCCAATATGAAGAACATTTAAGAGCATTCAAGCTAACAATCCAAGTTTCCACTATTACTGTTGATTTCAGGCTTGCCTGATAATTGTAGATCCTACCTGTAAATCCAACACAAAATTGATACTAAATTAGTAGGTTTGGATTTCACTTTAGCAGGTTTGGGTGCATTTATTAGACATGTCAACAAAAGAATCAGCACGAGTTCACTAAATATGAATCATACATGATATAAACTTGAGAATACATGACTTAAATATAATGATTATAAATAGGTTAAATAAGAATTGAATAAATTTTGACATAATATAATTTAAAATTTTGATCCGGTAAATTGTTTGCCCTGTCTAATACTGTAGACATTTTCAAGAAAAAAAAAGTGGAGCAATTAACACGGAATGAAACTTATTATGGCATGCCAATTTGTCGTTGTCATTTCATGTGCATGAACATTGAAGGAGAGTGAGATCTACTTCAATATTTTTCTTTTCGATTCTTCTTAGGGGAAGTTTATTGTTTATAAGTAAGTCTCGTGTTCATACTCATACACGTTGGGTTATTATATTTTAAGTAAAATTAATATATATAATATAATATAATAT
>CM042201.1:17961657-17974299 GCA_023539305.1 Ilex asprella
GGCAGTGGTGGGGGTAGTGAGGGTGGTGGTGGAGCGGTGGGGGTGGTGGTGATAGAGGTAGTTTCAAATATTAATTTTTTTTTTTAAAATACTTATGAGAAATAATTCTTATAATTACACTTAAAAAATTACTTCAAACACATCTTTAGGGCTTATTTTCTCTATTAAATTTGGAATACTAATATTAGTCGTCGGATTAACTTTAAAGTAAAATTTAAATAGATCTCAACCACGAATAGCAAAAGTCATTTTGTTTATCTTTTGAAATTTGAATTGTTTTGTACTTTATTATATAGATATAATTAAAACTTTATCTACAACGTAATCTAACATAATTTAATTAAAAGTTTGTCTCCCACAATATCATGCAACACAACATAATGTAACATAACATAATCTAATATAAAAATATATATATATAAAAACACAAAGATCTATAGCTAAAACTATGAAAAAAATCCAAAAAAAAAAACAATTTTTAAAAGAAAAAATTATTTAATAATATGTAGATTTATATTCACATAAATATATATATATATATATATATATAATTACGAGTAAAGCTGGACCGAGAGGGGCAGGGTAAGTGTCAGTCCATCTCCATCTTCATCCTCGCATAGGTTTATACGGATATCTATATAATAAAGTAGCTAGATTTTTTTGTCTCTAGCTTTTCGTGGCTCAGATCGCCTGAAGATTATTGATCTAACGGTTCTCATACCAAATTTTTCTAAGACTCCTATTACTCATCTAACTCTCTTTATATCTATCTTATACTCTCTCTCTCTCTCTCTCATATTATTATCTTATTTTTTCTGTTTTCCAAGTGTTATTTTTTTATTATGTACTCCATAAAACATATGAAATTACATGTGATGCAATTATTTATTACATAAAATTAATTCAAAGTTGTATATATCTAAAAATATATATTTTGCTACTTGTTTCTTAATTTGTAAAAAACACTTAATGTAAATAAAAAGTAGTACACATTTTTCACAATTTGACTTTTTTATCTAAGTTTCACATCTTTACTTGAATTGGGTCTTAATTGATTTAGGGCCTAAATTCCTCTAAAATTCTCATTGATAATGGTTTTTATATAGATTATTTTTTTTAATATTTTCTCTATTTGTTATAATTTTGTTACTAAATTTTTTTAAAATTTTTCGAACTATAAATTTTTCAAAATGTTTTATCAACTTTTTAATTTACTTTCACTTATATTCATGTGAACTAAAGATTTTTGAGTTTAACAAGTAGAGGTGAACGATTTTCTTAAAAAAAAGTTAGGGTGAACAATTGGTTTAGTTTAAGCATGTGTGGTAGAATCCTGACCAAAAGAAAATTTATCAAATGATATAGTAAGAGAAGATACGTTATGCTATGAAAAAATCTGTATTTAAATTTTATAGGTTAAAATGCAAAATTTTAAGTTTACATACTATAAGAAAAATTATAATTTAAGATCAATTTGATGTTGGTTTAATCAACATCAAATAATATTAAACACGAAACGAACCTTATATTGTAAATTGACATTTAATTTTGTCCAATTTATATTCAACTTTGTCTAATTAATATCAAATTAATTTTTTAAAATTAATATCAAATTAATATTAAAATTCATTTAATCATTTTTTTGAGTACTAAATTATATCAATTTTTTGGGTACTAAATCAAATCTTATTTTATTTTATTAAAATTTTAATTTTTTTGGCTTTTAAAATTGTAGAAAGGCAATTATAAAAAAAATAATTTTTTTGGGGAATAAAATCATCACTTTCCGTTAGTAATATTGAAGGAAGTGAGACATAGGGGTTCTCTGTGTAATAAATTTTAAACTTTGGGGATCTCCATGTCATTTATAAAATATCATGGGAGTGTTCGCATTGTCAAAATTCAAGGGAAGTTCGTATTTTTTTCCCTATTTTTTAATGAGATACTAATTTATTATTATTTTATCATAAAAACTTGAATTATTATATTTCTAATAAAAGTAGTTATTGGTTAGGAAGGTTTGTTGGTAGTCAAAAAATAAATGTGTGAGAGTATATTTTTGTGTATATTTATATGTGGAGGATTAAAAATTTAGTAATTAATTTTATAATTTTATTGTGTCATTTGAGGTTGAATGGTGATAATGGTAAAAAATTCATGAGTTTTATAAATGAGTAAGATTTGGTTGATTTTATGTATCACTTAAAGATTGTGAATTTAATTGTGTGATGTTAGTAATTTTTTTTTGCTTGAGATATTTATTACATTGGGATATGGTAGATTGAAATACGGTGATTGAGTTTATAATTATATTCTGTTATTGGATTGAGTGGTGGTAAATGTGATAAATTCATGAGTCTTATAAATGAGTAAAATTTTATTTATTATTTAAAAATTATAAATTTTAGTGGATTATGTTAATATTTTTTTTTTTTGGAGGTATTTGTATATATGGTGTTGTTTTGAAGAGTTTTATATATTTTTACGACAGTTCTACTAATACGAAGGATATGATCGGCGATATATTTCGAGTCATTTTAAAAGAAAAATTGGTATAAATATTTTTAGGCCATTTTTTTTAAATTTAGACAATTGTGTAAGAATTTTTTTTGTTTGTTATATAGTGACTTCAGGCACGGGATAATGACCGGTTCTCATATATGAATATATATATATATATATATATATATATATTCATATTCATCGTCCAGACCACTACGTCCATCTGAATTTGAACAAATATCTAATTTTTATCCTACCGACAGCCATGCCTATCCATTAATACTCAACATGAAAGAACAAGGGACGGAAAATGGGAGCCATAAGCGACACCTGCTTGATATCTTCATCGGCTCTTACATCTCCACTCGAGAATGGTGCGTTCTTCTTGTCCTTGCAGAAGAAGAATAAGCTATCTTCTTTCAATTTTATCAGGGTCTCAAGGAATTCTTTCAAGTACAAAAGAATTTCTTGTAAACTCTCCGACGGTGGAATTGAGATGAAACCCACAAGCAATGAAGTCTCAAGCAGCTCCAAGAACAAAATGGAAGAGTACAACATAGCCATGAAGAGAATGATGAGGAACCCCTATGAGTATCACCATGATCTTGGTACAGTTTTCTTCTTCTCCACAGTTACTTTGCTTATTCACATCTCATTATGTTCTCTTGAAATTCATCTGTTAGTTTTCTTTTGGGGTTGAATTGAATCTACCACATGATTATAATTAACTATCAGAAGAAGAAATGACTTGGGTTTAATTTATCTTATCCAAGCAGTTCTGGGTTTTGTTGTTCTTGTGTTTTATGTGAGTTTATAATCTATCTTGGAGGTTAATATAGTGTGGTTATAAGATTTTTGCTTCTTTACATTATTATTATGTAGTCCTTGAGTGTCTACTGACATTGAGCCAATGGATTGACAATTCAGATCTTTTGCACTTTCTGAAACTAGTCATTTCTGGTCGATTTTTACCTTTCAAGTTCAACGTACACCTTTTGGAATTAGATTTGTTTATGCCCAACTCTCTACAGTAAAACATAAGATATGGATGATGTATAGAAAAGTGGATCTAGATCTGTTATATTATATATATATTCTTTTTAGCTTGGAATAAGTAATGTCACATGGATTGAGTATAGAATATGGGTCCTTTTCCAGAGGAGGTTATGCCTCTTTAACACCTCCTCTCCAAAATCCCCAAAAACACCCTCAAAAAAAAAAACGAAAATGAATAATTTTACTGATTTACTTTTACCCTGGACAATGCTACTACCTTTCCTTCCCTTTTTTCAATTAACAACTAATCATCATCAAATTTGGAGAAATGGGTCCTTCATTCTCACCTCAAGCCACTAAATGGCTTCTGTAGGATGCCATCATAAGTTCCATTCTAATGAATTAAGCATGGTCATGTAGCTTTAGGACATCTGAACAATGTCACAGGTGATCATCGAATGTGCAACTGGAGCCATAATCATTTGTTAAATTTTCGACTTGAGCTATTGATGCAAGTATGACAGTTTCTTTCTTTTTATTGTAAATATCACATAAATCAAATAAGTTCACATTATTTGTGAAGAGGGATTTGCATTTGATAATCTCTGTTCATTCATGAAGTCAAATATTTCTATGAAGCTTCTTGTGGAGAAAGTCCATGAGAAGTTAAGGTGTCTTTCAGGGATCTAACAAGTCTTGTATTGGCTTCAGGCATGAACTATACATTGATTACTGAAAACCTGATCGTGGGTTCCCAACCTCAGAAAGTTGAGGACATAGATCATCTGAAAGAGGAACATAATGTTGCCTACATTCTTAACTTGCAGCAGGACGGAGACATTGAGTTTTGGGGAATAGACCTGCAGTCTATCGTAAACAGATGTAAAGAAATTGGAATTCGTCACATGAGAAGGCCTGTAAGCAAATCTTTCCTTAGTTGTAAGCATTCTCTCAACAAAGGAGACCATAAAGTAAAACATTGATGGAAATCAAATGGGGAACTATGTTCTATAAGGTATTTGGCCCCTTGAAATTTGCATGTTCACAACTTGTGTTTTAAAACTAAGTCCACATGCCTAGAAGCAGCTAAGGCTACACAAAAGGTTGCACTCTACTTATTTTGAACTCCCATAGGATTAATGTTTTATTTTTTTCAACTTGTGGATTACATCATACAGTCGTAAATTTCTTCATTGTTCACTCTATATGGTTCTTCTTCATATGAACACATGCTCAAACGTGTGTCTTTGTTTCCTTGTAAGTAAATTCACAAGCTCAAAAGAAGTAAAGCCCTGGTGCTTGATTCTGGATTCTTGGCAGTTGCCTTGTCTGTCCAAAACTAGAGTGTTTAGCCTTTAGGTAACATGGAGTGAAGCAATTAAGAAGGATATGGATGTACGTATGTAAGTATAACGTCCAATCCTTTACAAAGTAAAAATGGCGAAAAAAGATACATGTAAGCTAACCCTAAAAATGTGGGAGAAACCTTTGGTTGGTTTGGTTTTATTGCTTTTTAGAATTTTCCTTACTATCTTTGTCTTATGATCATTGGCAGGCAAAAGATTTTGATCCAGATTCCTTGAGAAGTGGATTGCCTAAAGCTGTTTCCTCCTTGGAATGGGCCATTTCAGAGGGAAAAGGAAGAGCATATGTGCACTGCACTGCTGGATTGGGCAGGGCTCCTGCAGTTGCAATTGCTTACATGTTTTGGTTTTGTGGGATGGATGTAAGTCCTTTGACTCCTCAACATGTCAGCTCTTATCTCATTTTTCTCGATACTTATTAATCATAATGAGTAGGGGATGAAGTTTAAATAAGTTTAGATTCTAAAAAAATAATATCATTTTATGAGTTATTGAGGGATTTGATCAAAACTATTTGTAGTTTTTCATGTTGTGGTTTCTGGTAATGGAACAGCTAAATACAGCATACAGTACACTTACTTCAAAGAGGCCTTGTGGACCTAATAAAAGGGCAATACGTGGGGCTACTTATGACTTAGCCAAAAATGATCACTGGAAGGAGCCTTTTGAGAGTCTTCCAGAATATGCTTTTGAAAACATAGCTGGTTGGGAGAGGAAACTTATTCAGGATTGCGTCCGCTCCCTCCGCGGAATTTGAGTATGCTGGTGAGTTTTATTTTTTTGAATGCCTTATAAAATATGTACTGATGAAAGTCACAAAGGTTACAAGTCTTATGATTGCCGAAAGCAATGAACATCATAAAATTTCGGACTAGTTCAGAGTAGCTAGTTTTATTTTCCTTCTCTGTAAAAATGGAAAATATTTGTCTTCAACCTTCTAATAATCATATGAATCTTCGATCGACTCTTACGCATTTTGTAACTTTATGCATGCATGCATGCTGACAGTTATTCTCGTGTCCCATCAGGTCTGATGCGCATTGGAAGGGATCTAGAGATCAGTTTTCTAGGGATGCCTCATACAAATGTTGCATCAAAGGGCGTCATCAAGATTCAGAGTAGCACACTAATAAATAGGGTTGTTAATCAAGCCGAGCTTGAACACTATTTTAGGCTCGTTTATGAGTAAATGGTTAAACGAGTCAGCTCGTTTATGTGTAAATTAAACTCAACAAGGTTAGATTAACACCCCTACCAATAAATATATGGCACCCAGAAAATATTATTGTGTTTCGTATGAAAATTAATCTTCTTTATGCAATAAAATATTTTAATATTAATGATAACCCATTGAATAAAAACCTATGATTTTGCTATTGGTCTGCTCGGGTTAAAATCCTGGTTCTATTCCTACGGACAATGGAATACCTCACTTCTATCATCTTCGGTATATATGGTGAAACATGATTCATACAGTTGATTCCAAAAATGTTTAAATAATATTTTTTTGAATTGAGTTGAGTTGAGTTGAAGACTACATGTAAGTCATCATTAATTTCTGGTAGAGCCCCAAGCCTCGACAACCTGTTAATGTTTTATACCAAACCTTATTACTTGGCTTTTGTAGTCTTCGTTCCGATGGCACCTCTCGCATCTCCCAAGTTTTCACCATCAACCCAGGTGAATGTTATCAGCACTCACAGAGAGAGAGGATTTTATGGAAGACCTAACGAGTGCATCTGATGCTAAATAGAGCACCGTATGTAATGCTAAAATAGATCAATAATACCAATAAAGAAACTTGAGGCCACAACGGCCACATCCCTGGTTATTTAATAGAAGCTAATAAATCTATAATATAAAACAAGGTCGGTTTCGATAAATTTATCTGACGGTCTCAAATAAACTCATCAAACGGTCACCAATATCTCTCTTAAAACCATTCATATTGTACCATGCCTTCAAGCACAGGTTACCCTAGTATAATTCTAAAATAGAGCAATAATGCCAATAAAGAAACTCGTTACCACGGCAGAGCACATCCCTTGTTATTTAATAGAAGGTTAGCTCAAAACAACCACTGCATCTATAGAATTGCACACTAGCTGATATGTCAATGCAGCTAGTGCGACATATTCATAACGTACATCAAATGACATTGTGCTTGCCCTCTCATTAGAATCTAAAATTCTAGCAGAAATTATCAACAAATTTGTGTTCTCTCTTTGGTATCTATATTCTACAAAAGGTGTACATATAATTTGATTTCCGGGAAATGTCAATTGGGAGAGATGGTATGCAACTTTGCAAGTTGTGTTTGTCTCCGTCCTAAATGGAACGCTGTTAGTATCCACAAGAAGCAGACCTGATGGGGACCAAATAGAAGAAACAAGAAAGCTTCACTTTTCTTGGCAAGAGAAGATGCAAAGCAGAAAACTTACTTTTCTTTCAATCATATACAATATAATAAATCAAAAGTAATACTTTACATACCGGGAGGGCATAGAGAGACACGTTTGATTTTCTGCCACTAAAAGTGCTGAAGAGCAGCTTGTACATTCCAGCTGCGGTAGCATCTCCAAGCCTTTGAACAATCACATCTATGCACACCTGTAGAGTCATGTTTATGCTCAATTCATGAAAAGAAACTAGAGGCATTTTCTCTAACTCATACATAGCACATTGACCAGACCTCATACATGCATCATAATGTGGGGACATAAATTAGACTCCGGAATGAGATATCAAAGAGTAATTTTTGTTACTCTGAAATGAAGCTACTTGGGAAAAAAGCGAAAATTTCTGATATGAATGAACTGATGGAAGAACCATGGAGGTGGGACCTATGTTTATTAATCTTCAACAGAACATTTTCAATTACTTCAAAATAAACAAAAGAAAATATCAAATCCAAAGGGAGTTCATACCTTAGCCTTGTATTTCTCCTCCTGTGAGACAACAGTGAAAAGGAGTTCTCTTGCTGGCCTGGTTACAACATAAGTAACCACCTAAAGTAATGAAAAAGCAAAATGTTAAAACTTTCTTTGCTTTGGTATCATTGAATGACATTAGATTCAGCTTCCCTGAAAATATACCCAGCCAACCCTCTAAAAAACTAAACAGAGGAATCCCTAGTAATAATCACTCTAGATAACTGATCACTAGACAAGAAAAGCATGAGAGGCATAAACCAGGCAGTTATGAATGACAAACCTTCCGAAAGGTCTCACAGATAGCAACTGCAATCCAGGTTGGCCACACGGCTATAGCAATTAAATTTAAGAAGGCAACAAATGGTGCAGAGCAAATGGCTGCAGTGACCCCAGCAAAAGTAAGGATACGCCCCTGTACTTAAAGACGAGAAAATGAGTTAAACAGTTTGCATCAACAATAATCTATACCTCATTCCAACTTACCAAAAAAGGTGTAAATAGTTGTACACCAACAAAATACTGGGAAATGAACGGAAAAATCACAACGTTTATTCAAAACTTATTAACAATCAGAAATTTGAAGCTGGAAATGAAGGCAAATTATGGAAGGTTTATCCTGGAGTTTAACTTACTGGGTGAAAATTTTTAAAAAATTCATATTTCCGCTCCAGAGCACAATTACATATAGTACATGCAAAGCCACCTAGTTAATTCCAGAATGCTATCACAAAACTGTAAGTATTTTACCAAGTTTTTCGCATGTAATTGTAGGCAGATCAATTTATACAAAATTATACTCCTATAGCCAAATCTTCTAAAAAAGTGTCCCTCACTTGCCCCTTATATTTTTAAATCAAGTGATCGTCATGGTCTCACTAAACTCCAGTAGCAATCACCAGATTTGATCACAGGAATTTCTTGAAACCAGTAGCATCCTAGTAAATGCATAAAAAGGCAGGCATTCATAATCATTCAATGAGTGGCAGTATGGGACTACAAATCACTCTATTCCAAAATGAGAAGCTTTTCATGACACATGCAGGCTTAAACCAGGATACAAAATGCAGTACACCGATGCTCGAGCTTTTGGGTTCTAAAAAAGAGGGGGGCTCAGCAGAAAATGGAAGGGGGTGGGGAGCTGGCAGAGACGTAGAATAAGTAGAAACTTTTTAAGTGCTGAAACTCCTATATATAGCAATTGCAATCATAAAATTAGCTTTACAATGCACACCATCAGGAGCCAAGAAAAAAATATGCTATGAGACACTTGAGTGTCATTTCTTTGATCTAGCTACTAGGTATAACTTCAAAGCAACCATTATTAGCATACCGTCAAAGTAAGTTGTCCAGTAAGGATAAAAATTGCAATAAAGCTATTGATCTGTGCAAATAATCTTCTTCTGCCAACAGGACTTGCAACGGTAGTCGCAATCACAGTTACTTTCTGTAGTAGAAGGGAAAAAATAAGGGTGGAAGAGATTAAAAATAGAATTGATCATCTGTTAGAGAGAGAGAGAGAGATTACAAAATAAATCTGTGAGTAAGAAAGCCAATTCTTACCTGAAAATAGAAGAATGAAGAAACAACTGCACTCAGCCACAGGAACAACGACACATACAACAAATAAGTTGACGACACTATAAGCCGTAGTCCATCCAACATAGCCCAGAGCTGAGGCTTTGCCATAGCAGTAGATAATCTTGGGGAAGATCCTTTAACAGCAGGTTTAGTTTGTTCATCTACCTCATTACATTGATCAAGATCAGGTTTTCTATGAACCAAAACAATTCAGTCAGGTAACAGAAGAATGCCTAGCCCTTAAACGATCCCTCATTTAAAAACAGCTATTTAAGATCAATCACAAAGCCTTGCGAAAAATATACATTCAAATATGAAAAATCCACTTAAATGGCACATAGAATTTATAATCACGGCAAACTAAATACACATCACATTAAGTGCATGCCAGGCCATACATGTTGACAGTTGCAATTTCATCCAATAGCAACTTGAGCAAAGAAAATTAGTTATATCCACTGCATTTAATAAAACCTTCTATCATTATAGTTTTGGACATGCTTGATAGATGTAAAGACATATTTATAACCACCACAATGAACCATACCACCCATCCACTCAAAATAAAACGCAAAAAAGAAAAGAAACCAACAGAAATAAGAAGGAATGACAAGTTAAAGAATAGCAAACACCTACAAGATCATGCAAAGGAAACACTTGGGCTTTACATACTTAGATATCTTATCCTTACCATTGTGTGTGTGTGTGTGTGTGTGTGTGTGTGTGTGTGTGTGTGAGAGAGAGAGAGAGAGAGAGAAGGACACTATTAATAGGCATGAATAATAAGACTGTTAAAAATAGTGGCATACTATTTATAATCTATTCTGAAATTAGCAAAATGCTAATTTTTCCTGAAAGATCGTACTTTAAAGCCTGTCAACTCAAGAATAATCAAACAATATCTGGTTGTGTATTTCCAATAGAACCTATATATAAAACAAAGAGACCATGATAAATATAGAAAAATACATCAATTTATAATAGTCAAACAAAAACATGTAGCAGGAGGATTAAGAAATTAATAGAACCTGATGAGAGATAGTTCCTCAGGGAGATGAGACATATCCTTGCTAATCCTTTTTGATGACTGCGCGGCAAGTTCCATCAATAGAGCAGCAAATAGGAGTAAATCTGACGGAAAAAAAATAAAGTTGCAAGAAAGACAAAGAGAAGCAACCACAAACAAAAAACAGAACATCAAAAAAAACACAAAGGTAAATGTAATGCACACCCAAGTTCCGTAAGACAAAGAATGCTCACGTACAGGGTCCCAACCAAGCCATTCCCGTGGCAAACAATGAACCAAAAAGCTGTCCAAATGTAGCACCAGCGCCAATGAACCCAAACAATCTTGAACCTGACTGAACACCAGACAGAGTTGATATATGCACAGAACTATCAAGTATCAAGAATACTAAGTTCTATGCAGCTACATACTGACCTCACTGTCCATTACATCAATTACTCTGGCCCAAGTAGAAGATATAGTGATGAGATTAAGCAGAGCCACCTGTCAAAAAGGTGAAAATACCTATAAAGCGAAAAAATTTGGAATACTCAACAACCTGGTCAAGATAATCATGAGTAGCTTAAATCAAAATCAAACACCTTCGTACCCAAAGGAACAAGCCAATTCTCACTGAGATGTAAAACCATCCATGGTTACCCCAACCAGAAAAATGTGGAGAACTGGTTTGATTCACTTCAACCTTTAGTTCTTCTTTTATAACAGGAGACGTGGAAAGCAAATTCTAAAGTGAAAAGTCAATCCAGCAAAAAGCCCATGAGAAACAACATAAAAATCCAGTAATAAATCGTAGATCCTAGCCTAGTGCCACGGACATCTCATCTTACCTTGAAATTGGATAGTGAATTTCCAGGTGAAGAATAACTCCATAGAATGAAGAATATGACAAGGGACACACTGAAAAACCTGTATATTAAGATCAAAGCCTGAAATTTCAAGAAGCACCAATTACAAAATGATACCTGAAGGACCCCAAATTCACACTGCTAATAACCAATCACCACTCTTGGAACTGAATGTTTCTTGAAGGTAATGCACAGAAATTACATGAAATTGAAAAGATAAAAATGATTTTCTGATACCTTTGCTTTGGAAAGGTTTGGCAATGAGAAGATGAGTGTCGAAACAGGGGCGGCAATCAATGTGAGTGCCAACGACCCCATGAAAAGGCCCGGTAGATTCCCTAACCCTAATGATATCGCACCCTCATCACGCAAAGGAAGAACCACAAAGTATGCACTTAAAATCTGCATATCAAGAACTCAACCACTATCATACAGCACGAAAATGTAAGGTTCCATACAAGAACACAAAATCAAAATAAATCTCAGCAGAATGAATCATCGCAAAATCTGAGATTCATAATTTTTACAGTATACTCAGGAACGAAACAAACAAAAGTGTTAGGGTTTGACGACTTACAAAGAAGAAACAGGAGGTGGAGTAGAACAATGCGGATGTCTCGTGGGGATGAACAGTGACGAACAACGACACGATTGCTTCTATGCGAGACCTCCCAATCATCTCTCTCTCTCTCTCTCGATCTATGGATATTCGTATCTAACAGTGAAGTATGGAATCTGAATTGATCGGAAAGAGAGATTTGGATTTTCCTGAAGAATTCCGTGGAACTAGCTCCTCCGTCATTGTTCAGTTCGAAAGTCGTGACGAAAACGATGAGCAAGAAAGCAAGGTGAATGTCACTTTGAACCTTGAAAGATTGAAGAATTTTATTTTGTAATTATAAAGATCAATTTTTTCACATTATACCCTAAATTTGATAAAAATTACAATTCAAATTTCAAAAAAAAACAAAATAATTTTTACTTTTCGCGGTTGAAATCTTTTTAAATTTTATTTTAAAATTAATCCGACGACTAATATTAACACCCCAAATTTAATAAGGAAAATAGACTCATAAGAATATGTTTTGAAGAAGTTTTTAACTTTTAATAATTACTTTAAAAAAAATAGTATTTAGGACTATCTCACACCACCACCACTATTGTCGCCACCATTACCACCACCTTAGCTTCAACAACCACCACCATTGTCACCAGATTCACCACACCACCACTACTACCACACCCGTCGCCCCCACCATCACCATCATCATTCTTATCGTCCCAACACTACCATCGTCACTGCTGCTACCACCCTACCGCCACCACCACCACCCCCCATCTCCACCATCGCTGTCACCCCATCCCCAACTCTTTTACAACAACTATCACCACCATCG
>CM042201.1:17979299-18006336 GCA_023539305.1 Ilex asprella
TAAACAAATAGAATTTGATATATGGATTAAACAGATCGGGTTAAACAGGTTAAGTATGTTAACATGTCGTGTTATGTGTTAACCTGACATGTTTATTAAACGTGTTAAACATGTCAGGTTCGAGTAACACGTTTAATAACCAGGTCAGGTTAGTGTTTACATATTTCGACACGTTTATTAAACATGTCAGGTTTGTGTTTAAGAATTTTTTACACAAACCCGAAACAAACCCGACACGAAATGACACGACACGACACGTTTGACACCCCTACTAAATAGTGATATTTGGAGGCTTGGGGGCATCAAATTGAAGCTTTTTAACCATCGTGCTTGGATAGAAGCAGGCAGACAAATATTATGAATAGTTGCAGGTAGAAAATTGGATTCAAGGTCTTTGAACAACTGGACCCTTTATATAAATATGATGAGTTGGAGATTACAAAACTGGAATTTAGGACAGATAATTCTTATAGCAGCATTTCTTAGGAAAGAAATAAGAACCACTTGAGTTGCAGAACAATTTACAACATTCATATCCCTTTTTTTTTACGTAGTTCCCTGGAGTCTCTCCCTTCTTAGTCTCTCCAGCTCCTTCACCAATTGCCAATGTTCCAATGTCAGACAGATTTCACCAAAACTCGCAGACATTAACCGTCCCATTGTCAGCCATCTGCGAGACAATATTATCTCATCTCAGCGAAATTGCACAGATCAAATGGAAACCAAATGCTGAAAAGTAGAAAATCTAATACTAACCTGCTAAAGTCTTGGCTGCCTAAGCTCCGATCTGCTTGCCTAGCTGCAACTAAGTCGTCTTCTACCACCTACAGTATCAGTAAATATCATGGTCAAAATTATTCCTATCCCAACAATATGTCTAAGAAAGAACAACCATGCAACTTCAATTTAGTAAAGAAAAAGTGGGTCCAGCACAGAATTTTAAATTCCCTTAATCCAAAAGAGTCAAACAAATTACTGGCCCACCCTCATAAATTGTTGCCCAAGTCCTTGTTGAATGAATTTAGGAAATGTTGATAAAAAAACACAATTTAGGAAATGAATAGCATCCAAAGGGGTGATTTTCATTGAAGTTAAAAACACACAAGGATAAATGAACTGGGACGAGGGCTTGTGCTTATGATGGCTACACTACTCATCCTCTTATTAGGGTCAATTGCCTGCCCACTAAGTGTTTCAGAAAAATATGCCCTTGTGCATAATACCTTCTGGCACGCTCCGACAGAAATCTGATGTTACATTCTTCTGAACGTTTGATCACAACTAAAAGCCACCGGTTATTTTTGCATATGGTGCAATGACTGCAACTTTTGTACACGGATGTGGGTGTACACACGACTCTTGGTTATAAACTGACTTGTTGAGGAACTCCACAGAATTGGGAATTAGAATACTAAAAGGTCAAGGTATATATTCTGTGAAAAAGAAAACAATGTTGCATGAGAAACCATCGAGTCAGACTCAGCACAGCTGACATAGCCTTGATTGGAAAGACTTGGGTAATCCTAACATCTCATTCCATGTTTGATTCTAATCTTCATATAAGGTCATGTAAGACTATTCCTAATGTGACCTTTACCATAACATGATATAACCTTGTTGGAAGACCATATGGGCCAAAACATGGGTGAAAAATTGGTGTGCTTCAGCGAGCAACATTGGTGCAGTGTTTCAGCCAAAAGCAAGATGAGAATTCCGTATGCCATTATGATTTATGACACCTAAGCGAAGGAGATCCATACCAAACAATTTTGGTATTGCCTCAAGTCCCGGCATTTTGTCACCCAGATTAACGTGTCCAAGTCTTAAATTTCGTCAACTTGCCTGACATGATGAGATGGCTAGAAACCTCATTTCCAGGTAATAAAAAATTTAAGAAGTGTCCGCTCCCTAGCATACGCATGGCTGCATCTCATTGCAAACATAAAGCTTGTACTAGAGATGGAAGTAGCTTAATTCATACCTTCTGCATTTCTGGCCCAATTGAATGTGGCAACGATCTAAGTGTAGCCAGGTACCATCTCCAAGCTTTCAATGTTTCTGCATCCACAACTTCAGAGGAATCCACTGAAGATGGATGGAAAGGCAGAACTAGATCAGCAGGCAGAATATTTGATTTCCCCTCAGAGATAATCAGCAATTGAATATCTGCCGCCATCTCCATTTTATAGTACGTGAAATCATACTCCACCTGATAAAACCAAGAAAAATTAAGTACATATATAATATATAAGAAAGCATCTGTAAATTCAATCAAAGCAATCTGCAAAGGACAAGCACCCCATAAAATCTGGAATATACCATCAGAAAGAACGTACAGGATTTTTTTTTCTAGTACATGTAAAAATTACTTCTCAGACTTTAAATTCAAGGTTAAACTATACAAGCATGGCACAATTTGAAAATTACCTTCTGCAACTCCACTAGGTTCTTTAGAGTTCTTGCATTATCAACCCCAGTAGAGTTGAGAGTCCCTGCTTGTAATTGGGACTCATCGATTGTTAAGTGCGAGCCCTCAGCTAACTGCAGAACTCCAGACACCAGTCTAGAGCAATAATCATAGTGTTGAAATAAAACATTAGTCAATGTCCCATACATTGAGACATTACTAACCAGGAAACACTTCTTCCCAGTTTTCAAAGTTAGAATTCTTCTTTTCATTAGAAATTGATAGCCCAAATTTAATATTCTAATTACCTGTTTGCTTGATAATCCTTTCTAGGGGCAAGTGTAACAGAGTTGAGATAATCCACTGTAAGAGGAATACATTGTGTGAAAGGTACAAGGTTCTTGATTGCAAGGTTGAGTCCATTCCCAAATACAGACATAGTTTCCTTGCTAAGAGAAGTAAGATTCAACGAAAACTTCCCCACAGCCAGTGAGTCTACCCTAGCATGCACCTGCAATAATAAAACTTGTTATTTATACCCACAATTGTGGCAGAAATATGCCGGGAAGATGAAAAATTTTGAGCCCCCTGGAAAGTTTGAAATCGGATGCTTTAGCATAAGAAATTGCAAGCTGAGATATGAAGATATAAACATAATAGTATGGATGTTATCACGCATGATATTAAATTAAAACCATGATTGTAAGACGTATTGGTATACCCTAGACAAGAGATGCAATAACACGAATTGAGCTGCCACAGTGTCATTTCCAAGGACATCTGTAAGATGTCTCAGCAGTCCTTCCCTTATCCCTTTCACCAAATGAGACTTTGGCTGCAGGATCACAAAATAAAAGCTTAGCTGAGATAAGTGGCAACTGGAAGCAGAACCCAAGGAAATAACCATACAGATAAATAAAGACATTAGGCAGAATAACTATCAGTCATAGAGATATGTTGGTAAAGTTCCACTTACCTCCAATGTGTGGGAGCCAGAAAGAAAGTCATCAATTGCAAGCTTTCGATGCACAAGACAATGGAGCCGAGGCACCTATGAAAAGGATTTGTTACAACAAATTTTGTTACCAGCCTAAAAAAAACTGCCATGGAAAGGCAATAATTTAACTTCATGTACTTAAACTAACAAGATCCAAACTCCCGATGCACCTGAAGATATTGACACAAGAAAAAAAAAACATGCAACAGCTGTGTAGGAATTGAACCATAAAATCCAAACATGATCCAGGCCGATATGATTTTTTAAGAAATAACTTTTCAATCTTGTTTTATACAATCAGAATTCTTGCCCTTACCATGTATCAATTTTAGTCAATATTAATATTAAAAGAGTCTGTATCCCGCATTGATTAATTAAAACCACCAATGTTGGTTTATATACTTACTCCACCCATTGCCAATTGATTTTTGGTTTGATACTGTAACATAATATCAAAGTGGAGCCTTGAGTGGTCAGTGGGTCGAGTTTCTTACCCATTTGAATTTTCCAATATGCATGGTTGTTTATTTGTTGATTGACCCCAAGTGTGAGCTAGGGTCCCACGTGAGGGAGAGTGTTGTTAAGAGAGCTTGTAACCCACCCGTTCAAAAAAAATTGCAATATGTTCACTATACTTCACCTTATCTTCAAACTTCTCAAGATTACATGGAAGTAGTTATTGTTGAGACAAATCAAGATCCTAAAATGACAAAGATCTTGACGTCCAATCTTTGAGTTGTTCAAATTTGGAATTTCACCAAGTCAGCAAATGTTTAAAGTACATGAGAGGACAAGGAGTCCTTAAAAGGGAAAAGAAAACAAAATAAAAAAGCTATAAGCTTAACTTATAATACATAATAAGATAAGCAATCCTCAACAATCATCACACTTGAGGCCCATGATTCTTAATAAAAAAGGGTATTCCTTCAGAATCGGTTTGATTTGAACTCATATTTTCAAAATAACATTCAATTCCAATCTATAATTATGGTATTATGCCACAACATATCATCTTGTTACACGAGGGACAAAAGAAAAAGATTTCATCTTGTAGTGCATACAATATCTAAAAGGATGAAGTAAAAAAGTGAGGCTGAGGTTGATAACTGGATTATTTGGTCAAATGGTGTTATCTTTAATGTACATCATGTGTTGGTTGCATTTCAACAGCCCTAAGGATTTGTTGTTTTGGGTTTTTATTGAATCCAGGCAACATACAAAAATGGTATTCCTATATATCCAAGGAGTAAGTAAAACAACCTTGCTAGGAGGCAGATGAACCAAGGCATCTTCAAAATAACCATTCAGTGACTCATCAGAATTATCTTTGTCTGTCGTAACCTCTGGATCAAAAGTGAGGACGCCAATGAACTCAAAAACATCATTCAGCTTCAATTCAGACTCTACAGAGTCATACATCTGCCCAATCAAAATTTCATGAGAAAAAGGGAAACCAGTCTTAGGATGTAGGAGTTAGGAGAGCATAATCATGAATTCCAACCTAAAATGAAATAAAAAGATCAAACTCACCTTTACTAGACAGGGAAAAGAATTTCTCTCAAAATCAGGCCCCATACACACATCAGAACAAGTTCTCTCAATTGAAGACTTTTGTGGATAAGTAGACTGGGAAAGGACTCCATCCCCTCGCTGAAACAGACAAAATTTGGAGGGAAGAAAAATTCAGTCATATATAGGATGCATATACTTATGACTGTAAAAATCCGACACGACACGATTAACCGACACGAATTAAGCAGGTTTGGGTGAGATCTTAACAGGCTTGAGTAATAAACAGGTTGACACGCTAAACACGTTTAATAAACGGGTCGTGTTCGAGTGAGACCTGTCAAACGTTTATTACAAATTTATCCGTTTAACTAAAATTAATATAATAATAAATTAATAATTATTTTAAAAAATTAGTAAGAAAAAAAAAAGTAAAAAAATTAATACAAAAAAAAAATAAAGTAATAGTTCAACGACAAAGGAGGGGAGATAAGGAACACTTCAAAGACAAAGGCAAACCAATGTCTTTAATTTTTGTCCAACATTGACAAATGAGGAGAGATAGAGAGGGTTGAGTTGCCTATAAAAGACAATGACCTCTGGTCTTTTTTTTTAAGGCTTCAAGTCTGATTTTTATGAAATTTGACTAAATTTTTTTTTTTTTGAGGTAAATACAATTGGCAGTAAAAAAAAATGGAGTATCAAAATTTGTTGATATAATTTTTTTAATGTTAAACGGGTTAAACGAGTTGTGTCGTGTTACCTGTTTATTAAACATGTCGTGTTCATGCTGAGATTTTTCACCTGTTTATTAAATATGTCGTGTACGGGTTCACATATTTTTTACCCGCCACCCGTTTAATCCGACACGTTTGACACCCCTACATATACCAAACTAAAACCAAGCCAACATTCCAGCGAAGGTTTCCTATAGAAGTGAAACCCTCTCAGACAAAATCCTATTTGACCTTCAAATGTATGTTATCACTTCACTGTGAAATATGATTCTGTGTGTATGGTTTCAGAAGAAGCAAATGGAAAAATGCAACTTCTTTTAAGATTAGAACCTTCAACTTTGAGTCACAAAATAGGCTTTCAGAATTATAGGGTTGAATACAACAATAACAATGGCATGAGGGCACTCTACAAGAACTATATTTGTTGATGTAAAATGCCATCCTTGCTCTTTGAAATTCACAACCAAGGAAATTTTGTGGTTCATTGCAGCTAAAATTCAATTTAGCAACCTAAACCAGATAATTAACAGGGCTTCACTTTTCATCACGAAAAACCTATCAGATTAAATAAAAAACATCTCTTCCCATGACAAGATACTATTGATGATTACGATATGACCACGACTTACAAATGTTAACGAACCTATCCTACCTTTTGGTTTGAATAAGACTCCTTGAATAGAAGTACTAGAATATTAAGTACTCCACTCAGCCTCACCCTACGCCAAAAACTCTAGAGTGCAAAAGCAGTGGAGAGGGGTGCACAAATAGAAATGAAAGAGAAAACACAGTCAATTAAATTATCTCTGCTTACCATCTTTTTCATGCATTGGGAACCCTCAAACTCGTGATCTAAGGCCTGCCATTAAATCACAATATGTCAGATATGTATGCTGAGAACTAGCAACTCCAACTAAAGATAGCAAAAGCCTGCATGTGTATATAAGCAATCGAGGTACTATCTAAGCCTAAAAGATCTTGCACATGGGAAAGTAGTATGGCCCAGGCCTCTGCATGGATGCAAAGTTCACATAACAAGTAGTTCGAGGGCTTCTCAACCCATCTACCTAAATGAGGATTCTTGAGCAGTTGAGTGAAATGAAAAATGAATGCATGAATATAATGAAGCAAAGAGATTGAAAGTACCTGCATATCTACGTCACAAGTAGCTGTGATGTCCTCTCTGAGGCGCTTATCCCCATATGGAGATGCAATATTGGAATATGGATTTCTCATAGCTTCAGAACAAGTTTGAGTCCATGAATTCTGCCCCGGAACCTAAAATTGGAGAAAGTCAATTAACAAAATGATACAATGCTATTGTCAGCAACAACCTGTGCAGAGGCTTTACTCTTAGTGACAATTAACTGACAAAATTAACTACTTGGAAAGACCCATTGAAGTTCTTAAAACATGTCAATAGCCAAGTATCAGCAATGCTAACAACTAGCAAACATCAATGCTCAAGTCAATGGAAACAAACTTTGTATAAGCCTATGATGAACAAGAGGTAACAGGGGAAAAACAGAGGAGCAATGAAAGTTCTAGTTGTAAGGACTCACAGGAACACAATAAAGCAAACGACGCTCCCAAATCCGCATATCAGACGAAGAACCCATGGAAAATTGGGGAACATCTGCAAATTTGTTGGTTCTCCATGTTGCTCCATCCTTTAAAAGAAAAGGGCACACAATTTCAGTGGCTCAAAATTTAATTGCAGAAAGACTGATAATTCATCAGGAGAGATGAGACCAAGAATACCTTATAAGCACCAACATAGAACTCATTACCCAGCATATCTTGTATCATTCCCCGGAATCGAATCAGAGTATTGGATTGAATCCATTCAATAGTCATGGGATTAAGCAATGGAACCTAACCCATCACAAAAAAAAAAAACGAATACAACTCTTTAACAGTATTAAAAAATAACCACATTCTAAAGCAATAAAACAATTTCTAACACCACAAAAGAATATTTCGCACATAATTGAGACTTGGTGAGCAAAACCAACAAACTAGCACCATTGACGATGCAGTTCATTGAGTCTAATACTATCGATATTAATGCAATCTTTGTTGTTTTTTTTTTTTTGGGTGGTCTGATCATAATAAATTTTCCTTCTTGTTCCTGATCTGATAATACTCCAACCAAAATGAGTAACTAATACAGCATCAATAAATCAAATCAAACAAAAAAGAACCAATCGTTTGATTATCAACATCAAATATAAGCCCTAGGGTTTTACATAATCTCGGTATATACTATTCAAGCAAATCGATCAACATAAACATTGAACCAATTGAGGCATTTCGGAATTGTACCTGAGAAAGACCTCCATTGTCGAAAAGGAACTCGCGAAAGAGATCGGTAGCGCCCCAATCTTTGCCGTCAAAGGTAGCCGGATCTTTACCTGAGGCCACCGCCTTCTCGAAAGTCAATCGTACTGCTCCGACTGGGTTCACCAAGCAGTCGTACGGTAGGCCCACCATTGCTCTCTCTCTCTCTCTCTCTCTCTCTTTTCGTGCGTTGAGTGGAACTGAAACGCGATTGGCAGCCTCCCGCACTAACAGTAAAGTAAGTCTATTTTCCCGCCAAATCTAATGGGTTGTGTATTTCCCGCCAAAATGGTCTACGATAACGGTAGCTAAAGATCACATATCACATATGATGGTTAGCCGTTAGCTTTCCTTTACTGGATAGATAAAATTTTTTTGGACTAAACGAAACACACCATTACAACACCGGAGCAGGGTATAGCTGTTGATCTAGCAAAGATCGAGACCGTGATAAAATGAGAACCACCGAAGAATGTGTTCAAAATACGTAACTTCTTGAGTTTAGCAGGTTACTATCGGAGGTTTGTAGAAGGATTCTCCAAGCTAGCGATATCGATGACTCGCCTTACAACAAAAGGGGAGATATTCTTGTAGACTCAAGCGTGTGAACTAGCCTTTCGCACCTTGAAGGAGAAGTTGACGATGGCTCCTGTCCTCATCATTCCGAACAGTGGGGAAGGATACGATGTTTACATCAATGTTTCGCTACGGGGTTTGGAATGTGTGCTAATGCAAGAAGGAAAGGTGGTGGCTTATGGTTCGAGGCAACTCAAGACTCATGAGCATAATTATCTCACACATGACTTAGAGGTTGCCGCTGTAGTCTTTGCTCTTAAGTTGTAGAGGTGTTATTTATATGGAGAGAAATTTCAAGTGTTCTCTAATCATAAGAACCTCAAGTACATATTCACCGAGAAAGACTTAAATTTTCGACAAAGAAGGTGGAGTGAGTATCTCGAAGACTACGATTTCACACTCAACTATCATCCGGGAAAGGCGAACGTAGTAGCAGATGCACTGAGTAGTAAGTCTCGGGGAGAAATCAATTTCCTTGCGGTGAATAGGTGGAAAATGATGGATGTCTTGGAGGAATTCGACCTATGGGTGGATAGACAGGAGGATCGACCATGCATATTTAATCTTGTTGCCCAACCAATGCTTCGACAAAGGATTATAGAGTTACAGCGGTTAGACATCGAGTTGGAAGCTATCCGGGGTAAGTTGGGGAGGAATGAAATTGTTGAGAATTGGGCGATAAATGGTGATGAGTTACGATTTCGGGGAAGGCTATGTGTACCCGATGATGACCAAGTAAGGAAAGAAGTGTTGGGTGAGTGCCATCGTTCCAAATTCTCCATACATCCGGATAGTACCAAAATGTATAGGGACATGAAGCGGCAATATTGGTGGAAGGGAATGAAGAAGGATGTGGTTAGATATGTTTCCAAATGTGTGGTGTGCCAGCAAGTGAAGATTTAGCATCAAAAGCCCGGAGAATTATTACAGTCCTTGCCTATTCTCGAGTGGAAGTGGGATCGCATCACCATGGATTTCTTATCGGGTTTACCACGGACTTTGGGAGGACATAATGTTGTATCAGTTATTGTGGATAGACTCACCAAATCTGTTCATTTCTTGAGTATGAAGACCACGGACAACTTAGAGACCTTGAGCAAGTTGTATATTCGCGAGATCGTCAGATTGCATGGAGTTTCACTGTCTATAGTATCGAATCGTGATTCTCGTTTCTATGGGGACAGAGTTACACTTCAGCACCGTATTTCATCCTCAAACCGATGGTCAATCCGACAGGGTAATACAAATTCTATAAGATATGTTACGGGAGTGCACGTTGGATTTCAAGGGAAGTTGGAGCGATCATTTGCCGTTGGTGAAATTTGCATATAACAACAGTTTTCAAACAAGTATTGAGATGGCACCGTATGAAAGGCCATGTTGATCACCGACTTATTGGTTAGAAGCAGGCGAGAACAGTTTATTTGGGCCAAAAATTGTTCGAGAAACTACCGAGAAGATTTAACTCATCCGGAAGAGGCTACGCACAGCGCAAAGTCGACAGAAAAGTTATGCGGATCAAAGACGAAGACCCTTGAAATTCGAAGTGGGAGACTACATATTCCTCGAGGTTTCACCCAAGAAGGGAGTATTTAGGTTCGGCAAAAGGGGAAAGTTAGCGTCAAGATATACCGGGCCATTTGAAGTGATCAAGGCAGTGGGCAAAGCGGCGTATCAACTTCGGCTACCAGCTCAATTATCAGGCGTACACAATGTATTCCATGTGTCGATGTTGAGAAAGTGTCAATCGGATGCAACGCCGATCGTAGACTTGGAAGATATTGAGATTCAAGACGGAGCTACCTATGAAGAACAGCCGGTGAAAATTCTTGATACCAATAAGAAGGTGCTCCGCAATAAAGTTATCCGACTAGTTAAAGTTTTGTGGCAACACCATGGAGTGGAATAAGCTACTTGAAAACCGGAGCTAGGAATGCGAGAGAAGTACCCGTATTTATTCACTACTTGAAGTAAGTTTTGAAAACGAAACTTTCTTTAAGGGGGGTAGATTATAAACCCCCACATGTTAAAGTAGTGTAATCATAAATTTTGTAGAAATGTGAGATCTGTAATGGTGTAGAAATGAAACCCACAAATTATAACCGTAGGAAATATTAATATTGTAAAAATAATAGTTCAAGTCGGTTTAGTTAGTGAATATATGAGATAATTTATAACAGAACGTATATCAACTATATTTGTGGTACAAATGTATGTTGGGTAAGTTTGGGTTGACTTTGAAAGGGTTTAGGATGGATTGAAAATAAAAAATGGAGGAAAAAGGCAAAACCGTGCAAAACTGTATTGGTACTGTGTACTGGTACTGTATTCCGGAGCAACTTGGTTCAGAGAGTTCGACGTACCGGTACTGTGTACCGGTACGGCCGAAAGATGTCTAAAACTTTAAGGTCTCGATCCTAGCCCGATTTTTGTCCTATAAATACATTATGTCGCCTCCTTTGGCTCTATTTCGGCCCCTCTAACCTTAGAAACCCTAAGAAATAAAGAAAGGATAAAAAGATAGGAAGAAAGAAAGAGAGAAACACTTGTTTTGAAGGGATTTATACCTTGGAGTCCATCAAAACCTAGATTTCAAGAGTCAAGATAGGGGATTTTTTCTCTTTCTCTTTTATTGAGATTAGGGTTATGTATATATGTATGTTTTGTTATAAATGTAATATAAATGATATGAAATCATCATCTCTTAGTCTTTTGGGTAAAGATTACATAGTTTTAACAAAGTTAGGGTTGAATACCCATGAAATTCCTCTTTTGTTTGAAAAACTCTAGATTTTGGAGAGTGATGAATTTTCTCTTAAATTCTTCTTTTATTATTGAAATTGGAACCATAGAACTTTGTGTGGAGTAATAAATAATTGAATTGTGATCTCTTGGACTTTTCATAATTGTTATTAGAAATTTGCACATGATGAAATTGGGGATTTTGTTCATACTTTGGAAATTGTTAGTTAATTGAGAATATATTGGTTTCCTTATTATATGGTTGTTGTGAGGGACTTGAATTGCCATCGAAAGATGTCGTAGAGTGTTAGAGGTTAGTCTACCCCGGTGGGGATGAGATGGTTTCTTAGCACTTATAGTGGATTACATTTGGTAATGCACCAACTATCGTTCACTGGAATTCGAACTAGGGTTGATATACCTTTCTTAGAAAGGGATTCGTCACTGCCATTGGGATGGTAGACGCCATTTTCTAAAGTGCTTGTGGTGTGATTGTGATTGGTGAACTAGGTATAGTCGTTGGGTAGATTCTTGAGAAACAATCAACGTACATGGCATGAGATGAACCAATATATATCTATATATCTGTATGAGAACATGGATTGGATTAGGTCGGAGCTGGTGCATTGGTATGGGACAATGCAACGGCAGGCGCTGGTCCAAACTATTTGGCAATGGTTTATTGTTGAAGAATGCATTTTACTATTTCTATTTGATTGTCACTGTTGTATAAACTTGAGATCTGTTTAAATGTCACGATTTTCTCTCAAAAGTTAAAATGTTATTTTGCTAAAGGAGACCGACCTGTTTTACATTTTTCTAAACCTTGTTTGAGTTTGGGAAGATTTTGCTACAGAGCTTCGTGCTCATCCCCTACAAAATACATATTTTCAAATCATGTAATAGATGAAGAGTTGGGAGTCGAGGAGCCCGTACACTGGGAGACTCAACTAGACAGGGAAGTGGATCCCGAGGTGGACGCTTAGAGTGACACATTCTTTTGTACTAGACTAGGATATTCTTTTGAAACAATGTGAAGTATAGTTTATATTTTGTTATATTCCGCTGCGCTACATTAGTTAATTTTTTTTTTTGGGAATGTAAAGGCCAAGATGGGTTTATTCTTTTGGAATAATAGTGTGGGTATGATATATGGTGAATGGAAGTTTACTTTATGATGGATAAATGGACCCGGTGTGGTCAATAGCTATGCATATGTGGACCCTTGTGAGGTCAATTGTAGTATAATTATACAAGTTGTGTTTTGGGTAGGACTACCCGTACAAATGAGATTCTGCTCGAATTTTGTTAAAATGTCAATGGTTGATGGATGAAACTTTCTTATTTATGGAGTTATTTAGTGCTCTCATGCAGTGAATGATGTTTAGAATGTAATGTCGTCCAATGAGGTTTTTGGGACATTACAAGTTTAGTATCACACACACCCCCAAGGCTATCTGATGTGGGATAGCCCCAGGCCCCTACTCCTCATTTGGTATCAAACTGGGCCCACAACAACAGTCGTGGGACAGACGCAACCACACAAGTTTCCGGTAGTAGGACACAATTTTGGTCTTTTTTGACTAAACAAAATACACACACAGGACAACTACAACACCGTCACTTAAAAGTGATAGTGGTGTAGGGCATTATACACACACACAACCCCAAGACTATCCGATGTGAAATAGCCCCTAGTGGATAGATAATTAATTAGCTTAAACATGTGTTGCACATTTTTTTTTAAAAGATCTCAAAAATAGGTTAAATACATTTTTTATTAGTTCAACTGTTGTGATGAATTTTAAATGAATTTATTGAATATTATATCTTAAATGATGTGGAACTGAGTAATACCCACTAATCCGACTACCTATACTAATTTAGTACATAAAATTTAATAAATAATTTGATAAACATAACAATTATATATATTTACCACACGAACTAATGGTTTAATAGCAAACAATACTTTTTTAGGATCATTTTTAACTCTTATGTAATTATTAAATAGAGTTCGATTTATTGAAGTAACACAATTTATTGATTGACTTTGGTAATACTGTGGTGATGAATTATCATTTCAGATTAATAATTATGATTTAAATCAAATATTCTACGATAGAGAGATCTTCTTAGTCATGCACGGGAGTCACATCCTATCGTCCCTCCCTTTTTAAACATAAACAAAAAAAAAAACAATTATATAGCCCAAGTCCCAATGGGCCACAGAGCTACCAATCCCTATGGCGTATGGGTTTTTGAATGGGCTAGATTGTTCAGAAAAATTACTAATCACAACTAGTTCATCGATCAATCCAAAACATTGTTTTTTTTTTTTAGGATTAGTAGTGTTTTTTGTCATTAAAATATATATTTTTATCAGTTTAATTTGTATTATATTAATTTTATTAATTTGATCCCTAAAATATTCAATTCGTGTTATTTTAATTCCTACATAGATGGACAGGTAATTTTTGACGAAATGATCACGTATTAGACACGTGGTACCGTCTAAAAAATGACACGTGATCACTTCCGTCAAAAAAAATTTATGAATTATCTGATTAAGAGTCAAAGTAACACAGATTGAATACTTTATGTACAAAATTAACAAAATTGATAAAATAAAAACTAAACTGATAAAAAATACATACTTTGGGAACAAAAAATATTAGGATAAATTACACTCACACCCCTTGACATTTGACTTTATTATACGGACACCCCCTCACATTTCAAAAATTACACTGAGACCTCAATAGTTAGACGGAGTTAACTCTCCTAATAAAAAGACAACTTTACCCCTCTGTTTAACACAACCTAAACCCAAAACCCAATCCCTCTCTCTCTTTCTCACTCCCACCAGGAATCCCAATCATCAATCTTCTCTCTCTCTCCCTCAGCCCATCTTTGTGTGTGTATATATGTATATACATATATATATATATATACACACACATGCGGAGAGAGAGGAGGTGGTGGCGGTTTCCATGGTGTGGAGGCGACAATTGGTAATGGGTAATGGAAATGGAGGTGGAGGAGAAGAATGTGGTTGTTGGGTTTGATTTTACTAGTGGTTCAATTTTTTGGGGTTTTCTCCCGATCTACTATCCAGAGGTCTCACTCACCAAGCCTCTTGGCCTTCTTTTGGAAAGTCCTCTGCATTAGAGGATTTTCATCTTCTACAGAAATTTTTGGAGTTTTATTCTGCAACATTGCTGGATTAGGGGGTTCTCTATTCTCTTTGTTCAGACCACTGGATCTAGTTCCACAGGCGCTTTACTCTGGTTTTCTGGCCCTCTTGTATTTGGTTCTTCCTGGATCTAGGCGTTTTATGGTTGTATGTTGCTGGGTGCTATGCTATCTACCTGGATATCTTCTAATCTCTCTCATGCACATCTTTGTGGAAGACGTCCTGTGTAAAACTCTTGAAGGATCCTTGTTTGTTTGTTGGATTCTTTATCTCTGCTTCCAAAAGCCTGCTATATTGGGCTTAATCATCTTAGACTTGTGCTTTCAATGGCTGGGCACTTTGCATCAAATTTGGGAAAGCTTGTCGAGGATCTCTCTGCATTGTTCTTCTTCATTCTACATCTTCTCTCTGGTTTGAAAGGAGTTTGACATAACAAACTTTTTCGTTTTCCAGAGATTTTCCTTGCAATGGGATTATTTTCCTTGTAATGTGGTGGGGTTGCCCGACTGTTATGGTTGTGTGTGTGTTTTGTCGTTGTGGAGGAGAAAATGAAGATGGTGGTGGTGGTGTAATTATTAAGGTTTAAAAAAATGATTATTTTTAAAATTGTATTAATATTACCAAATATTATTTAATAAATAAAAATTTTAATATTTTATTTGTTAATTTAATGTATTTAGAAATTAAACATATAAGTGTTAAATTTTAATATATATCTTTCATATATAGATTAAAAAAATAAATCAAATGTTGGATAAATTTGGAGGGTATTTTTGGTATTTTGAGAATTATGTTTGATGACCTCAACTTTGACTGTTAACAAGTTTAACATCTGTTAGTTGAAGGGAGTGTGACTGTGACAAGTTTTAAATGTTAAGGGAGTTTGGTGTTATTTTTAAAATGTGAAGGGGTGTATGTGTAATAAAGTCACATGTCAAAGGGTATGAGTGTAATTTACCTCTTAAAAAGCAGTTGAGTCCTATCAACTTTGTATTAGGATTGTTTTTTTGGATCAAATCCTAACCACTGAACCTATGAGGTTCAGGACCAGGAAAGATATATATTCTAACACACACACACAAAACTATCTGATGTGGGATAGCCCAGTCCCTCGACACCCCCGCGGAATTACCATTACGGCAGGACCTCTAGCCCAAAGTGTGGGATTTTAGCCCAACACCGAACGCTTCCATGAACGGACGATGGTTTTGTTTTTTTTTGATCAAATCCTAACCACTGAACCTATGAGGTTCAGGGCCAGAAAAGATATATATTCTAACACACACACCCAAAGCTATTCGATGTAAGATAGTTAAGTTTTACTTTTAATAATTGTTTGCAAAAAAGTTTTAATTTTTATTATATACTTTTTTTTTACTAGTTTTGGTGTTAATTACAAATATCATTGTATTGTGTCAATCCAATAACCCCAAAAAGGACACTCAGGGTTCATGTTTGGGACTTTCCATTAACAAGTAACTCTATCATTCCTTAAATTATTTCAACAGAAGATACCAATCTTTTTGTAGATATATTTGATAAAAGGATAAAATGGACATTAAAATATCAATTAAAGATAAAAAAAAATTGCCAAGTATAATTTTTTTTATCAACAATCAGAGTGTTCGTGTCAATTTACTCCCACCTCGATTAATCTTGATGATACCAAAAAAGAAGAAGCTAAGTATGAGGTCAGGATCTAAGCCCATATCAGGTGGGCAGATCAGGAGGTCAGGAAAGATCTGTGGAACTCAGAGGACTAAAGCTAGAGTTTTTCCTGTACGAATTAACAACAGAAATGATAAGGAAACAGCGGGATGACAACAAACAACCCCGAAGTAATAGAAAGCTAGAGTCAAGACATGAAACTCTCAACTAACTAAGATCCACTCCTAAAATCAAGGACGATTCCGTACATAAAAGGCAAGGATCTCGACAGAGATCCCAAAAAACAAGGGATAGCTCTATAAAAACTACATAACGCCTCCACTATAAAAAAAAGAACCCTAATATTTTTTCCTAGACGTTGCATTGTAAAGCATCAGAGCAATCAATAAAAAAACTTGAGCAAGAGCCTCCATTGAATAGTAGATTAGCCGAGCTCTTGTGTTGGTGAACCACTATACTTTTGCTGTACAAACCCCCAAATCTCTCTAGATCCTATAGCAATCCCCACGAGTCTTGTAGCTCAGATTCATACTATTTAAACATCGTTCACGACTTCTGCTAATCCGCGTATTTTTACACCATCAAATCTCATCTATGTTCAATCAAAGATAAGTCATCCATAAAATATATTTTTTCATTAGTAATAAGTAGCATACTTGATTGACACACGACAATGGCACTTTCATAATTAGCATTGGCACATGACAATGGCACTTTCATAATTAGCATTGAAAGAGGTAAAAAAAAAAAAAAGAGCAATGCATTGGGACATAATTTGAGGATTTAACTTAAAAATTTAATGCATCGTGACCATTGGATTGATAGTGAAGTGTATTCAATACTAAAACCGATCAACAATCCAATGACTACAATCATTTCCAAATAATGTGCCAATAACATTAATTAAAACAAAAGTTATACACTACAAATTAAGACTTCTTTGGAACCAATGGTGGAAAATAGGACTTAATTGTCCCAATACAAATTTGATAGCACTCAATTATTTTTTGAAAAGAATAAGTAGGACTTATTGGTGTTTTACCTTAAATAAATCTGTGTGTGTGTGTGTGAGAGAGAGAGAGAGAGAGAGAGAGAGAGGATGCCAAACTGATCTTGGGTCCTAGACAGTGCGGTGCTTCCCTTGCCAGTGCCAACTCAAACTTATGGTCTCTGCTTGTGGTCCTTACTCATTGTTGCCTTAATGAACTTTTGCTGGCTCCAGTCCAAGGCTTGAGAATGCCCTTGTTTAGAGGCTGCCTTGTGTGCCTATAGAAAAATTACTGCATGTGCCTAGGCACTGGCACTCAAGTCTCGCCTGGAACCAAGTTAGGTGGCTGAGCCAGGTCAGAGCCCTGATTGCTATGCCCTATTTTGACACAGTGATAAGATGATTCCACTGTGCCTTGACCATCGTCCGTTCGAATCGAAACAGTCTCTCTGCATGTGGGAACAAGGTTACGCACACCTACACCTTGTGCACAAGACCGTCTTTTTTAATGTAAATTAGGTTTAGATGCTTAATAAGGATGGAAAATGACCATCTAAAAGATTTGCCACCAGACACAGTAACTTTGAAAACTGGATAAAGAAGTGAAAACTATAATTCAGATAGGAAGAAGAATGAGAGCTTTGCTAGCTCTATCCATAATTAGTGCAACATGCCACACGAAAATGTTGGTAACTACCGTTCTGATGTTCCAATGAACCCATATTTTGATGCAGACTATAATGATCAAACTACCCAAGTTTCATATTCATGCTTCAGACACTCCGAAAGCCTTTTGCCAATTTCAGAAGAACATGGAAAAGTCCAATCAGAGAGGTGATTGTTATCGAAAGCATTGGACTAGTTTCATCTGAGAAGCCAGGCATCCTCTGCTGATCCAATGATAGAGTTCTACTTTTCGGCCATAATGCCCAATGCTTAAAACTGGAAAAGGAGCAGTATCTCTGTTAATTTGTGCAAGGATGTTTCTCACACATCTCTTTCACATACACTCTCAATGTGACATAAGAAAGAACACTAGTTCCCTTCACAGCTTAGACAACATAGACCATTCCAACCTGAAGGAGAGAGGCTGGAGGCACCTTTAGAGCAACATCTGCCCCCCTGCAATTTCTACTTAGGAAATTATATCCAAAATTTACAGCAAACCTCTTCAAGAACGACGATCCTTGTTTTGCTTTAACATGCGAGTGCCCAAGTATGAATGCAATCCCTGCTTGTCGAGCCACATATAAATCTTCTAGCTCTTCCCTCCATTGCACATCCGTTTCAGGCCGAGAATCAACTTCAGACTCGTTGCCAATAGCGAACCTCACTCTTCTTTCCATGATATGATTGGAATCCTTCTCAATTACACTGCTCACACTCTCAACTGTTGGGAACTCAGCAGATACATTTGCTGGTTCCACACTTTCCTCAATCTCAAAAGCCCGTGTGGAAGCACATTTCACAGTTCCTATCACCTCCAATATGCACTCACCTGATGATCCACCAGATTGAGAGCCATTATCTTCATTATATGTACTAACTACCCCATGTGACTTGTGCCAATCATGACGGATAAAATCAGCCAAACTATTAACAAGTTCAGATTCAAAAGAATCGACATCTTGATGAACATCACGGTACCCATAACGAACAATGCACCTGTAGGACCGATGAGCAGCAGGACCCACCCGGCCTATGAGATATTGCTCAGCTGGGGGCACAAAAGGGACTGGCACAGATTTCACACATACAAAAACAAGAACCCGGTGGAATGCAGGGAGGTTGGTGACAAAACGCGAGAAGTTTGCAGGAATGCCAGAGGTTAGATCAGTAAACACGAGGCCAATTCCAGGTACCCGAGCAATACCCAAGCTTGGTCCCAAGGAAAATAGCCATTCCAATGAAACCTTGTTGTGGAGGTCAAATTCGTACTTTTTAATGGTTGTATAGTGCCAAACAAACATGACTGAGACAAGGAAGAGGGAAAGGAGGATGGGAAGCCAGGCACCTTCATGGAACTTGATCACGGAAGATGAGAAGTACAGTAATTCGATAGATCCAAAGAAAAGTAGGAAGGAAAGAGCTAAAATGGGAGGCTTGTGCCAGCAGAGGATGATGACCAAGGATGTGAGGCAAGTTGTCACTAGCATTACCGCCATCACTGCTAATCCTGCAATGAAAAACATCAAAATTGTATTACTTTAAGAAGACCAATGAGTTTAGAAGTCAGTGGGCATGGTGCTAGAAGATTTCACAGGTAGAATAGTTAGGAATAATCTACCTGTTGCATTTCCCATGTGTTTTATGTCTCTGAATCCAATAGTTACTGCAATACAGAGGATCATGAGCATCCAGTTGATCTCAGGGATATAGATCTGGCCGTGAATCTTATCAGAAGTGTGGACAACCTTAACTCTTGGAAAGCAACCAAGTGAATGGCTCTGGTTGATGATCGAGAACGTCCCGCTAATGATTGCTTGACTTCCCACAACGGAAGCAAGGATGGCTAATACAAGCACTGGCCACCTCACACTCTCTGTATGCGAAAAAATAGCACCACTGCATTAGGCACATAAACTAGTTAAAATCATAGATTCCAGGATTGTGCAAAGAAACATGTTCTGGCTTTTTTGAACATAGTATATACATAAACTTGAACCTAATGCTGGACAATTAGTATGTATGCCTTCTAGGGCAGGCCAAACATCAATCATTTGATCACAGATGGTAATCAAAAAAAAAAAAAAAAAAAGACCAAGCTGATGAACAAATCCAATAAAACCAATTAACCAACATCAAACCTCGGTGCAGTGAAGTAATATGAGGCTAGCACAATTTGGCCCTGGCTATAATGATCCTAAGATATAGACCTTGAAGTTGGCTACTCAAGGAATTTGCCAAGCATTGGTCAATGAGATTTTAATGTAAGTACCTCTGTCAAACCCTTAGTTGAAGCATTTTAAGCCCCTGAATCAATGTGATCAACTAATTTTCAGATGTCTACCATGTTGCTATGAGGTGTTATCCAAGAAATATTGTATTTCCATGATTCTTATGCAACAGTATCCCCAAGAAGTCATTCCAAAGTTTAGGTTAAGAATAGGGCTAAAATGTGAGAATCTGACCTATAAGATTTGTGCTTGTCTTCAACTTAAACTGGATTGAAAGAATAAAATATTTTGAGTTTGAAGCTTGCACACAAAAACACTCATCATTGCTCAAGCTCAGCTCAGGTGGCACCATTCGATACAAGTGGCTCTATCCTCACCATTCAGAAACATCATAATGTTCTTTGATCTTAGAGCCTAGGGATGACAAAATATACCTGGTACTGAGTCATAAAAACCAATATTATAACTGGTTTCGTGATTCTCCGACAAGTAAGCTGCTTGACCCATATATGCCAATATTAGTGCTGGATAAACCAGAAAGGTGAAAGCAATCTGCAACAAAAAACAAGAGTAAGGAGTTTTAGTATTAGAGGCAACAAAGATTCCTCCATGGCTAAAAGACATTGGTAGTACATACCATTACGGTAAATTAATAACTGTTCAATCCAGTAGTACCTGAATTGCAGCATAAGAGAAGTGGCCAAGATTGGCAAACATTGCTTCTAAGCCTGCAAACACAGGTATTCAGAAAAGTGGCTTTTGTTGGGAGTGTGTGCACATTGCATACTACTGTGCTGGTCTCTGCAGCATCAAGTTTCTGGCATAGGAATATCATAGAGTTTTAACATTTTTTTATTTTCCTCAGTGTCACAAGAACACTTATTGCAGTGCATGTCATGCGTGGTTAAGATAAAATTTTGATTGTTGGAAGGTTACTATTCAGAAGCATCAATTACTTGTCAAATACCAGCATAGTGGAGGTACATTGCAATGTAAGCATAATGCAGAACTAATCGCTCATTTTACAAGCACAATAGAAATAGAAAAAGGAAACCATCAAATGCAATCATTATAACAAGTTTACCTGTTATGCACAATAAAATTCCTCCCAGAGACATCCATCCTCCTTTTCTTGTCTTCTTAATGAACTTCAACATGTAATATGGAGAAAGAGCCTTATAAACATGTCGGTTCCAATAGAATATATTATACAAGCCGAGGGCACTGATGCATAGTAGCCAACACAACACAACTGGTGCAAAAAAAAAACCAACTCGATGTGTGCCATAATGTTGTAGAGCAAAGAGGCACACTAATATGAAGCAAGTAATTGGAATCACCGCATCTGCAAATTTTGGCATAGATATAATGTAAGAATGGATAGAATTGATGTGACCCACAACTAATTTATATATCTCTTCATCACAACTTGAATAAAGCCCCTGAAGTTAAATATAGTTGCCTTTATTCCTTCTAATAGATGAATGATAGAAATGCAATACATAAAGAGGGCCTGTAGATGTGAAGTAAGCAATACCTGAGTATAACAGTAACATAAATTCATTAATGAAGCAACAATTGAGATTATCAAATTTATTTTTATTCTAACAATTCAGAATATTTGTACTCTTAACTTTGACATGGAAATCACTACAATGCTATGCAAAAAATATTCACATCTTGCCATCATTCAAAAGCAAACAGATAGGATCATGGGAAAGGACAAAATATGACCATTACAGGCCCCAACCTGCAGAGTTCAGATGGTCCCAGCAAACCAGGCCAACTAGTCCCTGTTCACTAATGTGGTCAGAAAAATAAAGTGGCTCCCCTTATCCGACAACCAGTTTCAGTGATTTAAAACACTTTCCTCTTGACACTAATTTCATAAAAAATACCCCAAATTAGAACTATAGTTCAACAAAACTATGTCTGTGAATGAAACACATCACAATTTAAACATCACCATGCCCCGGTCCCAGCAGTCATATGGTGATCCCATATAAGCTCAAGAATTGGAAAAGATGAATATTATTAAATAAACAAAAGCAGTAAATTGGGCAATGTTGACGATGGAATTAATTCAGAAAATAGCATGTTTTCTTTTTGATAACGCGTGGACAAAAAAAATGGAAAACAGCACATTCTTTTCTTTCCCCTCCATTCTTCAATTGCTAAGGATTTTATGTTTTTTTTAATTGAATAAAAACTGGTAATAAGTATCTCTAACTGAAACTGAACCCGACACAAATTAGGAGGCAAACAAAACAAACGTCATTTCTCTCTGCTTCATGAGTTGAAAAACTTTGTTTGATTTACATCATCAAATAATCACCAAGACTAAAGGAAAGTAGCAGAATACAACTAGAACAACACTCTGAGCAAAAAAGAAGCTTACGCTGGTGTTGCTCTTTGGATATGAGAAACTCAAGGCCAGAAACCGCAGAAAAAACTACATAAAGAAACATGTTCTTAGTCTGCAAGTAAGAAGACAGAGTTGCAATTGAAACATATGTAACAGGAAATAAAGGCTACCAGATATGGCTGGAGTGAGCAGACCATCTCCAATTACCATACAAGTGCTCAGAAGAACCAAGATTAGCAAAGCAGTGTGCAAGGACTTGTGCTTCTCAAGAAACATTTTCACCCTTGAGCTATTCACTTTCTCTGGAGGATGCTCCAGTTTATATGTAGATAGTGCTTCATCAGAAACTTGACAGTTGGGCAGAAGGCTCACTTTAGCATGCCTGCATATCAATGAATAAAGGGCAAAAGTGCCACCTGCAAACATTATGCATAAGAGTATTTAATTTTGCTGATCAAATAGTCTAAACATCTCTCATTTAGTCCAGAACTCACCCTGTCCATTGTCATCAGCTCTGAGGACAATGAAGACATATTTGAAGAGAGAAATTAGAGTTAGAGTCCAGAAAATAAAAGAAAGAACTCCAAAAATCTTTTCATTTCTCTCTGAGTGATGAATGTCTGCTGCAAATGTGCTCTTGAAAACATAGAGAGGGGAGATGCTGAGGTCCCCATATACCACACCAAGACTTTGATAAGCTAACAGCAGTGTGGTCTTCCAAGAATCCTTCTGCAATGCAAAATTCAGCAAAAGATATTTTCCCAAACTTCTTGTTTAAAACTTCATAAGGATTAAGCTTTAAAGAACTTGATGCTGCAAATTTCTGTAAATTGAAGAAGAGAGTAAATGATCAAACCTTTGAAGAGCCACAACACTTAACATGGGCAAGATCCATTGTCATAAGATGTCAATCTTCACACTTAATTTCTGTTGATGGTCACAGCTAGATGCAGATTCTCACTGAAACAACAATTAAGCTTAATGAATGCTTGGAAAAATTCAGAAGATATGGTGAAGAAACACCAAAAAAGACGCATTGACACCATCTCATATCTCTACCCTACACCAACTTTTGAGAAGATAAAAAGCTAGACTCACCCATTTAGCCATAAACCCATCTCACTCCATACCTTAATTATTCAGAAGAGTGGCATTTGTCTAGAGAATCCTAAAAACAAAGTTATCCTAAATGTTATCGAAATGAGAATGCAAAATGGAAATGATGCTCAGTTACGTGTCCTCCATTAATGTTCTTTTAGTGGTTGATGAGGAGGAAGAGGAGAAAGAAACTGCTATCTCACTTGCTGTTGTTGCCACTAAATTAAGCAAGAAAGCCAACACGAAATGTTGAACCCAACCTAAATAAAACCTACGTAACTCATTCGATTTTACAGTTCAGTTCACAAATTTACAATACCCATGAGGGGGGAAAAAAAAGAACAGAAGACAACAAGAGAACATCCAAGTGTGGGCAAGGAAAGCCAAATCTCATGATTCAACGGCAGTTGCATTATCAAATCAGTCACACCAAGTTGAGCCCACTGGAATAAAGGCGACTTTAAGGACCATAAAACCCACTCTCTCTCTCTCTCTCTAAAATAACAATGTATAATTTGATCTGCCAAACTCTCACCAACCTGGTAAAATATAACATAAAACCTGCATAAGCTTGGAAGTGTTCTTTGTGATTGCGTTGCCTCTAATTCTCAAAATGGGTCTAATTTCCCAAATTCCCAGCTGCATATATAGCACAGCAAGATGAACGCAGACCTTGAAAGGTGAAAAGGAAAAGGGTTTTCCATACCTATAAATCATAACCAAAGAAACTTCAAAAAAGGGTCACACAAATATGATTAAGCACTTACCAGAACTGATAATTCTAAGGTCTGCCTGCCCTAAACCAGGATGAAGCTGAATCTGATGAGTGAGAAAATGGAGATGCAAAAAGAGAAATATCTTCTTTATAGGCACAACCACGTGATTAGAATATGGACCCCTTTTTACAAGCTCCAAAGTTGGTACTACATACCTACCAACTCCTCCCCTAACCCTTTGTTTTTGGTGTTCTACGGGCACGGCTTAAAGATTTAGATGGGCCATTTTCATTTCCGTTTGGGTATGTAAAGCTACAGCCAACTGGGTAGCTCTACTTTTTCGTCCCTCCTTCGTCCTTTTCTCTTCTTTTCAATTGAATACCTTTCTCCATAGCAGATCCAGTGGGATCGACCTTTGATTTTTTATGATAGATGAATCTGGGTATTTCTGATGGAAACAATCTTTAAGAAGATGGAGGGAGGGTCTTTCAGCCATTAATGCTCTCATTACAGTTCAGTAATAAACCTTCTAGATCCATAACAACAAACCAAAACCAATACATGCTGAGAAAAAAAAAATGGGACTCCTCCCCTCCCCTCCCCCCCCCCAAAAAAAAAAAAAATCTATCCATCTAGTGCCATCTTTATCTTCTTGAACTTCTCGAGGAAAATGGACCTCCCTGTAATGAACACATACATCGAACTAGTATTTTATCATTACCTGAGTTAGCAAAACTATTTCTCAGTGCTCAGCTTAGGGGTTATGTAGTACGTATGTGTTTGTACTTCATGGGTTGATCGACCATTAAATTTTTTTGGAGTTTCTGAGAAAGTTGACGACAGTGAAAGAGATGAAAGAGGTGATTCTGAAGAAATTAGAGGTGCCCAGAACAGAAAATATTATCTTGCAAGCTTTGCAAGTACACGATTATGATTTACAAAACCGACCATGGTCGGCGAATCTCAGACAGCGGTCAAAGCTATTAGTAATTTCTACGAATATGTAGATTCGCATATGTACACAGACGAGAACAATTGTATCAAACAAATTCATAAAGAAAACATAGGATAGGAGAACAATGGGCGGGAACCGGAATTTAAAAGGGTGTAGTTGCAGGAATTTAATTAGTTAATTATTTGGGGAGATTCGTACATATGATTCATGCTGTCCTCTTTTTCCTTGAGAGGGAGAGAGAGACTGAGGAAGACTACCGGCATGTTTGTTGGATGAGTTTTCGAGGGTATCATACTTATAGGATTTGATTACGGTACACAAAAAAAAAAAAAAATCGCTATTTCGAGCTCGAGTCTCGAAAATGCAGCTACATTTAGTAGGAGAGTTTGGTCGTTCTTGTAATCCTAATCGACTCGAATCCGAATTAATCGAAACCCAAAGTAATTTTCAACTTTCGAATGGTCTAACAAAAAAAAAATCATATGGGTTCTTTTATTAATGTTGTAGTACCTTAAAAAATGATAAAAGTAATTACTATAACAATAATAAAAATATTTATAAATGTGATAAAAATACTCATAAATAATATAATTTTTTTGTATAGAAAAAAAATGATAAAAATAATTATCATAAGTACTATAAAAATATCTACAACAATGATAAAAACACACAAAAGTAGTAAATAATCTAAAAAATAATAATAATTTTTATAGTTGTAAAATGGTCCACAAAAATTATAAAAATATTCATTAAAATAGTAAAACTTAGAAGTACAATACCAAAATTATTTCTTCGGTATCGAATCTTAACTTATAAGATAGGTTTAAGTAAAATATTTTTATGGATTATTTAATCTTATGTTTAGTTAAGACGTTTAAATTAAGGAGATTCCAGCCCATGAGCGGGGCGAAAGGTTAAACCTAGGTGTGTGGGCTTAAAATGGGTCAACTCAGGACATAATGATTAAAAAAAAAAAATCTTTTTATTTCTAATTTATCCCAAAGGATTGGATAAGACAGTTTAATCAATTACACGATAAATATTTAGTTATAATTATGATTAATTTGTGAGTTCGACTTATTTTTATGCTAGTTATTAAACAAATGATTATATAAGATTTATATATGAACTTCATGTCCAAAATATAGAGTTTGAGTATAGGGGGTTGTTTGGTACGAAGATTTGAGGGAATTTTGGAACATGAGTTGGGGACTAAACCCTATTAAATCTATGTTTGGTAACTAAACATTAAACCTAGGATTTGAAATCCGGTCATGACCCGGTTATAAAACTTAAGTTCATGGGTTTCATGAAATCTATGGGGAGTGGGTTTCATATATGGGTTTGAGGGTTTCACATTTAAATGACATTTATACTTCTCATATATCCATACACATGTTTAGATTAAATTAGTTACAAGAATTAGCCCAATCGGAGCTCGAGAGAAAAAGTTATATTATATATACTGTTTCCTTTTGGAAGCGGATGACATGTTTGGATGGCAAAATAGTCATTTATATACAAATATATTATCATAATAATCATATATCCCTGGGCATATCAAACATGAGTATGAATATCATTGAATGTTGAATTCTATCTTTGAGTCAAACCCGGGTTTAGACAAGTCAATCCAAACTCATCCCAAAAAATACATCAAACATGTCCTAGAAGAGTTTGCTAAATGAAATCCAATCCCCCATTCTATAGCCATCCAAACATGTCATGGAGTGCTTAGATAACAGGATAAAAGAGGTTAAAACAAGTTGCATTGGACAAAATTTGGGTGGATCTAGGGGTGTTCAAATTTTTGATTGGCCGCGAGTTTCTACTCTACCCTACCCTA
>CM042201.1:18036336-18065190 GCA_023539305.1 Ilex asprella
AGAAAAGAAAACGCTCCAAAAACATAATGAAAACGAATAAAAGATTTTAATTTTTTTTTAAGATTTTTTTAAAAAATATTAATCAAAATATACTAAACATGTTAAAACAACTTGAAATAGTCTGAAACATTAATGAAAACATATTGAAAATCGAAACATCTCAAAATATTCTGAACACTTTAAAACATTAAAATTTTAATTCAATAAATTATTTGTGTTGACTAAATACATTTCTAACTGTTTTGACCTCTTTAAAATAGAATTTTGATACTTGATTGGGTATCAATTTTATTTTATTTATTTTTCCCTTTGTACCACTAATCAAACTCATTAAAGAAGGCCGTTTTCTCAATTGCCCCATGACCACCAAACACCCACCCCCCACTCCAAAAAACAATGCACACACACACACACTTGACCTAAATATCTGTACGCTGAACACAGGCCTATTGGCTATTGACTTACCAAATGACGTGCGGGAGAAGTTTTGCGTCCACCCTCTCTCCTCCTACCCTGAACAGAGCCGCGACACCGACCAGTCGAACGCGTTCTGCGTGTGGAAAAGGTCCCAGTACCTCCACAGAGTCAAGGTCCCTGACGTCCAGAACCAGTGCAAATATTTGCCCAAACGCTATTAACTACACGCTCTTTATAATCAAAGTGGGACCCACCTCAGTTCCGGGTTGTTTGGGGATATTTAGAATTTAATTTGTTGGTTTAATTTTTAAATTTATTTATTTTTTATTATCTTTAAAATAGACCAGTAAATTCAATTCAAATAATATTAATGCAAAATTTCAACAGAATTTAACACTGAATGAGTTGCAAGTTTTCGATATTTGCAATGGGTTTTAAGTTTGAGTAAGTTATATAACCAAAAATTGTAATTTAAATTAGTATCTCAAATTAAGAAGGACTATTGAATCAGTGGTTTTCATTTAAAAAAGTTGATGGGAACCACTCATCCAATGATCCCTGTTCATTTGAGATGCAAATTTAGGTTACATAATATTTTCCTTTAAATTTTGGTTGTAACAGAATGAGAGTTGTTTACGGTACCGAAAAATAAAATTTAGGTAGCATACCGATATTTATTACATTTATGGGTATTTTTACTATTGTTATAGTGCAAAAAAAAAAAAAAGTTATAAAAACACTCACAAAATGATAAATCACCCACAAAAAGTGATAATTTTTTTTGTACAAAAATAAAAGTCATAAAATACGATGACCTTATTTATGTCCACTTCTAACCTTCCTTAGACAAACTCTCGCAACGAAGATAGAGATTTACTTCTTTTTTTGTTGATAGACAATGATATTTTCTACATGACAGGAGAGGGAGAGGGAAAGGGAAAGGGAAAGGGAAAGGGAAAGGGAAAGAAAGACTTAAACCATCAATCTAACCACTCTATTATAAAGAATTTCAACCATCCGGTTAGGATTTCGGTACTTGCTTCCTCTTTTTGTTGAGAAGCTAGTGACGGTGTTAACCACCAAGAGTCGACCATTGATCTTACCCAATACCCAGTGATTGGCTTTGCTAGCTAGTGAAGACATTTGGTCTTTTGTTTCATCCTGAACTTCAAACCTGCCAAACTTTAGTTACTTTCTTAAGATGCAAATTTCACAAAAAACGTCTAGTTGTATTTGACATCAAATTTATACACGAATATTTAAAAACGTAGATTTCAAATTACCCAACTTTCATTAAAAGAAAGAATCGAGATAATGAACAAGAGCCTTCAAGGCAAGCCTTAAATTATTATGATAAATAATGTTAAGAATTGTTATTCCTAAACACTACCTTCATTTGCACACTGCTTTTAAATCCAAGTTGTCAAGATTAGCGGTTGTTCTAATGTCCACTCTTACTGTTAGATCTTAAAATTACAAGTTTGAATCTCGTATTCTTTTTAGATTTTTTTATTTTATTTTAAGGGTTGGAGCTAAGAAAAATACTTAGAGACAATTTTAATAGATTTTCACTGGTGAGATCATGAGATCTCTGATAACATCTATTATTTTTCTCCGAAACAAATCGAATTAGACTAACATAATAACCAATTATCAAATTTTAATATAAATTTTACAATTCGAACGTGGGGTCAGATTGCCGCCATGGGAGAGACATCCCAAACCATTGTGGGTGAAAAGTGAAAAGTGTCTGAATTATAAGATATAATTTTTACCCAAAAAAAAAATGAAAAATGAAAAGCGCGTGCCCAGAGCCACGACTTTCAACCGCTGACATTTTCAAATGCCGACAATTGTCTCCCTCACCTCCATTTCTCCAAATAGCCCATAAAACCATTATATAAATAAAAACCCCCCTTTAAAGTCTCGCACAATCCATAAAAACCACAACCCAACACCAATCCTCTTCTTCAATTTCAAGTACCTACCCATCTTCCACCACCAAAGCTCCATTTTTTTCACATCTCCAATGGCCAAACCCAACCACCTCTGTCACTTCACAGCAATTCTCTTCTTTTTCCTCATCATATGTCAATCTTCATCAGGGAGGCCATTGAATGGACTCAACCCAGACAGCCTTCCGGCCACTGAACCCCTGTTAAATCTAGTCCTCGCCGGACATGACAACGTTGACGTTTCGTCAGAGAAGGTTTCTGGTCAGAATGTTCTTCCATGTGACATGGAATCCGACAAGGTTAATGTTGTAATGGAAGTTCGGGCAGCTAAGAAGCTTGATGGGAGATATGGACCATTGTTCCTGAGTAGTCTTCCCAAGGGAGTGATGGTGCCACCTTCTGGACCAAGCAAAAGAACCAATAGCAAAAATGACTAGATCCGCGACCGACAAAGAAGCAGGTGTCAGAATTCGAATCTCATCATGAATAAAGTTCAAAAAAAGAAAGGGTTATGTCAAAAACTCGAGGCCAAGAAGTCCTAGAAAACTTGATATGTATCTTCTTTTCTACATTCGTTGATTCTTTTTTCATGTATATATTACAAGGCTTAGAAATAAATAATCAAAGATACTTGATGTTACCAAAACAAATAGACCTTAACCCACAATTCTAGCTTGAAGTAGCTTTCTTTTTTCTGCGATGTTTATGTAATAGATTGGAATATGAAAGAGTCATCTTTATTCTAAATCCAATGTGATGAAATCACTACCTCATGAGTACTTCTCAAAGCACAGGTCCTGTTTTTTTTGTTTGTGTATTGTTTTCTAGAATAGAGTGCCTCCTCTGCACCATGGTACTGCTGGTGGTGGAAGTTCCGGTAATCATTTAATTAAAGTTGTGTTTAGTTACACATGGCGACAGAGGAAGTAATGGTTCAAGTTAAAGCCTTCTTATCTGTTTCAAATGGGATTTACTTCAAAAGGAGATTGAATCATGGCTCAAAGAATATGTCGAGTCGTGCCTGAAGCAATACTTTTCTATTCAACTTTCATTCTATGTTACATGTAAATCATGAGTCTCGTTCGACTCATTGTTAACTCTGATATGTATATCTGCATTCTATCAGTTAATGCCACTTTTGCAATGTTGCAACATGATCTAAATTTATTGTCATATCTAATTTGTTTTTCTATTAATAACTTCTTGCGTATCGCTTGATATTATTCCTCGGAGACGTTGCAACTATCATGTATTAGTACCTTTCAAATCGGTGACCGATACTAATGATAAAATTGATCAATGAGAATAAAGAAGAGAAAAAAAGAATATATTATTCATCTAGTAAATCTGTAATACACAGCTTAACTAAAGAAATACTCAAAGTAAGTCTTATAAAGTAGGGCAACATAATATAAAGAAAATGCCTAAACTACCCTTAGTATTAATACTCTAACAACTAAAACATTAAATCATCAACTAAATTGCCAAATCGTCTTGAATTTCTCACCAAGTGAAGCTCATCTTATTCCATCCAAGGATCCACTTTCTCCTTGCACTGTACTTTGTATCCAGAGGGCCCCATACTAGAATTTGTTTGTATTTTTTTTCTTCTTAATGAGGGTTACTTTGATTTTGAGTCATCTCCGAGAGCATCTCAATCTTTGTTATTTCCATTTCAGTGGCATATAATTGTCGGCATCAATCAACCATACTGAACTTTGTTTGAAATATACTTTGATAAGAAAACTTCGTCAATGGAGGAATAGACCCTTCAAATGCGTTGGTGTAAACGTCAAATACTAATGGAAGCAATGTACATCACCAAAATTAAAGAGGCCTAACAACTACACTGTTTAGTGGAAAAAGCACAGGCTATGGACTTGGCCGCCAGCCTTGACTGGATCAAGTTGAATGCAGCTAATGATACTTCTCTTAGGTGAATAATCTCATTTAAGTTCAATAACTTTCAAACCATTCTTTTGGGTCATTTACAGACAATAGAGATATCATCAATCCTATTGAATTTTTTTATCATAATTTGACTAATGCATCACTATAGTTGATCTTCTTCCATGGTTTAAAATTTTGGTATTGGTTATACAGAAGACATTGACATGCATCGATCACGACATTAATTGATATCGTGCGATGTGCATGAAAACTAGATAGAAGAAGAGATTGAGTACGCAGACAAATTCCAACCAATTCAATGACGATGACTCAGTCATTAAGACTCATGACTTACATGGGATATAAAATGATATGGAAACGAAAGATACTTTCGTCGAATACGACTTGATATAACATTACACATATGGATTAAGATCAACTCAACTTACCATCTGGTAAGTGCCTCGACTCACCTTTTCCCCTGTATCGTTGCAATAAAAGAGAGAAAATGATAAGCAGCCATTGGTCACTACTCATTGCATCTAATCCTGTCCTCTCCTGCCCTGCCCTGCCCTATCGGGCACTGAGCTTTCAATGTAAAACAGTGAAAGTTAAGTCGATTCATAGCATAATTATGTGATTGTTATGTGTCCTAGTTTAACCTGGACCAGGAGTCCTACTTAGTCCCCCCAATGGACCAAATACTCTGGCCTAAAGATTGTTTTTATTGTTTCAATGGTCAGAGTTGTCCGGACGAGTTTACACGTACCTCAACTAATTATCTCTTCAATCTGGTCAAATGTAAGTTATTCATATCGGGACTAGAGTATTCATGAGAGATTTAATTTTAAGAAGTTACCAAGATTCGAACTCAAAACATCTGAATTTACAGCTCGTTCATATTATCACTTGAATTATTCTTAGAGTTTAAAGATTACTTTTGTGGTTTGAAAGCTCTTCGTATACTTCCATTTTACCCACTTTTTTTTTCCCCAGAAAATAGAAGCTATCTTATGACACTTGGAGTTACTTTGCCGCGACAGCCACCATTATTGGGTTGAAAATATTCAGTGCTTATACGGCATCAAAGTGTCCCGTCCATTCAAATCTTACAACACTTCTCCTTCGCATCTTTAAAGCACCAACTCCCACGCAGGCTGACAGTAAGATCTCACTTGTCTTGAGCTGGAAAAAGAACATAGAGAACTTCATGGGACTGTGGAGAGAATCTCAATCGATATTTTCAAACCCCAAATGAGTGTTCACATTCTACTTTCCAAGCTATGTTGAACTTGTACATATGTTATTCCTCATTGAGTTTTCGAAAATCATCTTGAGTGTTATATGTTGAAAGCTTTTACTATATGGGATTTCAGGAGCATTTAATTTGTAAGGAAAATGTTATTTACAGACTTTGTTTGTTGACGTAATGCATTACACATTAAGTTAATAATGGGTCTCAATCAAAAGTGAAATATACTATAAATTTCATGTGATAAAGTGATTAAGTTACTAACGTTCTTGTCTTCGCCTCTTTTTACAGCTATGGCTGCATATAAATTCGAGGACAAAACTGTGAGCATTCCACAGCTGTTTGCTAGTTGGTCCATCTTCCTTCGCAACTCGTCCCCAAACTCATTCTATAAGAATAATTCTATATAGACTTAAAAAATAGATGTTATAATTATAACCATTAAATAGATAGTGAGTCTCAATAAATACTAAGATCCACAATAAATCAATAACTATAATTATTAAATTTTTTTTTTAAATTCATATATCATTGCTCTATATATCATCACTACTGAAAATAGCTTGGACCAAATTATTTCCATCATGGAGTAGGCCGGGCTACTGGTTAGGGTGCCTGCAACAGGGCCGCTGGTACAGGCTACGGGATGGTCCATGAGGTGTGTTGGTTCGGGTTGGACTTTTCTTCATATAATTTGTAGCTTATAACTTATTGTTCATAAAAATTTTGAATTGGAATCCATTATTCATAACTTAAAAAGTTATATAACGGTTAGTTTTTTTTTGGTCAGGAAAATAGAGTAATATTTCATTCAAGCGAGAAAATTTTGGTTATAGACAGTAGTAAGTAAAACCTTCAACTCGTTGGGAGGACAGCTGACTCAATTTGCGGCAAGTGAACCAGTCATCACAGCGACAGCAACCTAATGAGCAGCTATATAATGGTTAGTTAGAAGTGATGTTTTGGGTTGCTATTCAGGAGAGGTCTGCGGGCTGGTGTAGCCCAAGTCACGGGCCACCATGTCATGGCCACATGTAGTCTACACGAGCCCGTGACCAGCAGGTTTTTTTCGGCTTGTCCACGGGCCATTTTTGGGCCGGGTTTCAGGCTGCCACAGAGGCACAGACTAATCGTATTCGTAGAGAATCTAGATTCAACATAAGCTTCTACTTAAATTAAAGTAATTATTTTTTAGTGGGGATAATAAATTGTACATCACGGCCAATTATTTTAAGATCGACATGAACAAAGTATGCAACTTTGTCTTACATAACAATTTTAAATGCAAAAAAAAATAAAAAATATTTCCCCATTACGGTATATTCTATTTTTGGTATAATTCTAATATTAGTATATAATCTCGTGTAATTTTAGATCACTAGTAATAACTATGTGCTTGAAGATACATAATACAAAAAATCAAGCATTTATCATGCACTATTTAAATGTTAATTCAGGGTAACTCATGCCTTCATCAATTGGTTAATTTAGAGAAGTGAGAAGTAAAGATCTCAGAGTGAGAGAGAGTGAAGAGTGAGGAGAGAAAGGTAAGATTCAATGTGAATGATTTTGAGAGAGATATTGATGGTCATTTGATGAGTTTATTTGAGACCGTAAAATGGATTTATTGAAATATGCCCTATTTTATATTATAGATTAGAAATTTATTTTTTTTTCCGTTTATTTTGTTTTCATTACATAATTTACAATTAAAGTAAACAAAAAGAAAATAACAAAGCTGTAAATGTGAACTAGTGGGATTGTTTGACATTGGGACTTGAGAGTGTGTTAATTGAATTGATATTGTTTTTGTCCCACCCCATTTTTTTCAGTTTTGATTGAAATTACTAAAAAAAACCATTTTCCTATCTAATCTTCCTCTGCTGGTGGTTGTTATGCCATTAGAATCATTAATATAAGGTGTCCATTTTTTAAGTAATTTTCACCTCATCTAGAAAAAGAGACATATCCAGCACATGATATTTTTATTATTGCAGAGTCTAGAGAAAGTTAGATGTTCACAATGTTATCCCCCGCAAACAAAAAGATTATTTTCACAACTAGAACCTGTGACCTCCAGATCACAATTGAACAATTTTATCGTTTGGCTAAAGCCAACCATTTAAATTTTCACCTCATATATGCCTACTAAAATATAACTAATCCATTTAATCTTAAAAATAAAGAGTTTTAGGACCTCATCCATCATCTTGCCCAGTTGGGCTTAGTCCTCAAGCATTATGGGGTTGGTCATGTCTGCTGCCCACAAGAGAGTATGCACCTCTTTCTAATCCCCGTCCTTAACTTAGCTGAACCTATCGCACCCCCACCTAACCCTTCTAACCACTATCGAGTAGGGTGGTTTTGTGGTGGTACCGACATTACTCTTTAATGGGACATTCCTGAGAAATGATTAGATCATGACGCGTATTCTCGGTGCCGAGAGACATCCTCGGGTTGGGCCAAAATGTTGCAGTCACCTCGCTTCGACCATGTCCTCAGTGTCCTAAGGATCCATTCTCTCGGCATAAGGACCTCACTCCAAAAGGTGCAGTGTATCTCGGCAACGGGTCCGCTCCACTAAAATTACTTGCCCTCGGTCCCGAGGGTACTCTGAAATGACTACTAACTACTGCAGCTGCAGCTGTTACCCTCTGAGAAGAGCCTGGTCAATGATTAGGTTAGTTTTTCAAAAAGTCAGAACGAATGACTCCCCACCAATGGTAGGTCGGCACGTGGTCAAAGTACAGTCTATTGGCTACCTACGAAGAGACTCCTTCATTAATGGAAAGTTGTCCCAATCACATTCATTTAAGAAAATCTCAGTGATGGGACGTGAATGGGGATTGTGGAAACCGAGAGTAAGGAGCATTAAATGCTCTGAAGGCCGATCATTTAATTCCATCCTTTCAAATAACTGACATTAACTGTTCGGTGGTACGAGGAGGGCCGAACAATTAATGTTGGGGGATTACTTAGGCGAACTGGACGGAATACTGCCACCTACTCTAACAACTATGCTCTACCTAGTCCAACAACAATGATGAGTTCTCGAATGTATAAATAGTTTTCGAAAAAAACATTGCGGGGTAAGCAAAAGATACTACACTATAGCTTTACAGTGTTTCCTTTTTCTCCCATCACATGCTGACTTGATCGTGGGAGAGGATACGCCAAAGAACACTCTGACACCCTTTAATCCGATTTTTTCTATGCCAGGAACCCCTCTTCATCCACCGGAATCAATAAGACACCCCCTGGAGCAATTCATCACCACTCCTTAGGTCCCCCTTTGGCCTTCTCAACCTACTTAGGGCGGAGAGGACTTCTATCAGACCCACCGACAGACCACTGAAGGAGACCCGTCGCCGTCCGGTCAAATCCAGTACTCGATTCTTTTCCACGATTAATCGTCGCCCCCTATTGTTCTGTGTTCACCACAGGAGAAATCTATTCTAAAAATATTGTCCAGAAATTTGTCCGCACACTCCTCACCTAGAGGTTGAGAGTTTGAGTCTTGGAGTGCCCATTAGGATTTGGTGGTTGACTGTTATGATAGCCTAACTAGTTCTGATCCCGAAAGGTGTTCCAGACGCGGTTAGGGGCCTTATGATCCTACCGATGAGAACCTAACGGGATGGTCACTAGGCGTTCTTCCTTGTCCTCAACTCTTTTCTCACGAGGAAAAAAAAAAAAACCTAACCCTTCTAACCCCATCTCCATAGCAAACCCTTGTTTCCCTCCACCCTCTGCCCACCATTGTAATTGCAATCTTCATCAAATTCATTCTAAATCTATTTTCGGTTGGGTGGGCGTAGGGATCTAGGGTGGCGACGGGAGTAGGTGGGAGTTATAGAGGGTGATCGCCTTCCTTTCCCTTTCACTACAATGAGATTAAAGTAAGAAGACATGTGTGTTTTAGTCATTTCTTGGTGTATGTTAGATTGCTTGTCGTAGACTAAATGGTCGCGAAAACTATGCCAATTGTCACAATCAAAATGGACCCATTAAAGGATTCTTGTGAGTCTTTAGCGTCAATAACAAACATTTACACGCAAGCTTAGCGAATAAGTGGCTGTGAACTTTTTTTCCTTGCTGTTAAGCAGACTTTCTATTGGCTCTACTGATTAATAAATACCAACGAATTATCAATTATGCTCAAAATCCCACTTTACTCTTATCTAAAACCGACCAGTCAAAGATGATAAGTACAAAGCAATTTTAGATCCACATTTCGACCCGATAATTTCGGGTCCAATATAATTATAATAATTATTTAGTAGTCACCCCACTTGCCTTGTACGGAAAAAATAAAAAAGTGTTCCAATGGGAAAAAACCCACATGCACTAACAGTAATATATGGCACGAGCAAAAAAAAAAAACAGTAATATATTTGGTGCTAATGTCACTTTGCACATCAAAAGATACTTCAATTTTTTATTTATACCCTCAATGTTATGAATTAGTAGCAATATGGACCTTGCCCAAACTATCATTTAATTTTTTCATAATAAATTGAAACACATGAGTTACAATTGCTTTGACCATGGGCTTATGTATAAATTCATAGCTTATTGGTGTCTCATGTGAGTTGTAAATGATAGACTTAGTTTCTATTTGATTAATGAATCTTATTTTTGATACATAAAACGAAGTCAAATAGATCGTAGACGAATATTTGCATCGATGGACACAAATCATCCTCATGTCCAAAACACTTATAACTCATGTGCTTCAATTTATGACAGAAAATTGAACGACAGTTTAGATGAGATTCACATTGCTACTAACTTATAACATTGAAGATACAAATTGAGATTTTAATATTTGAAGGTAAAATTATGAATTGAAATATCTTTTGAGGTGCAAATTGAGATTAACCCATATATATAGATTCAAAATATGTTTGTTAATGGATCGAATCTTAATCCGACTCGGATATGAATTGATATTTTTTACTGATAATTTGAACCCAAATTTGAATCCAATATTTTATATTTTTACGGATTTGAATCTAAATATACATATATCCGATCTGATTATAATCTGATTCTAATTATTTATATATTTTTATATCACTTAAAAATTTGAGTAATAATTTAATTTTTTTTTATTAAAATTTATGTATAATTTGTTAAAATCTAGTGAAGTTTAGTTATTCGGATAAGATCGGATCGCATTTTGAATCGTTGACAAATTTGAACATGAACCACAAAAATAAAATTTGACAAATTATCAAATCAAACTTTTAAAATTGAATTAATAAAAACTCAATCCAAACTCAATTTATTGACTGGCTTAATTCAAGACATTCACTTGGTAACATCAACTTCATGCATAACATTGTAAGTTAACTATTTATTATTTTCAGGCCAAAAAAAGAAAAAAAAAACAATCTATTCTTTTGCTCAAACATTGACTTCATTTTTTATTTTTTTATTTTCATTTTTATCTGACGAGTCGTGTTATATTGAATTCGTATCGTGTATGAATCGTTATAACTGATATATAAACAAATTGTATAGTGCATTTATTTTGGTTGATTTCACTCATATTCAATCTGTTTATTAGATGTGTCAAGTCCCCTCTTTTATAAAATAAGTATAAAAAAAAAATCTAAATCCGATCATATTCAAGTTAATGTGCCCAATTCTTCACTCTTGGTGGGGGGGAAAAGGGCCACTAATACTATGATTGAGTTCAATTTAAACTTACTCATCTTTTTTGCTGATTAACAGAAGGGAAAGAATCTTACTATTGTTTACATGAGTTTTTAAACATCTCTTCACAAAAAAAAAAAAACTTAAAGCTAGAGGTTGCACAAAAACATGATGCATCCAATGTATTCTTCTTCTCCCACTTCCTCGTCATGTTCTGATTTTTCTCTCATCCACGTACACACAATGGTAACTTATTATAAAAAGAAAGGTAGATATCATAAACTATTTAATATTATCTTGTGTACATAGCTATTTTTCCACTGTACAAGAGTGGATAAAGTTTGATTCTTGTATTACCAGCTTAAACATTCCTTGTCTGTCTTGTCTTCTCTACAGATTTTCATTGCCTGAAGAAACAGAGAGAAAATCAGTACACTAGTGGCAGAGAAACTCATGGCGTCCATGCATATATTGTTTCTGTATCTATCTATGATCTATGTGACAGTTTCAGCTCGTGTGTTGCCATTACACCCTGCCTTGAAAAACCGAGAGGAAACCATTTCACATATTTTTGATACTTCCAAATATGGTATTCTTCAAATCAACAACGGCTTGGCTCAGACTCCTCAGATGGGGTATGTATTACACCCTTGGTCTCTTTTCCTTCCTTGTTAATGCATCTTCTTGGTAAAATTCCTATGGGTTTTCCTTTTGTTTTGAATTATTAGAAGAAAATTGAAGTCCTTTTTTTGAATCAGGAATTCGAGGATTCAGAAACCTTGGAAGTTCTTTGTTTATTCCAATTAGGCTGGGGATTTAATCTATAGGTGTAGGCGAACTAGAATTAGGAGTTACCTTTTGAATGTGCATTTCAGTTTTGAATTTCTTTGATTTTTCTTACTTTCCCCCGGTCCAAAGTGGAAGAAGCCAAAGTCTGTTTTTTCCAGATCAAAATAAGGATTAGTTTATTAGAAGTTTTTGGGGACCAAAACTAGGAATTGGATTTTGCATATGAATTTGAGTTTTTGATTCCTGAGATTATTTTCTCATTTTCACTCATTTTGTTTGAAGTTCGAAGGGAAAAAAATTAAAGTCCTGTTCTTTCTACTCAATTTGAGGTTTGATTGATATATTGTACAGATAAAATTGATATTAGCTGTTGGGTTTTGATTTTCTGCAATGATTCTTTTCCTTTTTACTTATCCTGGGTTGATTACCTATGTGTTTGTTCAACCCAATATTCGAGTCTGGTTTGCTTGCGAATTTTAATCTTTGGTTTTCTTTGATGTTTCTGGTTTCTCAGTACAAAGAGAAAGACATATTCAAAGTTTTTTTTTTCATGCACTTGAATTTATTATTTTTTTAAATCCAGCTTACAGTTATTGTTTATTTTTGGGTTGAATTCCCGATATTTTGTTATATTTGTTAGTTATGAGCAATTGATTCTGTTTTGGAACAGATGGAATAGCTGGAATTTCTTTGCCTGTGATATCAGTGAAACAGTCATCAAGGAAACAGGTATTATTTTTAGTTGCTGAGATTGATCAGTTTTATACCAAGGAGTCCAGCATGCCTTGTTGTATTAACTTGTTTTAAAGGGGTGAAATTTAGTCGATAACAACAATATAGAGTTTGCGAATTTGGGTGTTTTGATAAATGAGGTGTGCTTATAAACATAGTGGGAGAACTGATAGTTGTACTACCGTGGCTAATATTTTTAGGGAATTAAGCAAGAGTAAGTTTGATTGAAGGATGAGTGGCCTGTCTTGGTAAGGAGAGAATGTTGTCCTACTCATTTTGGGAATTAACAATATCCTCTGTGGTGCAATATTCAAAGTTCTGGTGTGCTTACCGAAGAAAATGAGGCGTAAACCATTGCTGGAGCTGTTTTGATGTTTTCTATGTCAGTACCACAATCATTTGATGCATCTAATTGAATATTTCCATTTGAAAGAGTCTAGAAGCAATAAAACAGCTCACAAGTGCACATAAACTCTAAAAAGTCCTAACAGTATTTTTTCTCTTTCATGTTATTCCAAACATTCCTTGCACTTATTAAACCTTGTAGATTTGGCCAACTTGCATTTGCACCAATGCAGTTTGTGTCACAGCCTCTCTATTAGTTTTTTTTTTTAATCAAAGAAGCCTCTCTATTAGTTGATGCCTATACAATTCACTTAACTTGAAAGCACAAAATAGGCCTTCGCATATTTTCATCCACAACAAAGTGCCATTCACATTATCCCGGACTCAAAACTCAACAAAGTGGGAATTATTTTTTCTTTTTCAAAAGCACTTTTTCTTGGGGGGCTGGGGAAAGGGGACCAGTAGAGAAATTAACTAAACTCTATTGTTGATGATTTAAAATCTGATAATTATACCCGAGACTCTTTTCTGATTCTTGTCTTTGTCTGTTTGAATCCTTGAGAATAACTAACCTATGTTCTTGTTGTTGACAGCTGATGCGCTTGTCTCAACTGGTTTGGCCGACTTAGGTTATATATATGTTAACATAGGTATTGTTCTGACATGTTTTACCTGTTGAGTTTCACTTTACATCTGGGTTCTTATCGACATACTCAATTTCATCCAATTGCAGATGATTGCTGGTCTGATATGAAGCGAAATCCAGAGGTCCATCTCTATCCTTATAACTTGAATTACTGTGGTTTTTTGCCTCCCTTCATATTATTGGCAACATGGTGCAAATTAGTTGAGTGTAAAGGAAACAACCATTTTTTCTTGCTCTTAAGTATTGTATGTTTGTTGTCATGTTTAGCAAGTGCTTTGTTTAGTTTCCACTTCAATTTCGAGAATCTTTTGTAAAAAGTAATACATAAGTTGACAGAGTGATTGCAGTGACATGCAGTTACGATCATATATTAAGATATTTTTAATATGAAAATGCTGATTGCAAACTAAAACCTGGAAACAGTTAAACAGTGTGAGGTTGCCTCTGTTTGAATCTGATCCTAGCTTGATTGATGCTCCAGGGTAAATTAGTTCCACATCAAACATATTTTCCATCAGGAATTAAAGCTCTTGCTGATTATGTGCATGGGAAGGGCCTCAAGCTCGGTATCTACTCTGATGCTGGGTAGGACAAATTTCCGAATACCGATCAGAAGATTTGAAGTTATATGATAGTGAATGATTATTTTATTCTTATCAAGTGTGCCATGGTGCTGTGATAATCCCATATTCTCTCTCCACTTAAGTCACTTATTAATTTTGTAGGGCTTTTACATGCCAAGTTCGGCCTGGATCACTTCACTATGAAGATGATGATGCACAGCTCTTTGCATCTTGGGTTAGTGTGTTTTTCTTTTTCACGAATAAATCTTAGAATCTCATCAGATAGGATGTTAGCAATGAGGGTTTTAGTTTTTGCCAAATCTTTAAGGATGATACGTCCCTTAAAGATTTAGATTTTCCATTTTTGGTTTCGTTTGATTTGAAGTTTAAACTTATACTAATCTAATAAGATTATATGTATGATATGATTCTTAAACATCTTATTATAACCTTTTATATATTCATGAAATTGAATTATTCAAGAAGGTATGCAAAGCCTAATGGCCTCATGTAATGCGAATGAGACCCCGTTTTACTCTTGGTGCCCCTTTGGTTGATAAATGATTGTCCTCAAAACATCAAATCACAGATTAGGAAGCATAGATAAAGAATTTTGGTCACTTTTTTAACCACAATTTCTTTCTTTCTTTCTTTTGCTATGACTTATTCATATTTGCGGTCTGTGTTGTTTAGGGCGTGGATTATTTGAAGTACGATAACTGTTACAATTTGGGCATCAAACCACAAGAGAGGTTCTACCCTGATTCCATGCTGTCTAAGTTTTAACTTCATAGCTTGGTACTTAAGAATTAATAGAAATGTGGTGTGATAATCTCCAGATATCCACCAATGCGTAATGCTCTAAATGCAACTGGACGCAAAATTTTCTATTCGATCTGTGAATGGTAATTTCAGTTTCTTGCATCCATCAACTTAGATATCTGAGTTCTTAATTTGCACCTTAACATCACACTCAGGCTTCTCTCTTTGGAATTGGCAGGGGAGTTGATGACCCCGCCCTGTGGGCAGGCAAGATTGGAAATAGTTGGCGAACAACAGACGACATCAATGATACATGGGCAAGGTTCTAAAGTTTTTGACTCTTAACTCTTATATGGAACTCTCTGATATAGAACCACAATTTCTTGAAAATATTCCTTGTTTTAAATTTTACCATTGTTCCTTTTTTGTATAGCATGACCACCATCGCTGATTTGAATGACAAATGGGCGGCTTATGCGGGACCTGGTGGATGGAATGGTAGGAATCTGATCTTTGTGATGATGCACCTTTGTATGGCATTCTAAATTCCTCATATACACCTTTTGGGCAGATCCGGATATGTTAGAAGTTGGAAATGGCGGAATGACTTACCAGGAATACAGAGCACATTTTAGCATTTGGGCTTTGATGAAGGTGCCTTTTATTAACCTCTAGATTTTTCATTATTTTCTTTTCTAAGTTTTCTCCCTCACTCGCTGTGAGTCATTTTTGTTGAATTAGCTAATCATCTAGCAGTACAATTATTTTGTTAATCTCAAGAGGGACTACAGTTGCCAACGTTTTATAGCATTTTCCAGTTTTATATAAAATTTTATTCTAAAATTAGGCCAATACCCATAGACATGGTTTCATTTGTTATTTTTGTTTGTGTTATTTGCACAGAGGTATCATAGTCAGATTTCAAAGTAGCTCAAATCCCAGTCTTCTATCTTGTTTGAAATTGTGAATGCGAGTATATTTATAGTTATCTGATTAGTTGTGGGCGGCCTTGTAGCACCCAATAAAGGAATATCAACTTGATAGATAGAGTAAAATTCCCTTCTCTTCTCTAATTATTGGGGGTCCTTTAACATGAGATAAAATTTGATTGTGTTAATGCCTCACAAACTCAAAGTTAGTTTGCTTCAATTTACAGGCTCCACTTTTGATAGGCTGTGATGTAAGAAACATGACTGCCGAAACATTAGAAATTATCAGCAATAAGGAGGTCATTGCCATTAATCAAGGTAAAACTACTTTGTTTTGTGACTCTGTGTGGTATGTGCATGTGCTCTTGCTTGTTTGGTGTGGTGTGGTGTGGTGTGGAGGGATGCAGGAGAAATAATAGGGTATAAACTGTTTAAAGCACCATGTTCTACCTTTGAACCCCTTATGCCTATGCTTGTTCAGGGATATCCTTTAAAAACAAATTTTGTAAAAGTTTCTGTCCCTAAGATAATTTTGAGAAATCTAAACACAAGTGTTGTTGTTTTTGCAGACCCACTTGGGGTTCAGGGAAGGAAAGTTTATGTTTCCGGAGAAGATGGTTGCCTTCAGGTTACCCTTTTGCAATCCTTTAGTGATACTAAATCTATTGAATCTTGCCCTCACTAATCTTTAAACTTACAACTTATGATGCCAAATAATCGACTTGTCATGCTAACCGTCCTTTTAAAGTGGTATAGACAAAATAATTCATCTCTAGTGTGATAAAATCATGTAATTGTGAAATGTATGAAATCATCTTCACATTACAAAGTTCCTCCCTTCTAAAAAAGATTTTTTTTCCACAGTATGTAGGTCTTTATGTTCAATAAATGTTAGGGTTAATGATAGAAGTAAAGGAATATGGAAGATATCTTCTTAAGATAATGAAGAAAATGAAGGAAACAAGGTAAATCACAACAAATAAGACTACGGCCAGCTGCTTAAGGGGCCGTAGAGGCCCTAATACAAGACGTAAAAGTGGAGGCACCAATAGCTGAATAAGGGGCATGTCCTTGGTAGGAATGATGTTGTCCTGAGCAATATCCATGACTTGGTCATGGACTCAATAGATATTCAGAAATGAGAGATGAAAATTGTAGAACCCTAATATGAGAAAAACTTGGAAAGGGCATTACCCAAGAAGATGAAGGAGCTCATTTTATAGGACTATGTCCAACCCTCCATTATAAAATGAGGGTTGAATCAGTTCCATTATGAAAAATAAGAATAATAAAGAAGGCACACATTTCTAATGTGTAAAAAGTTATCTTGTATGGTCTCAGTTAATCAAAGGTGCTGGGAGGAGTGGTTAGGAATCTTACAATTGTTAGCCCGAGCATGCTACTACTGTTCTAGTGTCTTTTTTTAAATTGGTTGGATCAACAATTAGACTGATCATTTTTCAAAGAAAAGAGATAAACTGTGAAAAATTATTCTTCATGGATTACGATTTCATTTCAGATATGGGCTGGTCCTCTGTCTGGAGACCGTTTGGTGGTTGTTCTTTGGAATCGATGTTCCAAATCTGCAACTATTACGGCAGGATGGGATGCACTTGGACTTGAATCCTCTACTAACGTCTCTGTAAGAGATTTGTGGAAGGTGAGAATATTGGTCTGCATGGACACTCAGATAAAGCGTTAAAATGGGTGTGAGAAACTTGGTTGTTAACATTAGAACAGGCTCTACTAATTCCTCGAGGCATCAATTTTACAATTTTAATTTCTGGACTATCTCTTAACTCAGGCTCAGTGTCAGGTCCCCTCCACATCCTAGGAGTTGCTTTGAATTTTTTTTTTTGGGGGGGCTGCATCAGATTTGAGTCATGGCTAGATGCTTAGGGATAATTCTTTATCATTTTGAATATGCCCACCTCCCAAATCCAGAACAGAAAAAAAGGAAATTCACTTCACTTTAATGCTTCTGAGTTTGGGACCTTACAAATTTTTTTGTTCTAATGGTTGCAGCACAAACTTGTTTCATCAAATACTGTGGCCTCATACAGTGCTCGAGTTGATGCTCATGGTTGTGAAATGTACATTTTCACTCCTCAGACAATGACCCGCTCAGAAATGTAGCACTATTGCAAGGACTCATTTCATGGCTTGGTCAAGTTTTTAGGCTGGCTGTTCAAGCTCTACTTAGATATATAGATAGAGAAGAATACAGTACGCATTTCTGAATGTATTGGAATTGTCTAATTAAGTGGTGGTTATAGTAGAAGTTTTCATTGGTGCTTCGGATAGAGTTTGTAAAATAGTATCTAGACAAATGAGAAACTAAGCAGTGGAGAGGGAGGAGAGAATTGTTTCCTGCATTCCTTGCCCTTTCCAAATGTGTAAGGACAGATTGCAATGTTTTCGATCAGTTGATGAGAACTGGTCTTGTGCTTTCGCTATATCTCCATGCACTTTGTCTTAAACCTGTTGTCTTTTACCAACTCCTTTTAAGCGAAGTCAATAGATTTTCTTCTAACTAGTGGCCAAGAGTAAACAAGCTACCTTCATTCAACAAATTTGTGGTTGAGTCAAAAACATGCTTTGGGTCGAAAATCTTTGGTCTTCATTTTTTGTCTTTAAGCACTAAAAGCAAATGGTTACTCTTGATAGGTTTAGAACAAGCTAGCATCACAGTTATTACAGTCGGCGCTCTATATTCATGATATTGGGATAGGAGTCCTTAAGATTAAGGTATCAAGGCTTGTACCTATCGACCAAAAACTTATCGAGACAAAAAATTATTGCCTAAAGAGCAAAAAGGACATATCAGATCAATTTGCTAGCTTTCCACAAATTGAGATTTGGCTGTAAGGATCAAATTGTGTGCGTCCAATTTTCAGAGTTTTTTGAAACAATTTTATGCTATGACAATTTTTTGAAATACCGTATTTTTGAACTTGTTTTTCAAATTATCCATGGTGTGGTATAAGTGTTATTTGATGAATACTATTCGGTGCGTATTTTGCACAATAATATACTTAAAAAACAAGGTTTCAAACTTTCAATTACATTTTCTTAAACAAATTCAGACTTTTTCTTCCTTTCTCCATGTTGAAATGCAGCCGATGGAGTTTCGGATTATGATGGTATACAAGCAATGATTTGAGCCAGGCTATCTTGAGGATGGTCTCGGCTATCCTTGAAATCCCCATTCAAATTATCATTGCGTGAAAATAAAGTATATTATCAAGGGTTCCTCTTTATATGAAAGCGTGCAAACATGCCTTCTTAGCTCACAAATATAATCAAAACAACCGCTATATTTGGCCATTCGAGCATGTTTTCAGAATCCAGAAGGAAAAAAGTGAACATCAATCAATTTGTTAAGTGAAGAAGCCAGGTTGAAAATTTTCCTGCCAGATCTCCATAACTCACAAAATTTTCAACCAAATTTCAACCATCATGGGAATGAGAACATGTTGTGATCAGGAAAATAGGTGTTCATGAAATGGATATGCAAAATTAAAAAGTACTAGTAGCAGACATGGTAAAGGGCCTTACAAGCCACCACAATGTACAGGTCCTGCATCCTTGCAAATAGTCCTGCAGACCTGCCCGGGTTCCGCAGCCACCATTAACCAAATAACACGATGCTTATCATCTCCATTAGCATCAGTTCAAACCATATTTTGGGTTTATAACTACCCCAAAATTAGGACAGGCTAATGGAGGTATAGCCTTATGATCAGGAAAAAACATTAGAAGTTATTATCAAAAGCTGGATAAGGCAGGAGTGTTGCCATTCACGCAAAGTTAGCTACTGGATAAGAGAGTTATATAGCATATATGCCTGCAATATCACAGTTTCATCTTTCAACTATAGCACTTTCTTTGACGTGCACTCGGTAGGTGTAAGGAAGGGAAGTCGTCCTCATCTTCTAGCTGGTATGGATGAACCGGAACCCTGCAGCGATGAATCAGAAAAGAACATTAAACATAGTTTCAATACTTCAAAACCAGGAAAATTTTGGACATGTAACGAATTCCTTACGATTCTTTATCAGGCTCTGATAAATTTGATGGCTCCTGAGCTGCAACTCTTAGAACGGCTACCACAGAATCCGTGGTGGCTGAAACATCATGATCTGGATCCTTGCTTTCCACGAGTGAAGCGGGCCCTAAAGTTCCAAACTCAATACTCTCCAAACAGGGTGAGGATTTTGAAGCAGCTGAGGACTCTGCAGTGGGCTGAACAGACTGGTGGTTCTCAGATGGGATAGTCGTCTTACTGTTTGGAAGAAGAGGGAATTCTTCAAATGGAAGATCAAAACAGCTGCTGCTTTCATTCGTGTAAGACACTGAGGAAACCTCAACCTGGTCAATATTACGAGAAGATTTCAGCGAAAAGCCTATAGTTTTTGGTTGAGGACTCCCTCCTCCCTTCTCCCATTCATGCATTTGGCGTACTTAAGATAATGAGGTCATTCGTCCTCTCGCTCTCCTCTCTCTCTCTCTCTCTCTTCCCATCAACACCACACACACACACACACATTCTGCTGGAATGGATCCCTCTCATTGTTCAACAATATGAAAAGCATTATAATTCATAAAGATAAAAAATCAACTTCTAAGAGAAATTTCTACTTGAAGAGAGGATGTGACAGCTCCATGTGGCTTTTCCTTTTCTTCAACACTTGAATCAAAGATGCATTTGCCTAGCCCTTGCAATGTTGCATTTTCTTCCATAACCATTTCAGGGATGCAATTATTAGTTTCTCCCGCTGTAAAATTTCCTTCTACACCCATATCAGAGATATGACAGAGAGTTCCTTGAGACTTCAACTTTTCCTCAATGCTTATATCAGGCCCAGATATGCCTATTTCTTCCAACTTCAGCTTCTCTTCAAGATCCGTATCATGGACATAAAACTTTTCTTTGAAACGTAAGTTAGGGATAAATGTACCAGTTCCTTGTAACTTGAACTTCTTTTCAACACCTATATCAATGGTATATGTTCCAGTTCCTTGCTTATTCAACTTCTCTTCAGCGCTCACTGCAGGGTCATATGTGCCTGTTCCTTGACTTATTGCCGTCTTCTTAACTACTCCATGACTGATTAGTCGGGAAGCAGAATGGCAGTGTATTGGGACAAATTCATTTGTATTTCTCAGAGAAAAGACATTCCTGTTGAACCCCCATAGGTGCACTCTTGTTATTGACCAGAGAAAGTGAAGTTGATGGGCTAAACTGGACAGAACAGTCTGCCAGAATATAGTGGCTGAATAACTCCAGAAATCAAAAGAACTTGGTCATAACTTGGAACCCTCATTTTGTACCAAAAAGGTTGATTTCACACACAATCAAGCAAGACAATTTCATGGAATAAAATGTATAGTACAAAAGAGACCCAGTACCTAATTTGGTCCCCCTAATCATGGGTGCTGGGAGGGTTCGACAAGTAAAAAACTAACAGCTGTGGCATTTGTTGCATTAAGTAGCTACCACCATTTTTAAACTTTCACCCAATGGTTGGGATACTATCGAGGCGGCTCAGCAGTGTAGTTGAAGAAGTTTGGATTTTAAGCCTTATTTTTAAGGTAGGTCCCAAAATATTTAGATATTATAAATAGTCCATGTAGAAAAACTAAATTTATAATACTTTAAGCCCTACAAAAAAGTCTTACAAAAATACAAGCCCAATTAAAAAAAAAATAAAAAAATTAAGGTCTCACTTCAAGGAAAATCCCATAATTTATACGCGTTTAGTAATAGTCCAAATACAAAATTTAAATCTACACCAAAACAAAAGATTTCAATTTAAATAAATTACGTCAATTAATTCAACTGTAAAATTAAAAGAGAGTAAAATTTATTTTCTTTTTTTAAAAAAGAAAAAAAAACTAACAATAATACTAAAGTTACTAAAAAAGTTGAGTTTAAACTTATTATCATAATTTTTAATTATTTTTTATCTATCTTATTATCAAGTTTAAATATAGCAATAAAAGTTTGAATATAAAAATTTAATTAATTTTTTAATATTTTAAAAAAATCAAAAATAAATTTATTATTAATATTAAAAATAAAAAATCTCATTTATTGTTCCGCCTCATCCCCAGCCATCGTACGAAAAACTATAACTGAAATCCGGTACCCTCGTAAATCACACGAGTTTTTTTTTAAAACAACCCCTTATTTTTTTTATTCCATGGTACTCAAGGAGCAAGACTTCGTATCCTAAAAGTTCAACTCATACATCTTAAAATGGGTCCCAATGGGTTATGCAAAATACGGAAAGAGAAATTACTACCTCCATTTTTACCGTTAAAGACAAACTTTGGAAGGGAATTTTACTAAGTAGAAACATTTTTCATAGAAGTCCTTGAATTGTAGTGATCATGAAATGCCAAAATGGACTCGTGATTGTTTTTTTTTTTTTGTCAATGGTTAGAGTACTCGGATCAACTTACGTGCATCCTCTTTTCAGTCCGATCAAAGATAGGTCATTCAGGTCGAAATTAGAATATTCATAAAAAATAAATTTCACATAACCTATTCCTGAATTGTGAAATAGTGAATATTCTATTGCCTGTAGGGTGGATAGATGCACTCTTGCTTATATCGAGCAAATCAGTTTTCATTTTATTTCCCCTTTAGCTTAAATTATTATCAATTAAATCGAGTTTATTTACCCAAAAAAATAAGAAAAAGAAAATATTATTCAACAACTTTATAGTCCGTATGAACAAACAAATTACCCAACCCGTTACTTTACAGATTGATTGGCAGGATATGGGCTAGGATTGTCATCTCTATTCATCCCCAACCCCATCTGCCATTCCAAAATGAAGATCTAAAACGGATCGCCCGTTTGATATCAGAGGACCCATTCTTTCACATCCTCGAGAGACTCCTCAGATGGCCATGGCCTTCAAAAATTTGCCCCAATCCGACCCACCAACACCAACGAACTCGACACGATTCCAAAACTGACATGATTATTAAATAGGTATAATAAGTGAATTAGATTAATGTTTGACATTTACAACACAGTAAATACATTTTTTTCCCCGTGGGTATTAACACAACACAATGACACAATACGACATGACACAAAAATAGCAACATGCAATGCGAATTAACACCACAACCAAAAGTTTGAATCTCAGAGCCAAACTATGGCCTTTGTATAGACCTTGGAACTATATTGACAAAACTCAAAAATCAGTGCTGCAAAAGCACACTGACCATTGGTTTTTTGAGATTGCCAGAAGCTGGATGCTAATTGATGAGTCCTAAATTTACTGGCCTAGGCCCAATTTAATTAAATCGAAGAAGTCCAAAGAGAAGCCCAAATTTGAGTTGAGTTGACTCATAAGAAGAAGTCTAGAATACCACTGAAAGACCAATGCTATAAGGAACTAAGGGCATATTTGGTATATTTTTTAGGATGGGTTTGGATTGGTTTGATGAAACCCGAGTTTGATCCAAAGATGAGATTCAACTTTCAATACTGTTCATACCCATATTTGGTATACGCAGGGATATATGATTATTATGATAATATATTTGTATATAAATAACTATTTTACCCCTTAACCAATTTGTATATATGAAATATATAGAATATATGGGGATATAAATGTCAATGTATGTTAAATCCCTTAACCCCCATATGAAACCCACCTCCCCCTTGGGTTTCATGAAACCCAAGTATGTGTGTTTCATGACCGGGCCGAGATTCAAATCCTATCTAGACTTTGTGGTTGCCAAACATGAGTTTAAGGGGGTTTACACCCTAACTCATGTTTCCAAACCCTTCCAAACTCCCATACCAAACATGCCCTAAGAGACTAGCACCCAGGACCAAGGGGACGCCGCCCAAGGCCCCTAGGAGAGCGCCGCCTAAGGTTCCCAAATGGGCGCCGCCCATGGGCAGCCCTTTGGACTCTCCTCTATTGTCTTCTCCTCAGTCCACCTCAGTGCCATGGGAATGACTCCAACGTCTAAACGAGCATAACTCACTCCAAGTCCAAATATCAAGATCAAGACCAAGCCTAATCCAGGATCATTCCCGGAATAGGAGCACAAATGAGAGAATATCGGGGGTGAAATGAGTCCTACTAAAATAAAATTTACCAAAGTGATAGAGACCTCATTTGTTACGTCACCGCCTTAACCCTAACCTATATAATATAAGTTCTCTCCACAAGGAGAGGCATCTCGATCCCTACACAACATTACACCTTCCTACACATTGCTCTCTCTCTCTCTCTCTCTCCCAAAAGCACTGTAATACACCTGGAGTGTATTCTCTCGGTTTCTTTACTCATCAATAAAAACCTCCAACCACCGCTGCCGTTTCTAAGAGTCGACGTAAGTTGCTCGGACCGAACCACTATATATCTCTGTGTTTGCTCTTATTTACTATTTTGTCATTGATCTGTTATTGATTGCCTATTCACTGCTCATTAATTACACCTATTCATCTACTTGACTGTTGATCTTACACAAGACAATTTTGTACATCATCACTAATAATTCATAATGCAACGAGCTTAAACACATTGATTGAAGACTGACTACTCCAATTATTGACATACAGAGGCTTAAAATTAAAATGATAAAGTGGAAACAAGTTATTAACAATGCAGATTAAAACCCCCATAATCTCTAACAGTACAAATGCACGAGCACGAAAGGGAAAATTCATACATGGTATGATAACCAGAGACTTGTAGAGGAGCAGGGTACAAATAACATGTTTTATTCGGGATACCTAATAGAACAAGGAGCTCCTCATCCGTGGTGATACGTAATGTCGAACTTTGTTTTTCTCAAAAAAAACTTGACAGTACCTGCCATGCCAGCCCTTGAGGATGGTGAGTTTCTTCATTAAGGGCACTCTTTCTCATAAACTTCACTGGCATATTTCCAGTTCATGACTTTCCATACATTCTTGAGGTAATCTGGTCTAACATTTTTGTACTGCATTATGAAAAACCATCATATGTATCAATTCGCATGAGAGAAAAGAGAGGATCGCAAAAATAACTGCACGATAAATAGGCAAATGAACAAGAAAATAATGACTGATTTCTGGAAAAAACTTTTTAAAAGCAAGCATAGACCATAAACAATCATTGAAGTCATACTCCTTAGTTGATTTCTTCAAACCCTAAATCTACAGTAACCAATCAAATAGCTCAATGCTCAATTGCCACAAAATATTTCAAATGAATTACATATCATAAATGTTTCATTAACCCATCCACTTATGTCATCATTAAAAATACTTTTAAAATGAGTAGAAATAACATATGGGAAAAGAGAGGGATTGCAACAGATTTACCAAATTCTGCATTTTCAAAATGTTGCAAGTCTTGATATAATAAAACAACCAAATATGGGCAATATAAGCAGTAAAATCTGACAAAAATTAATACCTGTAAGTAGTATGCATGTTCCCAAACATCGATACCAAGAAGAGGAGCCAGACTTGGTCCTTTGGTAACTAGTGGGTCCTGCAGCAGAGTCCATGATAATACAAATATTAAGATATGAAAGTGGAATGGTTTAAATGGAAACATAATGCCTACAAGAAAATAAATGGGAAATAGATATAACACATGACTACAATTATTGGGAACTCAAGCAACAACAGATATACTGTATGAAGTTATCCAATCCTACAAAAAGAAACAGAGAAAGAGAAAACAATTAGAAAGCATGTAGTATGCACCACAATCCCCGTCATATAGTGATAATCTTTTCGACGGAAATACAGGTAAAGCACCCATTCCCAAGCTCAAATATATTTTTGAAGTGCTTATTGATGATTTTTCTACAACATAAGAAGTTGTATTACACGAAGATGCCTCGTATACCTGACCCCAAATGATTGGGACATAAGGCTTGGTTTGGTTAGTATAAGAAGAAGTATTACAGCAGAGATCATTAAGATAAAGATAATAGCTATCGTGCTAATACAGATGGTCTTGGACTTGTCAGATAATCAACAAATTCTAAGGCAGCGTAAGCTGAGCAATTTTAGTTGGAGTGGACAGAATAAATGTTACGTACCTAATCTTGATTGGCAAATGACCACTATTTAGAAATTTAATGAGAAATCTTGCTTAGGTCACCTGATTTGCAGTGGTTTCAATCACAAGCCTTTTCAACTCTTTGTCCACAGCAAGCCACTGCCAAGTTAGACATCCAGCCAATGCTAATAAGTGGAGTACATGAAAACAGATTATATAATTAAGAGGAAGCAGAACTTACCACCCATCCGGAGCCCTGTAAAGCAGCACCTTCTGCATTCATCTTTTGTATCAGTGATTCCAAAGAACCATAGTGTGTGACAATAGCTGAACCCAAGGAACCCTTTGGTGGTTCACCACCTCCTTCCTGGAAGCATTCAGAAAAGGAAGTGTGTCAAGGTTAGAACTTAAATGAAATAGGATAATAAAAACTCTGGCAAAAGGCACAGAGAATAAAACTTACACGAACAGGAGCAAGATTCTTCCAGAAAATTGAGTGATTGACGTGCCCTGCTCAAAAACATATATTATATTGAATCAAAGATACCCTAGAGTAAGAATAAGACTTCATATACCATAACCGTAAAGCTAACATCAAAACACCACAAAGAAGTATATTGATTTGTTACATAGCTGATACCTATATAACAGGATCCATGACAAATGAGATGTTAGCTTGATCAGAAAGTGGGCAACAAGGAAAACACCCTAATGCAAGCTTCGTGTAAACATTTCTAGGCGGGCTAACAAAAAATGTTGATTGCAATCCAAATTTAGTTCCACATAGAATTATAGAATCGGTCTGAGAGTTACAATACAACCACTCTCTACTACAATTAATTCTTTCCAGGAGTTCTCTTCTTGCGATCCATGAAAACCAATTACGCGTACACATCCCCCTGCCCTTTTCTGATGAGATAAAAAAATACTTGGATCTTGTCTCCGGTGCATGACATGCCATACTAATCAGCTTATATACTTGTAGCATTCATCAATTGGCTTAAGCCAAAATCAAGCATTTCTTTACCTCTTCCGCTTGTATAACCAAATGTTCCAACAAATAATCCTACGCTGAGTTAACAAATTCCCTTTTTCCCAATTGGTCATTAATCACTAGAATTCCAAGATCATGTCATGGTTAACTCAAATTCCCAATATTATTCGTAAATAACCACTGTTCTTAAAGTTTTTGTACATCAACCATATTGTCTCACGCCCATTTTATAGTTAGATTCTGCAATTTAATCATAAATTTCGAGATCTACAACCGGAACAGAGGTAACGAAACATTTCATTCACTCAATTGCAACCAACAGATTCATATATACAGTCAATACATGAGTGGTATAGAGACCATATGCCACAGAAAAACTGAACTAACAGAGCAACAAAGAGTGAGAAAACTGAACCTCCGCCATTAAATTTGATGGCGCTCTGCAATTTGATGACAGTGGGAGAATCGCCCTTGGCCATGGCGTCATGGAGCTGCTCAAGAGCCTTGTTGTAGTTTGTTATGTAAGTCTGGTGGTGCTTCTGATGGTGGAGCTGCATGATTTCTCCGCTAATGGCAGGCTCAAGAGCGCCATAATCGTACGGCAAATCGGGCAGCGAGAAGGTCTGCAAGCCCCGGAGCTGTTGCTGAAACCCTAGACCTAGTCCGCCTAGGGTTTTCCTGGTCGCGAGAGCTCGAAGCGCCATTTGGAGCGGTTTCAGTCTTGCTATGGAGATCAGTGAGAGAGTAAGAGAGACAGAAATAGCGAAACGCGAATATGCGAACTAGGTGTGTCTACGGTCGGGTTATCACGGTTTTGTTATCTGGCCGTAAAAAAACACCTAAAATTCTATAGGTTGGATAATTGCTTTGTCTTAGTTCAATATTTTTTACTCGCAAATTTATTACTCGATTCGAAGTCCTGCCCAAGAGCCCGTCTGTCAAGTCGGCTAGCAAGCGTAATCCGCCCACATAGCTAATCCACCTTTCATTTTTGAAAAAAATTATCCCTTTAGAGGCTGTTTCAATTGTGGATCGGAGAATAAGCCCTTAAACTTATGTTTGGTAATTTATTTTTAGCCTAGGTTTGAAACCTAGCCCGTTGAATAGTCCCGTCACAAGATTCACATACTTGAGTTTCATATGGGGGTGTAAGGGGTTTAACATATAAATAACATTTATACTTTAATTTATCCTATATACTTCATATATACAAATTAGTTAAGAAGCAAAATAGTTATTTATATAGAAATATATTATCATAATTGAAGGGACTCATGACTGATCAGAAGTCCCCGAGGCGACATGTGGACAGAGGTAGATGATGAAAAGTCGAGTTATGAGGCCGAGGATATTAAGAAAGCCGAGTTGGGAAGCCGAGAGGAGGTATTTTTTGTAAAGCCGAGTATAATCTCTAACAAGCAATTAATGCGATTCGACCCAGCATTTATGGCGATGTAAGTGACTCACACAGGGCATTTAATGAGCCTCTGCGTCTACGAAGTCCCAAACTGACAACCATAAGTGGGTGCAATAATGGCTAGAAGACAGGACACAGAGCTATAGGGGACAGTCTTCGAGACGCCGAATGCTGCGAGATAGGTGTCGGACGCCGTTCGTTGGCACTCAAGTACTCGGCATGACCCCGAGGTCTGGTGTCAAATGCCAAGCATTAATGACACGGTAATCCAGGTGAAAATCAATCATTACGCATGGATGAGTCTGAAGAGCATTTAATGCTGAGGGGACCTCCATATCAGAACAATCATTTCAAGTCCAGGTATAAATACCCTTCAGAAATATGAACAAAGGTACGCAAATCAAACCCCAAAAACTCAGTGAATTAAGCTTCATCCTCCTACCCTTGCTGACTTAAGCTTC
>CM042201.1:18080190-18107438 GCA_023539305.1 Ilex asprella
AGAAAGAAAGAAAGAAAAGGAAGAGAGAGAATAGTAATAAACAAAGTAATGTTATTGCTAATCACTGTAGCAAAAATGCATTTTAGCTATCCTCAAGTTACTCTGTTGGAGTATGAACAGTTGCCCAAAATAACTAAATTATAGCTATTTTGACCATTTGTCTACTCTGTTGGACATGCTATAACAAGTTAGCCAATGCTGAGTTTGAGAGCAAGCAAAGCCACAAAGCCTCTTATTTAAGGTCATATAAAAGCATGAATATGCACATGCAGTTGTTCAAACTGAACTACCCAATCGCTATGCCCATAGACCCCAACATGCACATGCATTTCTTCAACCTCTTCTGCTCCTTGATTTTCTCTCTCCTACGTGCATTCCAGCATGCACTTTTTTTCTCTCCTGCGTACTTACTTTAATGGGTAATGCGAATAATTGGCTGATTGATTGAATTATTTGAATGGAGACTCCTGTCTTGGCACTAACCACTAATCATCGGAATTGTAGGACCGCAAGTTCCGCTGGCAGTCGATCTTAGCCCGGCTTGAAGACAATTTTAGCCATCACCTGGAAACTTGACATGAAATCAACACGGAGCGATTAAACTTGAGTAGTATATAGACTTAACGGTTCAGATGACCAATTGATGTACGTTTTCAGATTTGTCTGCGCAAATTTGACTATATATACAAAATTCTAAATTAATTGAATACAGATCAAAAAAAATTTGACATGACTTAAACAATTTAAACACAATATGGACACGACTCATTGGTTTTTTGTAACATAATCTAGTTCCATGTAACTATAATTTGGGAAATTGGCCTCTCTCAAATGAAGATAAGATTGTTCATCATTGAAATTTATGGTGCTTTTACCAACAATCCGTTAGTTTAGTGGGCAAAACTCAGATTTCTGTACTCAATACTTGAGTTCGAGTTTCCATAATTAGAACAACTTGTTGGTGCTAAACTTACTGTGCAGCCTTCAGAGCACGCGGTGAAACTTTAACTTTGATCCCGACATAGATGCGATGGAGTCTTGTTCAGCTAGTTGTTAGTACTGAGGAGCAATACTCTTGGCGGATATAAAAAATGACCCATATGCATATCTATTGTCAGCACACACACAAAAAAAGAGAAATCTATGGCTACTTGCACATGAAACACGGCATGTTTTATGTCATTACAGTCCTGAATCATGGTCAAATTCACACACAGACACAGAGGCAGAATCTCAGTGCAGAGGGTCCAGGATGGCTCCTTTTTCATGGATTTTGGTCAAATTTTGATGGCAGCTGCAATTAGGAGTCCATGTTAGGTGGTGCGAGAGATCCTTTGAATTAGGCTCCATGTGCATGGGTAGACCAAAACTATAAATGAGCTTTAACCAACCAACGTACAATGCACCACCGTTGATCTAATGACCATCATTGGACCATTAAATCACGAATTTAAATTTCACCACCCTCTCTTTTATAAAAATTAAAAAAAAATACAAAAATACAGTGCCCAAGTACCCAGCCCTGGACCAAGTTTCTTTTTTTTCCTTGCTAAGATGAGGTACAAGACTAACATAGGGACCGAGGAGGTAGCTAGGAATTTACATAATGAATTGTAGATTAATTCTGTCGTTCAGTACACTTGTTTTAGCTTAAAAAAATGTGTAATTAAGGTTATATAATTAAGGACAAGTCTATCGTACCGAAAAAAAGAAATTCAGTATTATACCGTCATTTATTATTTTGTGAATATTTTTATTATAATTATTTTTATCAATTTTGTGGTACTTGCAAGTACCACAAAAGTGGTCAAAACAGTTACATCCTAAAATGTTAGTACGTGCAAGACTGATTTTAAAATTCAATCTCAAATGACACAAGTTATTAATTCCGGTGTTAGTAAACATGTTTACTATAAAAAAATTGTTTTGGAGATGTAGAGGTTGCTGCAAACATGTTTACTTGTGTGAAAGTCTACGGTACTAAAAATAAACTATGGTTAAGTAATTATTTTTTATGGTAAAATTATAATTTTGAAATGAAAAGTTATAAGTTACAACTGTTCAAGCGAAGGTCATGATCGATCATGAACTCTTGATATCGATCATAATCAATAAAATATAAATAAATATGGATGCTCAAAACTGGAGATCGTAGTTTTCAATAGAAAATGAGTAGTCTATAATTTATTTATCATAAAGAAATTTTGTCAAACGATTCCACCGCAACAATGTTATGTATTTAGATTTATCATAGATTGAAACTATTTTGACTACCAAATCTTTTTATATCGAAATTTTGTTGTAGTCACCCCAAAACGTAACTTTGATGGCAATTTGTCATGAACAAAAGTTACAAACAAATAAACGAAACAAAAGAAAAAAAAAATACATAACGCAAATTTACATGAATCGGTTTGAAAACGTATGTCCACGAGAGAAACACAACAACAATGTTTCACTATCAACAAAAAAAGATTACACAAAATCTAATCAAGAGAATACAGCTAATCATTGATGCCCAAAAGTAGGGGCCAAAATTCCATAAAAGAAACTACACACTTCCATGTTTAGCCAACCAGAGGTCCATAGAGATTACATCTGCACATGGGTTTATTCACCTATTAGGAGAGAGATGCTTTATGGCTGTCCAAGGCTAGGAGGCCCCTTGCTCTTACATAATCTTAAAAACTTTACTGAAATCACATTGTTTTATGGCAACAATATCTTTGAAAACAACCACGTTGCCTTTTCATTATAGATTCTCATTAGGTATTTTGTGTAGCAAATTTTTCAATGAAATGGAAACAGCCAAAGCAGAAAAAATATAACACATTAGATAAATAAAAGTGTACTTCAGTTACATGAGCTGCCCCAACCTGAGGGTTAAATTTGCAGACCTTATATGATATTCATGTGGCCTTTATTTATGGCCTACCAACCGAATATCTCAACTCAACTCAACAATTTTCTATTCTAAGTATTTGGAGTCGGCTATACCAGCCCCAAATATTTTTGTGCTTGATGCAAATCACTGCTACATATTATATAGGCCTAAGCGGGTGCTAACTAGCCACCACAGCTACAGAGCCAACAACAATCCCCAAGCCACTCCCTGTCCTACTTACCCTCAACTTTCAAATACCATATACAAATTTCAACATGTTTGATTGTCTTAGAAGCTTAAAATTGACCCCCGGAGAATGTTTGCCCAAATTGCCAACCGGCCGGGACGACATTGTTGCTTGTCAGAGTCCTTCCATCACTGGTGGTGACCTGAAAGGAGAGAGATTGACCATTGAGGTTGGAATTGCTCTGCCAGTTTTGGCCCCAGTTCCTTGACATGGGTTGCCACCCTGTGTTAGACCCCTTGATGGATACTGAATGGACATCCCCTGCACCGCCGACGTTGGTGATCAGGACCAAGTTGAAGTAGGAGTGACCATTGATTGTAAATCTTATTCCTCCTTTCTTCACACAGGGCACCCTGTCAAGGCCAACACAAACAATATCAGCAATTCAATTCAACAGTAAAATTATTGTGTAACAGTACTTTAAACATGTGACTAGAAGCAAACTTATGATACATTTTAATGTCATTGGAAGTGAATTAGACTCAAATTTTTAATGAAATTGGAGAGCATTAAAATTTGATCATACCGACGAAATGAAACTGGAACAATTCCAGCTCTGTATTGAGCAATTTGCAGGAATGCAGGCTCAGCCATGTCAAAGTGCTGGAGGGGAGGATTGCACCAGCCACCATTGTCATTAGACTGGGCAGGGTTTGGAGGGCAGAAGTTTGTGGCAGTGACAGTAATGGTGCCCGGGAGACACCATTTTGGGTCATCGTTGCACTTCATCTCATAGCAAGACCCACAGCTCAAGCCATTGTTGAATAAAGCAGTGCTTAGTGCTGCAGTGTTGGTCCCATAGCCTTGGCTGTACAAATTGCCATACCCACATGCACCCCCTGCAATTACCAATACCAGTTTTAATTGGCAGTCGTTCAGTGTCAAGTTAAGTTCAATCAAGCAATGTAAACAGTATAATTGACATGAGAATGTGAAGCTACATGTCCAAATAAAAAAAACGACCTGATACACGAGACTTTTGTATGAGGATAAAGGACATTTTACGTACCCATTGTCCCGGATGCATCACCCCCGCCATAAAAAGTAGCATGAGCACTTTCCCACCCTCCATAGTCACCATAGGTGCCGCGGAGGCACAAATTGAAGAACAAGAAAAAAAGAGAAGCAATGGAGATTGCTGGAATAGCCATTGAGAGAGAGAGAGAGAGAGGGGTATGAGATCAGGATTGGAAGAGAGAAGATTGAGTGCTGAGAGGTTGATGCAATGAAGGATAGTGGGTCTGGCCTTATATAGGAAATGGAAGCTGAGGTTAGGGTGAATAGCAGAGAGTGACAAGTTGGGCAATGCTTGGGTCTAAGAGCAGGCAAAGCCACAAAAACTAAAAACAGAGTCATATTTGAGGTCATAGGCAAGGATCAATACGCACATGCAGTTGTTCAAACTGAACTACCAACTGCTAAGCTCATAGACCCCACATGCACATGCATTTCTTAGCCTCTTCTTCTCCTTGATTCTATCTCTCTCTCTCTCTGCGCATGCAATTTTTTCTCTCTGCTACGTACCTACTTTTGTGGGTAATGTGAATAAAAATTGACTGGTAGCTTGAACTATTTGAATGGGGGACTATTGTCTTGGCATTAAAGATTAACACTGGAAGTTCTGCTGGCAGTAGATCTTAGTCCTGAGGATAAACCAGAAAATTGTAGACATGATGCTTAGCTGATTCGACTGATAAAAATTAATGGCCCGTCATATCTACCAAAGTAAATTGATGGACATGAACTCGAGTTAATACGGTAAAAACGTAACCAAACATGACTTAACCACAAACATAACCATTGGTTTCCTTGTGATGCATGTAATCCTCAGCTAGAAATTAGTGTTTGTAAGAGGGAGGTAATTCCGGGTGTTTGGGGTATTTTACGCACATCTCTGTCTTTTCAAGATTATTAAGATTCAAACTCATAACGTTTAGATTTACAATTTGTCCATGTTACTCTTTAAACTATTTTTTAGAGTTCTAAGAGCTTTGATATCCCTGGAATTAGGCTTTATTTGGGTAGACAAACCCTACAACAAACTATGTATGAGCTTTCGACCATGCATAGGTACCAGCCACCGACCCTGTCTTTTTTTTTTTTTTTTTTTTATCTTTTTTCCCCTTTGTACAAAAGAGGAACAAGACAAAAATGGGGACAGAGGATAAGCATTTACAGAATCAATTGTCGGTTTATAATGTCGTTTAGTTAAAAAAATGTGTAATTAAGGTTATGTAATGATTCCAATGATATTATTACGTGCATGAATGATTTGAAAATAAGTCTCCAGTGTCTTAATCTTGTGGCATTGGTTTTATTAATTGTTGTATTAGGTAGGATAAGACATGGTTTGATTGTAAAAAAGTTTGGGAATGTACAACATGTTACCGGGTGGTTGAATGTGATTCGTTTCAGTTTACGCGTATTTTGATTAATTCTCTTTTTAATTTGGTCAAAAACAGATCATCTACACGAAAACTTGATATTTATAAAGTATAAATTTCTCATTGTTTGATCCTAAAAATTTATTAAAATTCAAACTCAAAATACTTGAATTTATTTCTCCACCCTTTTCTTGGGGTTAATCGGCGTTTAAGATGGAATGGAACTCCTCACGTTTCTATAATTTTATTATTTATTTTCCTATCTCCGTTACCGCTGCATCGGGGTATGGTCTGATGAAGGGCCTACCATGTTAGGAGCACATGCAATCGCCGGGCATTGCGGTCCCTCGTAATCCACATGTATCACAATCATAATCTTGAAGACATTTATTTCCAACCTGAAGAAAAAATGTATATTACATTCGTACAGGTAGTTCAACGGTATACGGTGTAGGATTAAACTTAGTCGAATTATAGGCTAGACGTTATGAGTTCGGCCCTCATTAGTGTCTTTCGGACTTAACTGATATTTGTGATTTGAAGGTAATTATTAGTATTCGAGGTTTATTCTCGTAAAAATGAGTATAATGTGATCCTATGTTGGAGAGGTTGCTCGTTAAAAAAATAAAAAAACCTGTATATTAATTGGTTTTGCAATAAGAATATGAGAATTGACAAGTGGAAAAGCAGTACAAAAAAGAAGAAAAAAGATGCTTTGGATGGAACTTTCTTCCTTTGATTTTTGAAAAGAAAAATGGAACATTTGAAAACATCATTTCTTTTATTGCCAAATCTTCAAATTTGTCTCTTTTGTGTGAGAATAATATGAACGTGGAATTAAAGATTGCTTGACCCTTGTATAGAGTATTATCAATTTACTTGACTCTTATATGGTATTAAAGTCGCGTTATTTCGTTTTTTGTCTTGATTGTGTAAATATTCGTGTTAATGAACGGTTTTTTCTAAAAAAACTCACACAAAATCAACCAAATTATTTTCTTCATACAATAGCACCTACACAGATTATTCATATTTAATATAAATACGACCTATTTATTATTCATGTTATCGGTGATATTATTTTTTGATTTATGTTAATGGATAAAACTGACTCCCCCCACAAAAAAAAAAAGGTTAGATGAATAAGCCAAAAATAATGAGTTATCCCGTGTGATTTGGCTAGACATGGGTTTCGATTCAAGTAAAAAATTATGGGTAAAGTTCAAAATTTTGTTTTGGATTATTTCGATCACTTAGAAAACAGAAAGATCTCGGCAATATTTCACAAAAGTTTTGGGAATAAAATGAAAATGAATAAAAAAATTTGAATTTATTTTCAGAACATTCCGAAACATTAGTCCAAATATAACAAAAACATCTTGAAATAGTTCAACACATTGATACAAATAAGCCGAAATATCTGGCAACACCTCAAAATATTTCAAAACGTTTCGAAGTATTAAAATTTTGATTCAATCACTGATTCGTTTCAGTCTCATTGAAAACATAAACATTTCTGTCATTTCAACTGTTTTCAAAACTAAATTTTGATAATTGATTATGGCATTTTAATCAACTAATGGCAATGGCAATGCTCAAACTCAAATTTTACTATTTTCCTGGATGTGTGACTCGCAATGTTTTTATAAATTTTGAAAAATGAGGTTTCAATAGGAACATTATTTCAACAACCAACTTGAAAATTCTCAGCATCCCTCACAACAAGGATTCAAACCAGCAATGCATGTGCAAGATGACTATAATCAACTTTCAAACAGACAAAAAGAGAGCAACATGTAAAGAAAAGTCCTTATCAAGTTATCAACTATCAACTTGTACCCTTCCTTAGTTTTATTAGATTTGATGTTTGTGACAAGCAATTTGAGCAAAGATATATATTTTCTACAATCTTATACTCGTATCTGGAAAAACTTTTTGTGTTGAACTCTTTAATGTCTAGGTTGATATATAGCAATTTTATTGTTGCGTCTATGTCTGCCCCTTTAAGGATTAGTCACCCTTGTCCTTTTAAGGACATACTCTAACCTAGCTCAAGACAAGGTAACCAGATGTTGAACTTGAAGGAGTAGTCGGCGCAAGCTTAAACACCCAATTAAAAAAAATGTCTGCCCTTTCAATGCAGAAGATTTCTGTTATTCTGTCAAAAATTTGCTTTTAAATTTGCATGAGGAGGACCATATCCTGTGACCCTAAAAGCTACAAAGACCACCTCTGGGACAGAGTTGTTCAAACTTAAAACACATCCACAAAATGCATGTGGAAATTATCCATATGTTGATGGTTAGGAACCAATGACAGTGTCCTGCACAAGGCATTGTCTGTTAGTCCTACATGTAAGAGGCTGAAATCACCAACATGGTATGGACCCTAAGCAACAGTGCCCTGAATGGCTACTATCAGTGGCAGTTAATAACATGGCTATTTAATTATAGCATCCACCAACAACCCCCAACTGTTCAAAAAATCAATCAAAATCGAAGCCGGCCCTACACTTTCTATACGTTCCGTGTAAATTATGAATCTCACTAGATTCTTAATTGACTCAGAGATGGTGCAGATTAACTCGTTCGAGTCAATTTTGTCATCGCCATCGAATTGCAACTCAATGTATCCCAATATTGTTCCACGACACTGCACTATCGCTTCAATTCTTTCATTTACAATATTATCCATTGACTAACACATCACTTGTGGCGTTGCGGAATACGTGTGCCATGTGCATTTCGGTGATCTGCTAAGGTGGTAGCCCATCCCTGGCTCCTGTGAGGTAACAAGTATAGTTGGTTGTGTTTGGGGCCCGCCCCAAGCTCTACTTTAATGCTGTTGATGAGAAAATTTGGTGCAGAGTTCATACAAATGTCAATTTTCTGATATAAATGAGATAAGCATATGCATACAGAGGGAGAAACAAAATGTTTTTTCTTGTTCTACCACTCAAATGGCATCCTACAAATCTCATTACATGAGAGAGAGAGAGTGAGAGAGAGTTTTAGTTAATTTGAGGAATGATAAGGGCTTTGAGCAAGAGAAATAATACTTATGTGGGAAGAGACAGATTCAAGATACCCGAAAATAAAAAATGTGAGAATCCTCGATTCAGAGGATAACCCCAACGAGGGGAGAGAAGTCGTTGTTCAAACAGTGGTTGTATATTCATTGTTTTCAAGAATCATGGGGTACTGGTAGTCCCTCTAGGCTATAACTATGCTCTGTCCGTGCCTATGGGATATGAGATTGTGCTGATTACTTTATAGTCTTAGTGAGTATAGTATGTGGCGTTCAAGAGATTAGCTGTTGGTTTAATGATCATTATTCCTGTTGACGGATTTCAACCTTATCATCCCGCATAACCCAAAAAAAAAAAGAATAGTTACGTTTGAAGGGAGACATAACCATCGGAATTGTAGAATGCCAAGTGCTGCTGCCAGCAGTTGACCTTACAAGCTGGGGAACAGTCTCTCCAAAATGGAAATAAGATTATAAATCACTTAATTTTTGTACTTGGCTATAGACGAAACTTTGGACACTAAACTCAGAAATATGAAATTAGGAGTCCATGTCAGGGGGAGGGGCGGCTCAATAGTATTAAAAAAAAAATCTTGAACTTTATGCCCTAAATTTTTAAAAAGCTTCATAATTTTAAGTACATTACTAACTCAGAAAAATTTAAATCTATTAAATCTTAAATCCTAAAAAAAAGGCCTCAAAAAATTAAGTATAATTAAAATTTTTATTGTAATAATTTGGGTCCATGATCTAATTCACAACATTAGAAACCAAAAAATCATAAGTTGAAAAAATAAAAAATACTCAAAAATCAACTCATATTTACTCCTATTCACTCACTCGCTCTCTCTCTCTAAAAATACGTAAAAAAATTAAAATTAAACTCGCTCTCTTTGACAAAAAACAAAAACAAAAGTTCAAACATTTTTCTTGACAACACTAGCACGTTTTTCTTCTGTTTCTCTCTTATATAATAAATTAAAAATTAATTCATTTTTTTAAAAAATTAATCTTAAAATTAAAAATAAAAAATAAAAACCTCATTTGATATTTTTGTTTTAGGCCTCAAATTACCTTCACCACCCCAGTCCATGTTAGGAGCTTTTAGATCTTTTGAATTAGGCTCTATGTGGCTTCACCAACTCTGCAAGAAACTATATGTGAGCTTTAACAAACAACCATCAACAACTCCAAAATAGCTCACTGTTATCACGGATTAATTATAAATTCAAACGTCGCGAGTTTGAATTTTGGTAATTCTTTGAATTTATCTCTCATAAGTACCATAATTTCGGTGTGGATAACCTATCTTTAACCAGACCAAAGAAGAAATTAATCAAGATGTACGTAAATTAATCTGAACACTACATACAATTTGAACTAAAAAAGCAAACAGCCACCAACCCCCCCTTTTTTTGTTTGCACAGGAGGTGGAAGACAAAAATATGGGGACTGACGATGGGCATTTACAGAATCAATTGTCGGTTAATTATGTCGTTTAGTACACTTTGTTAATTAAAAAATGTGTAATTAAGCCTTAACCATGGTCGAATGATTTAAAAATTAATCTCAAGTGGTATAATCATATGACATTGGTTTATCATTGCAGTGTTAGGTAGGATAAGAACTGATTTGATTGAGAAAAAGTTTGGGAATGTAAAACAGGTTGTACTAATACCGTCGCGTGTCAAAAGTTTAACAAAAAATGACAATAATAATAGAGCGATATGAAGTGATTGAGTTAGAATGGAGTGAGGGATAAATCCACAAGACCATCGCCAATTGGTAGATCTAACATAAAGGGCCGCCCAATGCACACAATTTTCATCACCGGGATTTGTATAGTTAAATGTACACAGTCTTACCCCAGTATGTACATATGTTTTTGCGACTCGAACTCTTGATGTCCAAGTCACCGAACAATCTTATCACTGCACCAAAACCCACCCTCAACGAAAGGACCTAATAATGTTATTATGCTAAATGCATATGGAGATTAACAACACTGAACTCAGGATAAAAACTGCTATAATTAGAACTTGACTGAAAAGTGACGAATTTTGAAGTTAGACTGATCAGAAACATGGTAAATTCTCCATTGACAAGAGAAAGTTGCACGCTGAGTACATGGATGCGGCAGCAGCCCTAACAGCCGAATCCCCTTCTAAATTGTCTGCTTTCTCTAATCTGCATGACACATGAGAACTTTTAAGTTTGAGGGCAATGTAGAGGACAAAAGAGTTTAAACTCCAATCTAATCAACTGGTTACATGTTTCGGATCTAATCATAGAAAAAAAACTATTTCCTAAATATTCAGGTGATAAGCAGGTGTGTCTGCCACCACAATAACAAATACAACGGTTGTTTTCTTCCAATGAAATTAAAACTTTACCTGCAGCTATTTCCTAATCCAACCAGATGTTGCAAACCATGAGCTTTGTTGTACTGGAAAAGGCCGCGTTCACAGTGCCACTGCATTTCTTTTACTTGATTCAACCAACTTTCCTGAAATTAATAATAGACAGAATGTTCAGATACCCTTGCAGTTGTTTCATGGTGTTTGTGGGTGGGGGAGGAAAGCAGAACAGAAACCTACTGCAGGACAGAAGCTAATTCTATACCACAGCAGAATGATGCAAACATATGTCTATACTCAAAGAAACATATCAGCTCATAGGCATCATCGTGGTATATGATAGTAAGAAGCAACGCTATTTCTATGTGGCATCTGTGCACAAGTGGCCTGATGCAAGCATTATTCAGATAAAAAAGTTCAGCAGCTCGAAGATATTTTTAGCAGATTCTTATATGGAAAATTGATCTGATTGAACATATGTTATCTAAACCTCCATGTTAGAAATGGTCTTAGTCTTATGACAGTTGGACATGGCCTATAGATTGATGGCAAAATGTGCTTTCATCCTTATTATACGCTGAAATTCTCCTCTTCCTAAATAGTGTCAATGACAAAACTTTCTTCTGCACCACTCACCAATTGTTTCTCTTCTTTAGATAATGTTTTTTCCATTTGATCAAATAGTGCACTCCATCTAGCTTGTTGCATATCAGCAGCTGCACTACCAGAAAAATCAGTAGCAGAACTTTTTGTGCAATCTGGATTCGTGTCTTGGTTTGATGAGAATTCTCTTGACATTAGGAAAGGCAATTCTGTATGAATCACAGCTTGAACTCTCTTCTTACTACGTCGCAATGCTGCAGGTACAAAAAAAGTACATTACCATGCCAATGTAGGGATTTGTTTAGTCCCAACAATCATCAGTTTATGTATTGAAAAATAAGGGCAGTACCTGTCAAGCGTCCTTTGATGTCTTGATGAAGAAGTTCCAACCACTGGGAAGCCACATTTGCAGCTGAAAACCAAAAGTTCATATCAGCTTAAGGTATAATCTTTCTTAAAATTGCACACAGACTCAGCTTCAATTTTATTGCTCAAGTTTCTTCTATGTAGAGTGTCCCATTTTCAAATCAACAACTACATTGACTAGGTCTGTCTAATACAAGAATTATCTCTTTTAAGCTTGTCCTATGATTCTTTAAAATATACTTCAAATGATGTTCAACACCTACTAAAGCAAGGAATGATATGAAATATAATACTGAAAACCGACCTTCAACAGAAAGCGAAGAAACATTGTGAGAGTTGGAGTGTGGGAGATGAGTACTTTTACCAAAAACCCTTCTCTCAACCATGCAAAACTCACCATCCCCCTCTATAAAATCTGAGTTGGAAGATCCTGATTTATTCATTAAAGTTGGACATCCACCAATCTGCTTGCTACCTGATAAACTATTGCAACCTTCATAATGGAAACTGAATCTGCTCATTCCAAAAGCATTCAAGTTCTCCAGGTCAATCTTCCTGTCACTAGATTCTTCCTTTCCACCCTTTGTCTGGACTAGCTGTTTGCTTCCAGCATTGCGGTTTTCAAGTTTTTCAGATCTCACTAGGGCCTCTATTATAGAATGAACCTGTTTACCATTTCTTACATGGTTTATGATTCCAGGGTTCAATCCATTGAGCAGTCCACTAGGAGCAGCAATCTTCGCAAACCTGTTGATCTGTTCTCTCTTGGCAAGCTCCATCTTTTTCTTGAGCCCATAATCTTTATTTTTCCTCCCACGTGGCTTTGGCATTGGTACACCTCCATGAGAAGAAGAGAGGAAACCATTTTGCTTCATCTCTTTCCAAATTCTCATTGGATCGTTTTCCTCCAATGGACCAATTGAACTCGCACAGTCTGAGTCATCTCTTGATTTCAGATTTTCACGATTTTTATTAGGATAAAATGTGTCATGGTTGACTGAGCTTGAAACATCTTCTGAATAGAGATCTAAGCCAGAGCCTCTTGACTTAACATGATCAATATCGCGTTCTATCTCCTTCTTTCCAAATGAAGACAGCCTACTGGTATTATCAATGCATTCGGGTGAATTCTCACCAGACAAATCATTAGCAACAGAAGCTTTGGCATTGAGATCAAGTGGTCTGTGAGCAGGGGCCATAGCTTGCTGTAATATGTCCCTTCCTAGTTGTCCTGCTTACGCAACATTTGAATTAGCGTTTTCAGTGTCCTAACTCCTAAGTAACTAGACATCTCAGTGTCAGAAATATGCTTTGCTCATACTTTACATAAGACGCTTACTTATAAATCTGATCAAATTAGAGCTGAAAATGAACCTTAGCCTCTTTGGTATTCAAGATTTTCGATAATTGGTGTGGCTTTGTAGCATTACTGGAAAAAGTGTGGTGGTGGTGTTTTAACATCACTGATTCAAAGTCTCCATTGAAAACCCAGAAAACCAAAAAATAAACAAAAAAACTTAGAATTATGAAGAAGTATCTTACGAAATTAAGGCAAAATGTGTAAAAAAAAATCAGCTTTTATGGTGTGGGTATGTCAGAGAGCTAATCAGTGAATCATCAGTTCGTAAATACATAGAATGAAAAAACAATCGATTCATCACTTCGGCATTTTCTGAAAGATTGCTAAACTGTTGAAACACCAAAACAAACAATGATACTTCAAATTTTGAGAAAAGAAATACCTGTAGAACGAAACACAGAATCAAGATCTCTCATTTTCACTCGTTTACGACCAAGTTCTGATTCTTCTCCGCCTTCCACACTACCCCTTTTCTCCTCCACCATTACCTGATTGAGTATGTCAAAACCAAAAAAGAAAACGATGAAAGAAAATTTCTCTTAAAAAACCGTTCAATACAAGGATGAAATGGCCAAACCTTTGATTCAGATCTGGGTATCGCAATAGAACGATCCGAAACACTTCCCGAACCGCATTCATCCTCCATTACTATACAACAAGATCAAACTGATGGGAGGACTGAGACAGATGTGGTAAGCAAAGGAGCTAAAGATATGGATTTTGATTTGAAATATTGCAAAAGAGCGCGCTGTGACAAGCTTTTAATCTGGAGGCACAATATGACAAATAGAACAACTTTGTGGGTTCCGTTTTCAAATTCAAATAAGATGGAAGGTGAATTGCAACACATAGCTGTCGATAAGAATTCGAATTTTTGTGTTCAATGTTTAGGTTCAAATCTCTATAACTACGCTAGTTTGGTAGACGCTATAACATATAATGAGATCTTAACAATAGGCCGACGTAAGTGCGGCCAAATCTCCTGCAAATAAATGTGTGATGTTAAAGGGTAATGCTCTTTAATGAATATATAAAATGTGAAGGTATTGTTGAACATGTGTTTGACATGACTAAAAATATCCTACATAGTAAATTCATGATCAAGATACAACTATAAATTCTTTTAATCTCGCGATGATTAACTAATAAGAGAGGTGCTCGATTTCTTTATTTTGTTTTTGTATTTTTTTGTTATGTAACTTATAAACTATGTTAATAGATGTAATGATGTTTACCAAAAATAATGATGTTTATTTTGATCTATTTTAATTTTATGCAAAATATTAATATTTACCAAGTGTTATTATTAAGATAATACAATGCTATTGTTATCTAAAGAATATATAATATTATTTTAACTACTCATGTATTTGTCGTATTCACATTCTATATTTTCAAATCTTGTGTATTTATGAGTCTATATCATATCAGATACGACACCAATATTTATATTCGTAATTCTTAGACTACTGCATTCTTACTCTTATACCAATTTCTTTATCAAAATATGGGGGGTTGTATAACTTTTCTCCATGTTTTCTAACTTAGTTTTAAGTCTACTACAAGTTGTTATAAAAGGGTGGTTTAATTATGTTTTTCAACATAAAAAAAACATGTTTGCAAAATTAGATTCTAAAAGTATCTCCTGCAAGATTTTGTATTTTATAGTTATTCAAAAGTACATTTTTTTTTATTTTAACTATTCACTTTTGTGATACATACTCTTAACAATTTTTTTATAATTTAACTACTTTTTTTAAAAATCATATTTTGTACCTTTATTAGAATTGTTGGAGGGAAAGTGAGAAAGAATTGAGGGAAAGATAAAAAAATGGACAAAAAAAGATGGGAAAGGAGAGGAGGAGAGATAATATATTATAAATTATTTATATATACTGTTACAGTGATACTAAATATAGAACACCACTATAGCCTGCTCTAACATCTTCCATTGAAATATGATTTTTACTTTTGAATAGCAAAATTTTAATTTTTTTAGAGTTTTAATTATTCTCTTCTAGATGTTCTAATAGACTACTTTGAAAGTATGCATTGAAACTAGTGACAAGCATGATAAACCCACAAAGAAATAAAGTCAATATAAGATTGAAGAATCTTATATAAGTTTTTATTCAAATTTGAGTCTAAATCTAAACAAAGAGCGGAGGTATTCAAATTAAGGTCTTGAATTTTCGGAAATCAACATGCACTTAATCCAAATTCAACACGACTTGGGTAAAACACAGTATCAACCAAAAGAATGACTCCAATAATTAAACCCAAATTGAATTTGTATTTCAATCCGATTTTGGAAAGATTAGTGTAAAATTTTAAGCATAAATAATACTATGATTGAAAAATTTGGGTTGAATTTGGATTGAATTCGGGTTCAAATGGAAATGTTCTATAACTCGAATTTAGCTCCCTTGGATCACTAAAACCAGTCCAACGCAGAGCCTATCTTCAATGCATTAACCAACAATCTTCAAGCTGAGACAAAGCACTCTCTGTGAAACTCTTAACCCTCACTAATACGAAATGGGTGCAGAACAACCCCAACCCACCCCCTACCCCAACCCTGCACGTCTTCAACAAATAGCAAACTGGCTCACACTCCACCCCTCTCCCCTGTACAACCACCCCCCAAACCCTTGTCTCTTCCTCTTCTTCTTCGTCATCCTCATTCAAAACCCTCCTGCCCACAAGCTGTTCAACAAAAATAATCCCATCAGGTGAAGGTTTTTTCCCTATCTGCCATTCACGCATCAAAATCGACCAATCCTCCGAACTCGCCGCCTCTGTTTTCAACTTCATCTTCGACCCATTGTTTTCCGAGTAAACGTGAACCAACAATGGAGCTTCTTTCAAGTTCTTGACGATCTCCACCACTGAATCTCTCAGCCATTCGTCCAGATTCTCCGAAACCGTGATTTCCTCGTTTTTATCATCTTCTTTCACTGCAATTTTGAGGTAGGGTTCTAGATTGTTACGAGATGAAGAACAAACAGAGGAATTCGAGGCGGTCAATGATGCAGAGACTCGTTGTCGGCTTTTCAATTGGGGATTTGAGATCGATAAAGAGTGATTGAATAAAGAAACCTGATTGGATCGATCAATGCTGAAATGGGTTCCTTGATTGTAGACAAATGGGTGGCTTCCTCGGCAACGAATCCCCCCAAGAGACGCCATCTCAAGAGATGTAGGTGGAGGTGGAGGTGAAGGAGAGACAGAGAGGTGAGTTTCAAACCGAGCTTTTGGATTCAAAACAGATTGTTGATTGAATACTATTTTGATGATTTATAAGGCTAAGGTTTGGTCGGCATTGGAGAGGACGAATGACCGCGTAGGAGAGAAAGTCCAGATTCAACAATGGCGTCTGACTGTACGAGTCTTTTGGTCTAAGGGTTAGGGGTGCATGCAAACCACGTGGAAAGATTATAAGGTTATAATTGTCTTTTTATATTAAATAATTTAATTGATACATTTTTTAGGTAAGTGTTGCAGAAATAATTTTTGTAAGAAACAAACAAACTTAATTTACTGATCTAATTTATTGACTTAATTTACTATGACTTTTGGATTGGTTGTGGGGGCCATCAAATATTAGAACTTGATGTTGATCCAATAGTTCTATTGCAACCACATCATTATGTCAGCAAATTAGGTTAGTATTTTAGGTCTAAATAGTATGACTCAAAAAAAAAAACAGATAGGATAAAGTTTAAGACTAGTTATAGGGGCTTCCCACATCGGAAGCCTTTGGGTGTGTGTGTGAGTATATAGAGGGTCTCCCCGTTTCTCCTTTTAAGGAGTTGCGTGGAGTTCCCAGTTAGGTTAATATTCTGTCAAAAAAAACAGATGTTGACTGAAGCGGCTGTTGCCCGCGTGTGCCCCAAACATGACCGGCGTGGGCTTGGCCTCGGGAATGCGCCATGAGGCGTCGATCCCTAAGACCTAGCCGGGGCTGGGGCTTCTCACATCGGAAGCCTTTGGGTGTGTATGTGTGAGTATATAGAGGGTCTCCCCACTTCTTCTTTTAAGGAGTTGCGTGGAATTCCCAGTTAGGTTAATATTCTGTCAAAAAAAAAAAAAGACTAGTTATATTATCTCATTGGATAGGAGTTGAATAGATATTATTTCTAATACCACCCATAAGATCATCTCCAATAAATGCTGTAAACGATCAAAATAGCTATAATTTAGCTAATCAAAGCCACTTTTCATGCTCCAACAGATATTGTTCACAATAGCTATAATACATTTTTGCTACAGTGATTTTCTAAATATAGAGAATCATTGTTATCTCTTTTTTTCTCTCATTTCTTCTATTTTCTCTTTTTTTCTTTTTTATTATTCTCAAAAAAAATAATATAAAAGGAATGAGAAATAATATTTAAAAGGAGTAGTTAAAAATATAGAGAATCTGTTGGAATGTGTATTGAAAAAGTGAGTAATTAAAATAGAAAAAATTATTTTTTGGATAACTAAAATACAATTTATTGTTGAAAATGCTCTAAATAATCCTCGAAACAAACATGGTCTATGGTATAATAAGGGTCGTGTCATGTGTTGCGACTGTCAAGCAAAAGATAAAACTACGAATCTGCAACGAAACTCCTGTAATTTTCTCCACATCGATATTAGAAGGACTTATTCTTTTGTTGAGTAAATTACACTTTATTCTTTGGGATATTGCCTTTATTTTACTTTGTATTCTAAACTATAAAATTTCTCAGATTGCACTCTAAAATATTAATTTTATTTTATATTAATCCAACAAACTTAAAAACCCATCAAATGAGGGAGGGAAATCCCAAAGAACTTCTCGCCAAATGCGTAGTCCCATTTTATTTTTACCTCTTTTGTAACTAAATGGTCGTTGGGAAGAAAAAGAAAATCGGCTAGAGAAAAAAAATTTGGAACTTAGGAAGGGTAAAGTCATGGATGAATATTTTTCTTTATTTTTCACCAACATATATGTAATAAACAGTTGTTTATTAGTAGTACAAACTATTCACATACCCATTTACCATCAGAAAATTGACAATCATTACCTATTGGAGTGATATGAAATAAAATTGATACTTTAGAGTATAATGTTAGAAATTTTATAATCGGGGGTAAAAAGTAATGGAAAAGTAATAATTTCAGGGGATAAAGTGTAATTTACCCTTCTTTTGTTTGCAAATTGACCCATTTGTTAACATCAATAATATTGTGAGAAATTTTATAAGTGAGGATAAAAAAATAAAATAAAAGTAATAATTTAAGAGGGTAAAGTGTAATTTGCTCTTCTTATGTTTGCAAATTGACCCATTTGTTAACATCCATAATATTATTTAAATTTAATTTGTTGGTCGGTATTATTAATTTGTTAACTTAATTCATGACAATTATTGAATTAATAGTGGATTCTAAAAATAATCAGACTCATTATCAATTCACTGACAATAAATAATTATGTCGATAAATTAAATATTGGAAGGGATAAACCGGGACGGAGCTAGCAGAAGATAATGACTTCTTTGAGGATCTTATTTCTGGTAACTTAAAAGAGTAGAATTATAGTTATGCAGACTATGCTTCTTTTGCTTTGAACAAGAAATTATGCTCATTTCTCTTAGATTAGCCAGGAGGAATGAGGTTTGAATTTGCCAGAGAAGAGGTCTTTATACGGTGGAAAAGGGTAGTCATTACAGCCAGGTCCAAGAGCTGAATTCAATCCTCACAGACGGCTTAGTATGAGGTTTGAAGTTTGCTAGAGACAAAGGACGTGTTAAAGTGATAAATATCATAGATCTCATATGAGAGGTAGATCAATGTGGGAAAAAATGTGTTATTTTGTAGAGGCTGAAACTTGATTGATATCTTACTTAAAATAAAGAATTAGTTGAATTTGGACGTGCATGCATGGTGGCTAGGGCAGTGCGTGTTGCATATTCAAAATAAGGGTTGGAAGAGACACGAGTACGAGGTTCATTACTTCTAGACTAAGGGATTCATATAGGCCAATACGATTATTTTGATTATGATGATTGCGATTGAAGCTCCCACCGGTGTGTCTAGTCAAGCTCAAAACAAGAATTCCACTTTTTCGGAAGAGTCACTGTAACTGGTACTTCAAATACCGAATTCAGTTGTTGATGAGATTTCTGTTTAGGTTGCTGTCTGGTGGAAAAGCCTTGCCTTACAGCTAGATCTAAGATCTGAATTCGATCCTCACAAGTTGCTTAGTGGCTTCCATTCCGTCAGGAGTGGACGATTAATACAAGACTAAACTCAGAATAAAAACCTAAGAGCTTCTCAGATTACTCGAGACTAAACTTTATGCAGCACTCTTTAAAGTGAATAGCATCATGCCACCACTTATACCCTGCTTTTGCAATTAAGTAGTTTCTTCAGTACCAACAACTCATTTTACTGTTGTTATGATACAGTATAGATATCTCTCCATGGCTAGGTAGTTTTATTTCAAAATTGTGTTCCTTGTCCTTGTCCTTGTCCTTTACATGAAATGATTGAATATGGTTGAACATATGATTTATGATGGACTATTGCCAGTAAACTTGCAGCACCAGCACATAAATGTTTTGAGAGTTGTGGTGATTAAGGAGATCAAGGGTTCACAGTCTGGGGTGGAGCTAGAGCATGAAGTGAGGGAACGACTAGCAGCGGTTGGTAAATATGAAGATGAGGAGGAGACAGACAACCCTTGAGCAAGTCGTCGAGTTCTTCCAGTAGAAATATTTCAAGAAAAATTCCATGATAACATTTTGCTTCTTGGCATCTTCGGGCACTGCAGAGGTACTCACTAGCTAATGACAGTAATTGTTCATTTTTGTTCACTTTGCATTGGTGTTAAACATATGCAAAAATCCCATGATTGGCAAAAACGGGTGTCCTTACATCAAATACACAAACAGAACACCGTAATTCAAATACCGATGAGAGAGGAAGTTCTAACAGAGATAGTAACTGTGTATGTAGGTCTTATAGGGCAGGTTAGCTTGGTTTTTGTTTTTTTTCCTGCATTCTTATACTTGTACCAACAATACCACTTCCTTTGTGAATCACCAACAGATCTACATATATATATATATATATATATAAAGATAGATCGAGTTGCTTTGGAGATCTTCAGCGATGCTGGATTCAAAGAGGACGAAGCTCAAAGTTGGATTCAAAGAGTACAAAGCTCGACCTTTGGTGGTGCTGGATTCAAAGAAGATGAAGCTTAAAAAATGGGTGAAAATACTTCCGAAGAAGCTCGATGTTCAGACCTCATTAAAGAGCTGTGTGTTCCCATGTTTTCAAAATTTTTGAAAATCTTGTTTGAAAAGTGGGAAAACATGTATATGATATTCTCATAATTCAGCCTCATTTTCAAAAACCCTTTCAAAAACCAACAAACCAAACAGTACTTTAATGTTTTCTTGTATTAAAAAATAAAAAACCTATTTTCAAGATACAAACCAAACATGTCCTGAACTTTCAATACACTAAATGGGTGCACTAAGATTGAATCTTGTATCATGGTGGTGGTACTTGTGTTCTCATACGATGCAGCCGCCATGGCATCATATTTTAATGGACAATTTGTGAAAAAAGAGGGATGAAAATACATAGCTTCGTCTGAACTAGTCATGATCTAGGTTTGTTCCATTGCTCACTAAAAATTCTCTCGCCATAATCTTTTCCTATAGAAAAAAAGATTGGATATAGATATGCATCTAAAGTGGGTGGTCCAATGATGAATGATTAGTCTCAATCTCAACAAGGAGCTCCACTAATTATCCATTTCAATGCTGATATTTTGTCAATTATCCAACTTGATATATTATTCTAATAGTAAAGTCACTATATAGGCGGATGAACCCCTAATGTAGAACAAGTAGCTATTGATTACTTGGAGTAAGAGGACCGTCGTGGGTCCAAGGTCCAAAGAAAAGCAAAAAGGTGATAGTACATAACAGAGACAAAATGACTCAAACTCAAATTTGATTGAGACCAATAGTGTTTGACTTGTACTCTCTTTGTGGAATTCAAAATATTTATTTTATACACTTAGAATCGTAGTGTTCTTTGTGTCTCTTTGTTCCGCTATGTCACCCCCCCCCCAACACATTACATTATGAGATAGTTGTTACATTATTAAGTGTCCATTATGTTCTTGTGATCAATGGTTTATTATTAGATGAAGATGTAACGTATCAACAATAACGTTTATAATTACCATTGGCACCAACCTTGACATGATTGCTTGCTCACCATGAAGAGATATTTCCAAGTTGTGGGCCTGCTAGGCCAGCAAATTGTGATAGAGGAAAAGAAAGAAAGTAAGAAAAAAGAGCTTGAGATTCCATTCTATGAGCACATGATAATGATTCCTTGTGTTTCATAAGCTTCAACTCCATATGCCCATCTAATCAATTTAGTATGCCAAATAAAAAGGTATACATTATTCTTCACTTAAGTAATGAAGTGTTTGACAATTGTTCACCTTTCCATCATCTTTTCAATATTATATTCCTTTCCTGTATGTGACAATCTCCTATGATTCATTGTTAGCAAATTTGGAAGTTTTATTATTTTTAGTTTAACGGTCTGAGATATTCGAACCAATTTATACGTATTATGACCAATTTTTTTTCTCGTACGGTTAAATGCAGATCATCCACGCCGGGACTAGAGTATTCATGAGAGATAAATCTCTCATACTAACTCAAAATGATTAGGTTTAAAGATCATCTTTGTTACCATTTGAACTATCCATGAGGACTGAAGTTTTATTCAACTTCATCTATAAACAAAAATCTTTAAGCTACAATAGAAAAAAAAAAGTGTAAATGCATTAAATAGTTCATATTAACGGATTATTTAAGTGTAAACCTACTATCTCCAGTTTTTAAATTTGAGAATAACACAAGAAAATCATGAATTAGTGGGCATACATAATTTACAATCAATGCTTCTAAACACCTGTCAGCGGGCGTCTGGTTGAGACGATTTTGACCATCAAAACAAAGAAATAAATGAGTAGTTGGGGCATTATATTTGTAACCTTTTAAAATGCCATGCACAATCAATACTCTATACCAATAACTTTGATTTATTGTGGTACCATTCATTGGCATAATGTACTCTATTGACACTTGTTTATTCAAAAGAAATATCTGCAAAATGATTAGGCACAATGTTATGAGGACCTCTATTATATGGAAAAATTGACTATCGATCATTATTATTTCAATGAACAATCCACTACTACAATCAATTTAACTACGTAAATTTATTGTGGTACATCTATAATATAAAATCAGATAAGTTTCAATAAATCTATCTGACGGTTTCAAATAAATTCATTCATTACCCCTAATTTATTTACATACCAAACCAGACTCGTTTATAAACAATACGAAAATTCTCGAGAGCATTACCAAAAGTTTGACGGGGCGAAAATTAATGGTGTGTGAAAATGAAGTGGGTTATAATGGTATAAGCATTATGCGATATGACTGCATGCACTTTTAGGCTTATTGGATGCTCCTTTGAGAGCGTGATCTGGGTAAGAAAATAGAACTGGTGAATGCAATTACTAGGATTGGGCAGTTCTGCCTCTAGATCATCATACATGGAATCAGAACCTTTGAAGTGTAGGTTTAGCTGGCTATAACAGGGTATACCCCCTCCTACCATGACAATTTATAGTACCTTTTTTGCCCAATCAAACTGAGTTGTTGTTTTGGGGGTGTTAAATTAGGGGAAGTTGAAATGGTAATAGGGAGGAATTTTAAATTGAGTTGTTTTGAGTTTAAATCTCGGTAATTCTTTGGATTTAGGCTATAAAGATTTATCTCTCATTAATATCTCAATCCCGACGTGAATGGTTTGCTTTTGATCGGACCAAAGAGTGGATTAATTAAATATGCATAAATTAGCTCGGACATCCCCAATCGTTAAATTAAAAAAAAAACAGCAACTAAGAGAGGCCCACCACATAGTCATTGCAGAAGTGCATTAGTACCAAAATTCCATGTATTTGATGAAGGTCTGCTAAGAGCATATATTCCTTAAACCACCCAAATTAGGTAAACTAGAATTTATACATCCAATGAAATTCGAACCGAGAATATGTTTGTTTACACATCAACCCTTATTCAATAACTGAACTAACCCGCATGAGTTCACTAAGTACATATTTGATTAAAAGGGTTTTGCTCTGAAAAATGCTACCACAATATTTCTCTATGCATAACTATACAAACCAATCGAGTAGCTGTAATTTAAATAAATGTTCTTAACACAAACACAAACACCCTCGACTACTCTTTTTCCGATATTTTCAAAACTGAAATCAGCCTCCTTACCATCCGAACGGACTGCCTTAGTGGTAAGTCATACTTGTTTAAGGTCGTCATTGATTTCCATGTAGTTATCAAGTAATGTTCTATTTACGACAGCAACGCAGTTTACTGCTTGGCTTTGGTAGTGCTTGTATTACAGACTGCTCTTCTAGGTTAATAACTATAACTCAAACAAGACATTCCATGATAAAGAGACCCTCGTGATCACGTTCAAGTGTTATTACTGATCATCCCTCTTTCCTTTTAACCAGGTTAAAAAAAAAAGTAAAGAAATCAACCAACTTCTTCAATTGATCCAGGGACATCATCATGCCCTTCTGATGCATTTCCCGGCCCGGCTTCCACGTCTGTTGCATCGGAAGATGTCGGTTGTTCGATTAAACACTGTCGGCACGTCGGACAGGAGGAGTGTGATGCCAACCAAATGTCAATACACCTCACATGAAAACCATGGTGACACCTTGGCAGGACTCTAACTTTCTCACCATCCATAAATTCACCAAGACAAATTGGACAATCAGTGGCCGGAATACCTATCCCTGACCCATATACAGTCACTGGAATCTGGCGTAACATGCTCTTTTTCAGGCCAGTGGCTGCTAGCCGGGCAGCTGTCTCGTCCGGTGTTTCAAAGGCCAGCCTCCGGCTACATCTTATAGCACAACGAACAATTGAGTTTAGTCCAAGAGCACATATCAGTGCACAAAGCAGGGCTGCTAGTATAATCACCATGTTTGTGTCGAAATTCGCCTCACTGGGGTAAGCAGTCCGTGGCCTGCCACTGTTACCAGGCGGCGCACCTGTCGGTACATCCAGGAGTAGCCGTTGTGGATAATGATAGAGATTCATCGTAGATTACTTTGTTTACAAAATTATCAAACACCAAAATCCCAAGGACAATTCAAAATCTTCTGAGGCTTCTCCAATGAGCTATGCATATAAGCTAGAGATTTCGTTGCTCCATGGGAATTTAACAGCAAATCGAACAACAAAAGAGAGAGAAAGTAGGAAATTCATCTCACTGATGTACTCACAGATCTCTTGCTTATTACAACCCCATTTCAACTGGAAAATTTCGGGTTAAGCCTGGTATTGGATGAGCTTAAAGGCTGGACTTCTCTGGTTTTGAAACTTTGATAGCAAAAACTCAAGAATTTTTTTTTCTCCACAAGTGGTATCAAAGCTAGAACCGAAGAACCGTTACAAGAAACTCGAACACCTTTGAGTACATGTCAGGATTCAATTCGAAACACATCGAAAAAAGAAAACATATCTCTCACAAGGACAATTGAAAAACCACTGACTTCAGCATGCAGTATCAGGCTTTCTCATGTATGAAGCAAGGTCATCTCATGGATAAATGAAAAGAAAAGAAAAGCAAAGAAAAGAAAAGAAAAGGAAAGAAAAGAAGAATTGCTGTGGTGTTTTGGGGGATGGAAAGAGAAGAGGAGTTGTGTCATAGTTCCTAGCTAATTGATGTGGTGTTTTGGAGTGTGTTTGGGTGTGGTAAAGGACACTGGGAAACAGATGGGCAGATAGATACCAAATGGAAGCAAAGTTGTTGTTTGGTGTCTTTTCACTTCTATAATATTCAGGACTTGAAAAGGTTTAAGCTTTATAACAAAGTATAAAAATGCTTATTCCAGCACCAAATCCTTCTCCCACTCCTCATTATTCATAAAGATATGTTAGTAATTAGTGCTTTATCACCTTTTGAAACACTGATTCTCAGACTCAAATCATAATGCATTGGCGAATGAGCACTCAACTTGTAGTACAGTAGTGGTAGAACAATTAATTGATATACAAGTTTTCTCATTAACAAAATCTATTTTCAACTTTTTCCCTTTAATCCTACCCAAAAAAAAATTGGGGTACTATAACCAAAATAATTGGTAGTTGTAGATCTTGGTCTAAATCATTTGTTAGTCATTGGTTATGAAAATAATTAAGTAAAATAATCATACAAGACAACTTTATAAATGTTACGTTTTTATTAGACGAAAAATAGAGATATGCTATTTAAAAATAACTTTTCGACACAGCAGTTAGACTAATTTTTATTAGAATAAAACGTGGTCTCTATTCAGTATCGGGAGCCTTCACCTACTATTTTAGGATGTTGAAATTTACACTTATTTAGATTCAAAATATCATAATCATACACTGCAATAATTCTAAAATGTATCGAATTAAATTAGTTTCTCTATTTTATCAAAAATAAATATAGCTAAAATTTTGAAGTTAGAGAAAACTTATTGAATGACCCTTCATTAAACAATAAAATTTTTGTTAGATTATTATTTGGCCCCTTTTCCTGGCTCCGACAGCCAGGAAGTGTACAACTTGGAATTCAATAGATTTTTTTTTTGTCACTATTTAAAACTTTAACAAAAGAAAGGATTAGTCAAATTTGAACCCTCGATTTAGCAGTCCTATAGCGGGCTGTGGAGTCATTAAACCACCGCTGATCTTCGAATTCAACAAGTTGAATGGCTTGCTTTTACAATTTTAGACATTTTCAAAGTTTAATTATCAAATACATTGACAGAAAATTACAGTTATAATTCAATAATTGCATAATAAGACCGTTGAGTATAAGTACCACTTCAATCATATCACACACCAAAACAAAATTACAGCATTCTTATTATTTTTCTTTAAAAAAATGCTCTAAAACTAAGAACACTATTGAGTTAACTGAAATTCTTGATGTTTATCCTAGAGGCTTTTTTGGCAGATACGTGTAAATCTTTCTCCATATTCAACTTTTCTATCATTTTTTCTATCGATCATTTTGGTGCTGTCTATTCAGTTTCGTAATGTTTTAACCAACACATAATGTGTCTTTTGAGTCAATAGCGGATATTATCATCTTAAACCAGTACCGAAATGCTTTGTCTTTAGCATGGAGATTTTGACAAAGACATGTAAATCAGAGAGAGAGAGAGAGAGAGAGAGAGAGATGGCTATGGCTGACTCTTTCCTTAGCTGTGTGTGGTGTGTGTGAAGACAGGAAGGTGTGGTTCATGGAGAACCTGTGGCTCAAGGCAATGCCACCAAGAAGGCAATGATGGGTCCACCTACATTCAGTCGATTTCATCGGTGGACCCCGGAAAATTCATTGAACTGGACACCTGTTGTGTGCTACAAGCCCACAATGGCTCTAGTCCATACAAGTTACATCAAAATCTTATATGCTCACACACCTACTTTGTTAACACTACAATAAATTCATCTGTATTAGGTGAAGGAATTGAATAGCAAGTTAATATCATACACACAATTCTGACTCTTGAGCTCTGCTTTTATCACCATGGTACTAGGGAATGAAGCCAAAGTTTGCAGTGGTTTAGATTTAGAATGTTCTAGAACACTTCTGTCCATGAAAAATGTTTTTTTTCTTCCTTAAACATGTTTTGGACTTAGGGTTGCAGTTCAAACATCAGACGCATGTAATTATCCTCAAAAAACGCAGATTAAATAAAAGTTTTTTGCAGCTGAGCTCGAACACGGGTCCACGGATTTGTTGGCAGCCTCTTATTCGACCACTAAACTAATTCATACACATGCATTTAACATGGTAATTTGAATCTCACAATTATTGCTTCAACTCTTTATGATGCAGATGACAAAGAGTGCCCAAGAAATGTCCA
>CM042201.1:18132438-18150860 GCA_023539305.1 Ilex asprella
GTGTATAAGAGACAGCCCCACAACTTCCTTTTCCAAATCTTTGCTTTTCGGAGATCTTGGATCCGTCCTACCCACAAAGGTGTTGTTTCTCTTGCTCAAAACCCTAAATAATTCCTCAAAATAATTAAAAATGTCTCCATCATCATCGTCTCTCTCTCTTTTGTAATGGCATTTCTGTGTGGAGCATCCCTTTTGAGTAGTAGAACAAGCAAAAACATTTTGTTTCTCCTTTTGTATGCATATCCATATCTCATTTAATTTTCTCATCATAGCATTAAAGTGGAGCATTGGGGCCCAAACATAACCAACTATACTTGTTACCTCACAGGGGCCATGGTAACGAAATGCACATGGCAGGCGTCAAATCGTGTGATTTGAGCTGCACCTCCATGGAAAGCTCAGGTGGGGGGGTTTTTGTTTAATTACACAATATCGATTGTGACATTGCAGAATGCTATCGACATCGAGTGATACCCATAAAAAAGAACCAGAAATTTTAGATGGCGACGACACCATCGGCTCAACCAAGTCAATCCATATGCTTTCAAGTCAATCAGGAGACGAGTGAAACTTATAATTTATACAAAAAATGTACATTGTTTTCAGAATGAAAAGTATCAAGTTTAATACAACTCGACTGGTGATTTTATGAACAGTGAGTTGGGGCTGTTTGTGGCTGCTATAAATAGTCATGACATTAACTGCCATGGAAAGTAACCATTCAGGGCCCTGTTGATTAGGGTCCAACCCATGTTGGAGGTTTCAGCCTCTTTCATGTGGAACTAACAGACAATGCCTTGTGCAGGGCACTTTCATGGGTTCCTAACCATCAACATATGGATAAATTCCACATGCTTTTTGTGGATGTGTTTCAAGTTTGATAAACTCTGTCCCACAGAGGGTCTTTCTAGCTTTTAGGATCACAGGATATGGTCCTCCTCATGCAAATTAAAAGCAAAAAAATTGCTGGACCCATATGTTCTTCTTAGAATTCGCAATGATAACTCCAAGAATAGTTCAAGTGGTAACAAATATGAGCTGTAAATTCAGATGTCCTCATGAATATTCTAGTCCCGGCATTGATGGTCTGTTTTTGAACGGACCAAGAAAAAGATTAGTCGAGGTGCGCATAAGTTAGTCTAAATACTCCTGTCCGTTGAGCCAAAAAAAAAAATTCCAATGATAAGAGTCTCGTGCATTAAGAGAGCAGACCATGTTGTAGTGGCAAAGTTAATTCACAAAGTCATAAAAACATCAAAAGCTAAAAAAATTGAAGAAAGATATATACAAGTTAGATAGTTGATATGGACCTTTCGTTTGCATGTTGAGGCTCAAATTGCCAATGCTCAAGTTTATCTTGCATATGCATTGCTGCTCTCATCTTTGTTTAGGGGGAATGTTGAGGCTTTCAACTTGGCTGTTGAAATAATGTACAAGTAAAAACCCCCTGTCAAAATTTATAAAAACAGAGTAAGTCACACATCTAAGAAAAATAGTAGCATCTGATCTTGACATTGACATTCCCTTGTGTGTCTATATAAGAGAGAGAGAGACTGAAAGAGAGAGATGTCAATTTTACCTCTTAATATGAATAGGATATGGCATAAACAAAAAAAAAATGACAGAACCAATCGTACGGATAGTAAATGAAAAGGGTTAATTACAGGCACGAACAATAGAGATAAATACTATTATACTTTTTTGTATTGTATAACTTAGTATAGAAGAAAAAAAATTCATTAACATAAATATTTACTCAATCAAGACTCGAACCAAAAAAATGTGACTTTAGATGACACGATATGCTGATGATATAGCACGACTCGACTGACGAGTCATAGAAAAAACGATAAATATTGGTAATACTATATACATTTTTTGAAGGGTCAAGTAAATTATTTTACTCCACCTTCATATTATTCTCACACAGAATAGACAAATTTGAAGATTTGGTAATAGAAGTGTAATTGATGCTAGGAAATTATGTTTTCAAATGTTCCATTTTTCTTTTCAAAAATCAAAGGAAGAAAGTTCCATCCAAAGCATCTTTTTTCTTCTCCTTTGTACTGCTTTTTCACTGGTCAATTCTCATTTTCTTATTGGAAAACCCATTAATATACAGGATTTTCTTTTGTTAACGAATGATTTCTCGAAAACATGGATACATTATACTCATCTTTGTAAGAGTAAACTCTGAATACTTATAATTACTCACAAATCATAAGTATTAGTTAAGTACAAAAAAAATCAACGAGGGTCGAACTCATAACGTATGAATCGATCGATTATGACGTTTTTCTTTAGCTTGGAAATAAACGTCTCCAAGATTATGATTATGATATATGGGACCGCAGTGTCTGGGGCTTGCATGTGCTCCCAACATGGTAGGCCCTTAATCAAATTCTCCCCCCGCGGGTGCGGTAATCGGGACACAGAGAAATATTATTGAATGAATTTTGAGGCAAGCACACAAGAAACGACTTATAGGAGGACCAAACACGATGGAACTAGGCCGAAAAACAACTAAGGTCATGACACATGATTGATTAGACCCAAAACAACGAATCTAGGAGATTCAAATGATGAAATTACACCCAAAAAAATATAGGTCATCGCAAAACATGAGTATTGATTTTTGGCTCGATCCAAATAAACCGCACTAATCCCGCTTCATTCCAACTAAATCATCCATTTTTTCTTGTACCATTACTTCACCACTTTTAGTTATACTTTAAAATGTACGATACTCTTCTCTCTCTCTCTCTCTCTCTATCTATCTCTCTCTCTCTAAATAACATGTTGCAACATTCCACACCTCACAAACCTTTTGTTTTTCTAATAAACCTTTTTCTTGTTCTACCTTACACAGTAATTAATAAACCAATGTCATTGAAGATTGAATTTTAAATTAGTCTCGCATGTACTATTATTATATAACCCTTTTTTTTGTCAAGAAAAAAAATGGACGATCAGTAAGTAATTTACTTCTGGGTATAATCATTAGAATCTTCTCACTGTAAAATGTTGTTTGAGTCATAACTATTATTTCAGAAGGATAGTCCGTCACTACAATACTATCAAAGTCAAATTGAAAATCGTGTTACTCCTGTGAATCAGACCGTACTTGACAACCACATGAGAGTCAAAGACGATCCTAAATGTGTAGCACTTATCATTGGATGACCAACTCGAGTGATTATTACATAACCATAACTACATATTTTTTTAACTACTAAACGACATAATTTACCGACAATTGATTCTGTAAATTCCCATCCTCTTTCCTCGGTCCCTATTTTTGTCTTGTACCTCTTCTTTGCAAGGAAAAAAAAAACATGGGTGGGTACTTATGCGTTGTATGTTGGTAGGCTGGTTAAAACTCATACATAGCTTTGGTCTGCCCATGCACATAGAGCCTAATTCAAAGGATCTCATACCTCCTAACATGGACTGCTAATTGCCCTTGCCATCAAAATTTGACCAAAATCCTTAAAAGAGGTAGCCATCCTGGACTGTCTTGCACTGAGATTCTGCCTCTGTGTCTGTGTGTGAATTTGACCAGGATTCACGACTGTAATGACTAATGACATAAAACATGCCGTGTTTCATGTCCAAGGCGTCATAGACTTCTTTTTTTTTTTTTGTGCTAATAATAGATTTGTGGATAGATCATTTCATATATTCATCAGGAGTATTGTTGATATCTGCACGAAACTCCACTGCACCAATGTCGAGACCGAAACTAAAATTTTATCGCGTGCTCTGGATGCTAAAGAGTAGGTTTAGTCCCAATTATTGAGACTCGAACCAAAGTATTGAATAAAGAAATCCGAATTTTTACCCACTGAACTAACAGATTGTTGGTAAAGGCACCATAAATTTCAGTGATGGACAATCTTATCTTCATTTGAGAGAGGCCAATTTCCCAAATTATAGTTACATAAAACTAGATTATGCTACAAGAAACCAATGAGTCATATCAATATTGTGTTTAAATTGTTTAAGTCATGTCAAAATTCTTTTAACTTGTATTCAATTAATTTAGAATCGTGTATATATAGTAAGGTTTGTGTTGACGGGTCTGAAAAGATACATCAATTGGTCACCCAAACCCATTAAGTCTATATACTACTTAAGTTTACTCGCTCCGTGTTGATTTCATGTGAAGTTTCCAGATGATGGATAATAAAATTGTCTTCAAGCCGTGGTAAGATCAACTGCCAGCGAAACTTGCGGTTCTACAATTCCGATGATTAGTGGTTAATGCCAAGACAATAGTCTCCATTCAAATAATTCAATCAATCAGTCAATTATTCGCATTACCCATTAAAGTAAGTACGTAGCAGAGAAAAAAAAGTGCATGCTGGAATGCACTTAGGAGAGAGAAAATGAAGGAGCAGAAGAGGTTGAAGAAATGCATGTGCATGGTGGGGTCTATGGGCATAGCGATTGGGTAGTTCAGTTTGAACAACTGCATGTGCATATTGATGCTTTTACATGACCTGAAATAAGAGATTTTGTGGTTTTGCCTGCTCTCAGACCTCAGCATTGGCTAACTTGTCAATTTCTGCTATGCACTCTAAACCTCTATTTCCATTTCCTATATAAGGCCACGCCCACTCTCTTTCCTTGCATCAACCTCTCAGCACTCAATCTTCTCTCTTCCATTCTTTGTCTCAGACTTCTCTCTCTCTGGCTCACAATGGCTATTCCAGCAATCTCCATTGCTTCTCTTCTTTTGTTGTTCTTCAATTTGTGCCTCCGAGGCACCTATGGTGACTATGGAGGGTGGGAAAGTGCTCATGCTACTTTCTATGGTGGAGGCGATGCATCTGGGACAATGGGTACGTAAAATGCCATTTTTTCTCATATAAGAGTTTTGTGTATTTGATCGTTTTTTATTTATTTGGACATGTAGCTTCACATTCTCATGTCAATTATACTGTTTACTTTGATTGATTGAAAATAACTTGACACTGAATGACAGCCAATTAAAACTGGTATTGGTAATTGCAGGGGGTGCATGTGGGTATGGCAATTTGTACAGCCAAGGCTATGGGACCAACACTGCAGCACTAAGCACTGCTTTATTCAACAATGGCTTGAGCTGTGGATCCTGCTATGAGATGAAGTGTAATGATGACCCGAAATGGTGTCTCCCGGGCACCATTACTGTCACTGCCACAAACTTCTGCCCTCCAAACCCTGCCCAGCCTAATGACAACGGTGGCTGGTGCAATCCACCCCTCCAGCACTTTGACATGGCTGAGCCTGCATTCCTACAAATTGCTCAATACCGAGCTGGAATTGTTCCTGTTTCCTTTCGACGGTATGATCAAGTTTTAATGCTCTCCAAATACATTCAAAATTTGAGTCTAATTCACTTCCAATGACATTAAATTGTATCATAAAGTTTGCTTCTAGTGTTTTGAGTCAAATGTTTAAAATACTGTTACAAATAATTTTACTGTTGAATTGAATAGCTGATATTGTTTGTGTTGGTCTTGACAGGGTTCCCTGTGTGAAGAAAGGAGGAGTAAGGTTTACAATCAATGGTCACTCCTACTTCAACTTGGTCCTAATCACCAACGTCGGCGGTGCAGGGGATGTCCATTCAGTGTCAATCAAGGGGTCTAAAACAGGGTGGCAACCCATGTCAAGGAACTGGGGCCAGAACTGGCAGAGCAATTCCTACCTCAATGGCCAGTCTCTCTCTTTTCAGGTCACCACCAGTGATGGAAGGACTCTGACCAGCAACAATGTCGTCCCAGCCGGTTGGCAATTTGGACAAACATTCTCTGGGGGTCAATTTTAAGCTTCTATGACAATCAAACATGTTGAAATTTGTATATGGTATTTGAAAGTTGAGGGTAAGTAGGACAGGGAGTGGCTTGGGGACTGTGGTTGGCTCTGTAGCTGTGATGGCTAGTTAGCACCCGCTTAGGCCTATATAATATGTAGCAGTGATTTGCATCAAACACAAAAATATTTGGGGCTGGTATAACCGACTCTAAATACTTAGGATAGGAAATTGTTGAGTTGAGTCGAGATATTCGATTGGTAGGCCATAAATAAAGGCCACAAGAATATCATATAAGGTCTGCAAATTTAACCCCCAGGTTGGGGCAGCTTCATGTAACTGAAGTACACTTTGATCTATTGAATGATTGGGGCATTGCCTTTTCTTTATCTAATGTGTCCTATATTTTATTTATTTTTTGTTGTTTCCATTTCATTGAAAAATCCAACACCTTTTTCAACGAATTCTTATTTTTTCTAATTGAGAATTTTTATATATTACGCAGTGACTTCATACATGGGTATTTGATAGTAAATCTATAATGAAAAGGCAAAGTAGTTGTTTTCAAAGGTATTGTTGCCATAAAGCTATATGCTTTCATTGAAGTTTTTATGATTGTGTAAGAGCAAGGGCCTCCTAGCCTTGGACAGCCATAAAGCATCTCTCTCCTAATAGGTGAATGAACCCATTCAATGGACTCGTATAGCCCAAATGATGTGACAAAACTCAAATAATCCGTTAGGTATAGTTGGACCTCCTTATTTTATTTCTTGATAGAAAGAAAAAAAAAAGCGACCAATAGATAGTAACTCCCTTTGGATGTGACCATGAAAGTCTCCTCACTTTAGAATATCCGATTTAATTCATAGTTACAAACCTGGAATAGTAGTTCATTACCCCAGCACTACCAAAGTCAAACAGCAAACTGTGTTGATTGCATGAATCTAATCTTACTTGATAATTGACGAGCTCAGATTCAGATCAAACCTGTGCCCAGTTCATTTTTTAAACCCAAATCATTAAAATGCAGGTCAAACTTAACTCATAGCTTCAGTATAATCCAAAACCTAAGAGTTCAGGAAGAGTCAATGTACGTGGAAGAGCAATTATCGTGATAGTCATTACTCTAAGATAGTATTCATCCCCAATTATAGTTATCCTTCTCAATAAATTAGTACCTTGATCCTCACGTCACCGCCTCAGCTAAGACTTTATCCCAATAAATTGTAAACCTCTTACACATGGGGGAAAATCACACACATCTCACATTGAGCATACTCTTGTTCTCTCTCTCTCTCTCTCTCTCTCCTACTACCTTGTACACACACCTCACATTGAGCATACTATTTTTGGCCCATTGAGCACGACAAACAAGCTTAAATTTTGGAAAAATAAAAAGATAAAAGAGAAATTAATATGAATTGTTGGATAAGTAAGTCCAATTAAAAAGGTTCTGAGATGTTATTTGGTATTTTTATTTTTATTTTTGTCAAACTATCCAATATCAGAAAATCACTTTTAACTTCGATTAATCCAGTATCTCTAGCATAGTAGCATTGCTCAAAACAAAAACAAAAAAAAATGCCCATTTGGATCAGCCCAATGAACAGCCCGCTTTATCCACCAAACATAGATTGGCCCTCGTTCCAGACTGAAAGTTGTTGGCCATTTTGTCCAACAAAATTGGATCGAAAGATTTAAGTGTTGGGCCTATTGTTTCAAAAAATAAAAAGAAAAGTTGGGCCTACGGACTAGGGCTTCAATTGTTTGGCCTAGATTACCGTGGATTGTATTGAAGTCTTCAGTTTTGGGGGGGGGGGGGCGGTATTGAAGCCTTGTAAATTAGTGGGTGGATATCAAATTTTTTTATGGGAAATTTAGAAGCCGGTATAATTTTTTAAACTTATTTAGGCAAAAGTACAATTCAAAAACTTATTTGGGGTAAAGTTCATATTTTTAAAAATGACATTATTGTCATTCTATTAAGTGCAGATGGGTAGAAACTATTTTAATTCCTACTGAAAATTTTGGCTGCAATCAAGTGATGGAAGTTAAAAAATAGGAGCTAAAAAATAAGAGTTTTAATTGTCTAATCTCTTCTTCTTCAGCAAAAGGAATTCTGTGGCCATGAGAATGTCATATCCGTTTTTTTTTTGCTAAAATCAAGTGGCAGGTAAAATAAGTTTTATTATCTCTTTTTTTTTTTTGAGCTTAAATGGTCCAATTAGCGAGACAATTTCTATTAAAAAAAATTGGATTATTTGAACTAAAATTAAAAACTTCAAAAATGTACTTTACACTCAAAGAATTTTTTTTATTTATATTTCTCAAAAATATTATTTGTATATATATTAAAACTTGAGGTTGTCATTTTCATCAATTCCTTAACCATAATTACTTTCACTTCCACCACAACCGCTATCACTTTTAACATCGCCATTTCTACCACCCATACCATCATTGCCACCGCTGTCGCCACCATCTTACCACACCATTGCCATAATCACCTACACCCACCCAACCACCATTACCTCACCATCGCACACCACCACCAACTTCATGTCTATCACCCCACCATCACCATTTTGCCTATTGCCACCACCGCCTTCATCAACCCCATGGTCCCCATCGCCTGCCATCCCAACTACCATCACCTACCCACCACTCCACCAACATTAAACATGGTAGTTTTGTGCATGTAGTGTTGGTTGAAGCAATTATGATGTGGTGGTGGTGGCACCAATTCCACCCAACTTATCATCATTGCCACTTCATCACCATCAATTCAATCTCTACTACCTCCACCACCAACATTGCTTCCACCTATTGCCACTATCACCACTATCCCTCGTCCCCTAACACCATATCACAACCACCATTACCACCAACATTATCGCCGGTGGTGTGTCTATATATGTGGTGGTGGTAGAAAAGTGGTTATAGAGAGAAGGAGGAAAAAGGAAAAAGGAAAAAGTAGGAAAGTATAGTCCTTAAACTTCATCTCATTATGTTGGTCAAACAATTTGAATCAACTAAGTACTTAAAATTCAGTACATACTAAACAGTTTTCATATTAAAAATTCAATATTCAATACTTAAAATTTAATTTTATCAATCATCACCCTACTCAGATTACTTAAATCTTGCTTAAAATTTTTTAACCTCATAATTGTTAGGAGTTGAGGAAAAAATGGTAGTCTCATGAAGACTTTTTTACCCCTTTTATGTACATAATCATAGTGGCCATACTTTGTCTCACACGCCTATTCATTGGTTGTTCTCATGACTCCACGACTACCTGCTTAACAAAAAGTTCATAGTTATGATTTTTTACAGAATTATTATTGTATTCTTAGGCCACTTTCTCTTCTTTTCAAGAATGCTTTGATTCTATCCACTTGCTTCATCTTTCCGAAGAACACTTGATACTTCATTACAAAATTAAACCCAAGGTTTGATACTCTAGTGATTCTTAAAGTAAAAAACAAAAGAATAAAGGTTTGTTAAATCAGTTGTAAGACAGTTGTGACAGATTCTCGTGTTGCTCTCCCAGGATTAAAAGAAAGAACAGGGGGAGAGTACTCTACCACCCATATATAGAAGATAATCAACTCTATTAAAAAGACCCATGTGCTAGTGGATGATGAAAATGACAATGGGTTAGGTTTCTCTTGGGTCCAACACATCCATATAACTTACGCCTCACTGGATTGGGGGGACAACCCATTTTTGTTGCATATGCACATGGTCCTAATTTATATATATATATATAGGAAAAAACACCCACCACCATGAAAATCCGACTAGACCACCCACCCTTTTGTCCAAGAACAACAACAACAATTTATATTCTCAGAACAATGAACACCATGAACCTACAACTTAGTGGCTTTGATTGTAAGTAGAGACCGAGTTCCACAGCTTTTAAGTGCTTGAGGTATCAAGAAGAAAGAAGAAGAAGAAGCAGTGAGTTTTAGCCACTTGAGGGCAAAGAACAGTTCCCGGGTTCAGCAACTAAAATTCGATCCAATAATCGTGAGATTTTGAGTTTGAACCTGGCCGTTATTTTGAACAAATAATGTCGGACATTATGTTTATCAACAGGGACTAAAACTGGGTAATTACTGATGGGCCAAGCCGAAGGGCCTAGCTCAAATTATAAGCCCGGTCCGAGTTTATAGTTCATCTCTAAGAGATCCAATAAGTTCAGTCTAATGTGGTCAACCCGAACAAGCTCATCAATAATCAATGAGCTACATCAGCAGAGAGTATGAAAGGTCATCCAAGAGCCTCCTCCTGACCACTTTGGACTAAGGGTCATCTAGGAGCCTCATCTACGACGTTGGAGTGAGGGTCATCCAGGAACCTTTCCCTCACAGCCTTGGAAAGAGTCAACCCTCACCTCATCCTTTGACCGAATATCATGAAAAGCACCTCAATCGTCTCGCCCCTTAAGAAGAAGTCGTCAACTCCATCAGAATAGTTGTTTAATAGCTATTAAGTCGTCTCAATCTGTTAGGGAGCAACTATAAATTATAAGTCATACCAACACTTGGGGAGAGATCATCACACTCAACTGAACACATATCTCCTCTCTCTCTCTCTCTCTCTCTAAACGTGTACTCTCTACTCTCTCTACACTCTTAAGTTAATAAAGAGCCAACGACCTTAGCCATTCAGAAATGGACATAAGTCACACTGACCGAATCACTATAATTTTCGCCTTCTTTCTCTACTTCAATTATGCATTTATTACTATTACTTGATATATGGTGTACAAACCCAATTTGTGCATCATCAATTACTTTTTTTGTTTATCAAAGAAAGAAATATGAATACGGCAAAAGAAAAGAAACAAAAAATAAAAAAAAGGCATTTAACTAAGAAGATATTAGGGCCTAGAGACAGAGTGTCCAGAGCATCACATTACTCTATTTGGAACCATTTTATTTCTGTAAGTCGCTTTTCCTTTTCCCTTTGTTTGTGCCTTCACTGTGTATTATTTTATTCAGCACTTAGATTATTTGCTTCAAAGCTGGTGCTAAGAATCTTGAGGCCCTTATCAAGTCACTTTTGACTTGCCACAATGTATTTTAATGTCCTCTGTTGCTATCTCTGGTGACTCCCATATTATTTCTCCTTACATACAGGAAAGTACAGGTTCAATGGGGTTAAACAGGCTTATAATCTTTACACATGCACTAGCTATTAACTAACAGAGTCTCCACACCTTGTAAAACATAGTAAAATGTAGAGAGTAAATAAAAGAATTTCAGTAAGAGGTCAAAACTAGCATCAACAATAAGCTTGAGACAAGGCAATACAAGGAAGTGAAAATAGATAAGGATCAGTAAGTTGGTAGTAATATTAAACAGGGTCCCAAAATGGAACCGGTGAAGAAGAATCCGGCTATCAACCTTAACATAGGAGAAGAAATTACAAACAGAAGATGCAGCAAAACACCAAGGGAGAAAAGGAGCAAAAATTTCCAACAATCAAATCTCATCTCTCTCTATGATTTAATAAACCAGCCGGATTCTTCTTCGCCGGATAAGCCATTGCTAATCCATCAATTAATAGATGTTTAGTTTATTTCATACCAACTCCTCATGCCCTTCGGAAGGGCATCTGATCAGCTCCAATATGTTAATTACCTCAGCCATGTCTGGCCGGTTTGAAGGCACCTGCGACGTGCAGATTAAGCCTAACTTAATGACCGGTATCACCTCCTCAGCTGGAAATTTTCCCTGCAGCTTTCCATCGACACATTCCTCTACGCTGCCCTCTTCCAGTGCTTCTCTGACCATGTCACAGAGAACCACCACATCATCCTCCATGTACTCAACAGGCTTCCTTCCTGTAACAATCTCGAGAACCAAAACCCCAAAACCATAAACATCACATTTCTCGGTTATCTTTACAGTTCTGCATGCAAATTCAGGTGCCATGTAGCCAAGTGCACTCTGAATCTTGCTACTTAAAACATAACGATCAAGCATTGGCAACAACTTTGCTAAGCCAAAATCTGCAACTTTAGGTGCACCTGAACTGTCGATCAGAATATTGCTTGATTTTAGATTGTAGTGGATTATGTTCATTTGATGCAAGTGAGTCAAACCTTTAGCTGTCCCAAGAATAACATTAAACCTCTCATTCCATGGTAGGGAGTTCCCACCAGATCCTTCATGGAGACGCTGATGCAAGTTTCCACCGGACACAAATTCACATATGAGGAGCTGTAGTGACGAAGTCCAGTAATACCCTTTGAGTGCCACAAGATTATGATGTCGAATTTTTCCTAATTTCTTAACTTCCCTCTCGAAATCATCTTGGGACTTGACAAGACTTGAAACAGTGAGCTTCTTTATGGCAACAGGATGTCCATCTCTAAGAACTGTCCGGTAGACTGCTCCAAATCCTCCACGCCCAAGCTCACAATCCTTGTTAAGCAGAGCATGTGTTCCCGTGCTGAAGTCATTTTCGCCAGAAAACATCACGAGCTTGCCAGAGTTGCCATCTGTAGTGGAGGAATGACTAAAGTCATCGCCACCAGATAGTGTAAGAGCTACTGCAGAGTGGGATGTGGAAGACCGGACACGGAGATTGAGGACAGTGATGGCAATCACACCAATGACAATTAAGGCGGCAGCACCAATAGCAATGAGGGCGGATATACTGAGGATTTTTTTCTCATGGCCAACACTTTGGGGGATGGAGTCTGGAGTAGAATCGGAGGAGTTAGGATTAAGGACAATTGGTTTGGGAAGAACAATAGGGCAAGTCTTCTTTACTATAGCGCCACAAAGCAATGGATTGCCTGAGACGGAGTTGGGAGAAATGGTGTTGAAGAAACCACCAGCTGGAAGTTCACCCTGTAGCTGGTTATGAGAAATGTTAAAGGATAGGAGGTGGACAAGATTTGCCAGCTGCTTCGGTAAGGTCCCAATGAGTTTGTTAAAAGACAAGTCTACATTTTGAAGGTAGGTAAGTTTTGCAAAGGCTGCAGGAATTGGGCCAGTTAGGTTGTTCCATGACAAAATCCTGCAAAAATTAATGAAATTAGTCCATTCTAAGACTGACTGGTGATAAGTAACAAAGAAGCTGAGACTTGTCCAATTTAAGCAGCCACCAAATGTCCACAAGTAACATATGCCTATTGTGTTTTTACGAAGCATTAGGTAATTTTAAGATATAGACTAAATTTAGAATATTAGACACAACTCGGTGCAAATTAGATAAACAATCAATGACAGCCAATTGCAATAGGGCAAAAAGCAATTTTGCCCATCAGAAAATTCAATGCACTGCTAGAGTTCTTCTTTACAAGTGTAAGCCCTAAATAAATCAACTAAACCCAATTTACATATCAAAAATAGCAGTGTTGACTGTAACAGCATTGTGTAAAGGCGTCACAGTTGACATTAGTACAGTTCTTCCAGCTAAGCGGTCAAATGACAATGGCATTCGGTGGAAAATGTGCATAAGCAACAAGAAAGGCTACTACTAAATGGTAAGACTAAGCCCAAACTTTGATTACTGAAACACTGCATCTCATCTGAAGATTACCACGCAAAAGAAGATAGAAGAATCAAAAAGTATAAATCAAGCATAAAACTGGGCAAAAAGGACTTACAGAAATGTCAATGAAGAACACTTCTCAATTGAAGTTGGAATTTGCCCAACTAAGGAGTTCTTGTCTAGTCTCAATTCCTTCAGAGATGCAGCTCCTCCAATTTCTGAAGGAATGCTCTCGTTTAACCTATTCACACTCAAATCCAGAATATTCAAGGCCTTCATTTCTCGAATACTTGCTGGGATACCACCCGTGAGCAAGTTCCTGGACAAATTCAAGAACTGTAAGCTGCTAAAATCCCCAACAGCAGATGGAATTTCACCAGATAGTGCATTGTGGGATATATCCAAAACTTGAAGCTTTTTACGCGAGTTTTCATTTGATGAAGCAAAAGGACTATCCAGTCCACCACTTAATCTGTTCTCTGAAAATATTAGTTGCTGTAAACCCAATTTAAAGAGTGAAGAAGGAAGATTACCAGTCAACGAATTCCTACTAACATCTAAAGCTAGTAGGTTCATGCAATTCATAATAGATTCCGGCAAGCTTCCAGTAAAGGCATTCATTGAAATGTTTAGTACCTGCAAGGACTGAAGCCTCCCAATTGAAGTTGGAAACTGGCCAGAGAAGCTATTTTCAGATAGATCCAGAGTCTGAAGACTTCTCATTTCTCCTATCCATTCTGGAACATCACCCGTAAACCTATTTTTTTGCAAATTTAGGTAATTACACAATTCGAGCTTCTGCAGGGTGTTGGGAAGACTTCCAGAAAGCAAATTCTCACTCAAATCAATTGACCTCAATAGCAAACAACCTCCGATTCCATTCGGAACCTGACCCGTAATCTGATTCTTCCGCAAGTTTATTGCTCTCAAATTATTCAAACCTTCAATGCCCTCGGGAATCTCTCCCTCTAGCAAATTATCCGACAAATCAAGCGTTCTAAGACCACGCAAAGACCAGATCCCAGCAGGTACGAAACCCGAAAACTGATTGGAGGAAAAGTTAACTGAAGCAAGAGTTGCACATGAGCTCAAACTCTCGGGAATGTGGCCGGAAAACTTGTTCTTGGCCAAAGATATGGACCTTAAAGAACCACATTGTCTACAAAAATCACCAGGGATAGGTCCAGATAGACTGTTCTCACTCAAATCAATGACCCTCAGGTTTGTGAGTTGCACAAGACTGGGGCTTATGCTTCCTGTAAGCTTGTTCTTTGCGAGTGAGAGCTTTCGGAGAAACTGCAATCGGAGGAGACCTCGGCCCATTTTTCCAGAGAGTGAGAACCCATCGAGGACAAGTTCGACGACCCTGTTGGATCTAGGGTTGCATTTGACCCCAACCCATTTACAGGGAGTATCAGCATCTTCAGTCCAAGACACTAATTTTCCATCTGGATCTTGAATGTCAACTTTGAACACAATCAATCCCAGAACATCATCATTCAAAGAAGGATTCAAAGATCTCGCAAATATCGGAGCTAAGAATAACAAAGCTAAAACAACGAATAGCCTTTTCATTTCCAATCCTCAAATCAAAATGCCCTTCTTATGCTTCCATAGAAATACAACCCAGTAATGCAAAACAAAATAGAACTGATGAATAAAGCCTTTTGTGAGAGAGAGAGCTTTGCGGCAGTGTTTTTGCAAAAGAAATCAATATGCTGTTTGGTTTGGCAACAAACTCGAGTAAGAGATACACATCCAACTCCAAATACAGCTGAACCGAACTAGTCTAAAGAGAAAACCAATCAACTTCAACAGAGTTGATGGAATGACCGATCTTCAACTCTATTCAGCTCTCAAGTGCATGACTTCACTGTATAGAGCCGTCTAGAAACTGCAAAACACATACATACATGTGTACATCGCCTTTGGCTCTAACGGCTAGAATTTGCGACTGCCACAAAAAATGGAACAAAGTCACAGAAGAAAACAACAAAGAAACATAAACAAAACAGGCACAACATCTATCAAAAACCCTAATAAATTTTCAAAAAATGGAAAAAAAATAAAGAATAAAATAAAGCGAAGCCAGAGTACGAGTCTTATCAAGGTTAAGTTTTAAGAAACCATACCAATTTCTTCAAAACAGCCGAATTGAAACTTGGGCTGCCTCACAGAGTCGAAGAAACTACACAAAACGAATAGCGAAAGCGGTCAAATCTTGTAAACATCAAAATGTGAGCTCGGTACTCGCCGGGTACACAAATCTCCGGCGCCGGAGAAGATAGCTAGGGTTTCACGGCGGAGTTACCAGCAAAGTATCCGGGAAAAAAATGGGGAGAGCAGATTTCGCCGGCTGTCAGTCAGGGAAGCATTGAATGCCTCTCTCTCTCTCTCTCTCTCTCTCTCTCTCTCCCTCCCTCCCTCTCTCTCTCTCTCTGGCTTTTTCTGCGTCTGAGACTGAGACGTAGGAGAAATGCTGTCCACTGGGATGACTTTATATTAACGGCGAAAGAGAAAAGGTTAATCGCATTCTATCCCCTAAAAATTACATTAATTTTCGATTTGTACCCTATAAGATTTTAATTTTCAAAACCACGCTCTCGATGTAATAAAATAAGTGCAAAGTCATGCTGTTCCAAACATCCGTACACTTTTCCGGTTTGAAAACACAATGTGGAGGCAACCATCATCACATGAAAAATCGAACGAATGTTTGGTGTTGGACAGCGTTGCATCTATTAAATGAAATTAAAGGTACAATTTCAGAATTAGAGTTTTGTTGGGGTGAAAATTAAGAATTAAAGATTTTTCTTTGGCAAAATGTGATTAGTCAAACTTGAAATAGGTTGGACACGTGTCAGGATGTAGTTGGTGGAGAGAAGTCTGATGTGGCATACACGTAATATTAACAGAGCTACTTTTGACGTGGATGGCACAAGTGGCAGTGTTTAGGGCTTTGAGTGGAGAGGAGTTTTGGAGTTACCCTCTGTCTTTGGATAAAATTACTGTTGTGCCATGGTGGCTAACAGGTTTGCTTATGTCCGAATCTGCTTCCCCTAATTAATGAAATTGCAAAATAAGTTGTTTTTATTTGTGTATACATATTTTGTGTCCGAATGGTTAACAACTCACACCATAGCAGGAGAGAGGAAGAGAATATGGTTAGGGACGTTTGAGTTAGCTTACGCATATTTTGATTAACCTCTTTCTTAATTTGATTAAAAACATGTCATCCACGTTAAAATTAATGTATTTATGAGGGATAAATCTCTCATGACTTAACTTTAAAAAATTAACAAGATTTGAAATCACGACGTTTTAATGTAGAGCTCATCCCAATTACTACTTAAGTTATCTCGGTGTTATGTGAGTTTTTTTCAACGATGACTTGGTTGAGTCTTGTTGGTTAAATCTTCTATAGTAATCTCTGTAGATGGCCCCATTAGTCTGTGTGTGTTTATGACTCTCTGATCTTCTACATCAAAGCACAACGGGCAATGGCCCATTCAGGTGAATATGAACAAGCACAAGGTCAATCTGAGAAAGTGACATAGATGGATAAAGAGATGGAAAAAAAAAGGTAATAAAGGAAAGTTGGTGGAGGAATAGTGATGATGGTTGGTGTAATAAAGACAGGAGTGATTACTACTGCTGTGGTGCAGACTGTAGCTGTGGGGTTGGTGTAATAAAGGAACTGGACTTTTTTGCTTTAGAAGCTTTTCTTTTCTTAAATTGATCCATCCATGAGAAAGAGAGAAACTAATGGTGTCCCCTCTTGTCTTCTCCACTCTCACATTTTTTTATGGTTCATTCTATTTACTTCATTCATTTTTTTTTTACCACTTAAACTTCCCAACATGTTTATGAATCTACCCATCAGGTGTATCAATCTTCTTTCATTGCCTTCAATCATTTGTGTTTTCTAATGACGAGACTTGCGGAAGGTGTATGTCCCCATCATGTTTTGTCAGTTTTAGCTTCTTTGAGGATGCAAATACTAAAGCGTTCTATACACGACTTGATTAATTAGATGATAACCTTGTATTTTGTTGCATGACCAACTATTATCCTTAAAATTTATAATTTTTTTTTAGGCTAACGGTCCGAAGTGTTCAAATCAAATTATGTATACCTTAATTAATTTTTTTCCCAGTCCGATCAAAGGTGGATTATTCACGTGTAGAACTAAACTATTCATAATAAATAAGTTTATCCTGACGTAGCCCCCAAGAGATTGTCAATATTCAAATTCAAAACATCTAAATTTATAACTTGCTTTTATTATCACTTGAATCACTTGTCTAAATTTCAATGTGATTGAAACTTGAGTCACGTCAAATTAAAGTTTGAATTTGGAAGCAATTACGGGTGGTTGTAAGTGATTTATATCCATACTTCTTCGGTGATGGGAGAAAAGAAGAGGGATACCAACGTCGTTTCAAAAACAAAGTAAATAAGTCATCTTTTTTCCTAAAATCATGACCGCTAATCAATTAATGTCTTCGATTGGAAAATTCGTGTCCATTTCATACTTACAATATCCATGGATGATCCGCGTATTGTGGATTCTGACTACTCCTCTATTATTAATTTACATTAACATTAACAATAACAAAAACGACATCAACTTACACAAAACGATGTCATTTTTGCCTAACAACACCTCTGCTTTGCAGCAAAGAATCCGTGGCTGGCTCGTATTTGTCTTTAAAACAGGGGATGCTATTGTAATTTACCTCAAAAAAAAAAAAAATTCCACCAAGATGTTGCCAAAAGTCAAACGTCGTGATTCTACCGTTAACGGAGTCAAAGACAAAAGTCGAGCAAAATAACAAACGCCTAAAGACAAAAGCGAGAGTGCCGTTAGGTCTATTTTTTGGCGAATTTCAAAGTGGTGTACAGAAAATTCCCGCCAATGGCCATGTGAGGTCAATTTGCCAGTGGACTTATGGGTTGTTCTGCTTCATTCTTTTCTTCTCTTCTCTTCTCTTCTCATCTCCCCATGCAAGTAATTTTTATTTGGAAAAATATTAAATTTTTTATACTATATCAAAAATTATATTTTTTTGTGGTAAAATTACACTTTTAAAAATATAAGTTA
>CM042201.1:18151260-18164339 GCA_023539305.1 Ilex asprella
TACCATGACCTATCGCTCTTTTTTTTATGGGAAATCACTATGCCTCCGTTTGGTAACGTTTTTGTTTTTCGTTTTTATTTTAATTTTTAAAGTAAAAAAGAAAAAAAAACTCGTTTGATAACCAACTTTTTTTTCCTGCCACCGTTTTGTAAACATGGGCGATTTTCAAAAATAAAAAAAAGACGTTTTCGTTTATAAAAAACAAAAAACAAAAACGTGACCAAGCATGATCACAATATTGAAATTTTATTTTTTGATACTGTACCAAAAAATAGAAAAAAAAAACTCAAAAAGTAATAAGTTCTATTTCAAAAATGATAAACTTTTACCAAGTGGTAAGTTAATCTAAAAAACACAAGTGGATCCATTTCAAAATTTACTAACTTTTGGGTTGCACTCAAATATTTTTTATCAAGTACTATAAATGCCCAAAAAACTAAGAGTAAATATCATAATTGATGCCCCAACGTTGACTCTGATTTCAATTTAGTCTCTAAATTTTTAATTGTTCTAATTTAGTTTCTCAAATATTAAGTTCGTCTCAATTAAGTATTTTGATCTATTTCTACAACTAGATCAATCAGAGAGAGAGAGATTAGCTCTGATCCATTTCTAGTGTTAAATCTTATGTTTTCATTTTGGTTTAATGTGAAAAATGAAAAAAAAATAAAATTGATAATTGATATTAAAAACAAAATTTAAGAATCAGGTACGATTTTTATAGGGAGTGGTGCAGTTGAAAACGAATCCAAACAAGTGAAACGACACAGAGATTTTGTTTTGTTATTGTTGCATTGTTCGGCAATCGTATCACATAGGGTCCACTGTTTCCACAACTTGGATTTATCAGACTATCACTATTTGGTTCCATGTCAGAATTCTTGTCACTCTCTCCATGTCTCAGAGAATTGATCAAATTGAAAAAAAAATAGTCAAGATATGCATAAATTAATCCAAATAATTCTACCGATTAAACCAAAAAAAAAGGAATTGATCTACAAGTTAGAGACAAAATCGATACAAAATTCATGACAAATACATCAAATGAATAACATAAACATGATATAGTTAGAATCGGTATGAATTCAGCAAGTCATAACTTACACGTAACACGACATGATCCTTCCCAAATCTGTCAAGGGTCAATGCCTTTCAACACAATATAGCTATCACCACGAGACCTCGTCACACTTATGTCGGGGCTGAAGTGAAGGTCTCATCACATATTCTGAGAGTTAAAGAGTCGGTTTAACGCTATCAAATTACTGTAGCTATAAAGACTCAAACTTAAACAATGAGCGAGAAAATTTGATATTTTACCCACTAAATAAACTGCTTGATGGTATTTACCTCTATTACTGTTGACTTGTTGTACGTAAACATTAGAGACCAAATTAGTATAGCTGATAGTTGCCGAGCCAAAATTACATTTACCTCATAGTTTGGGGATCATATATGCATTTAGTCCATAAATAAATCTACCAATCAGAGAGAGTGGTTTGAGTCGGGCATTCAAAGCTTCTGCTCCGTGACTCGGTCCGATAAATGAGCCCAATTCCAAGTCCAAGCTCACCTTGAGATGTGGACCATGTACCGTCCGATTTGTGGGCCGTCCTAATTTTTTTTGTGCCCACCGAGGTGATAGTCTAGTTGGTTTCAGCAGTTGAGATAAGACTCTTCCTCTTTTATCAATTATCGCGTGTTCGAACTAGCTTTGCGATGGTAATTGCGTGCATTAAATGTTATTGAGAAATGATTAAATGTTCACTCACGTATAGTCAAAGTTTTGGTGATGGGTTCGACCATTTTTAAATTAGTAATTATGGTTTAAATAGAATATTCTGTAGCGATAAAAACCCCTTTAATTACGTGCCAGTCGGTGTTGTCACACAGGATACCTCATCCCACCTTTTTAACCAAAAAAATAAATAAATAGATATTGTAATATACTTTTTTTTTTTTGCAGCCAATCGGTACTTTTTATACTTTGTGCAAACCAAATTCATGGCTTTGGAGTAATTTGATGTAAGAATAATTGTTTTTTAAAAGAGATTGAGACAAAAAGTTATTAAGTTGAGTTAAATTAATGGATAATTACCATTTAAAAAGATGCACAAAGAGAAATTGAGAATTATTCAACAAATGTATAACAAAATTGAAGTGTGAAATAATTAAGAACTTGAATTTTTTCCACAGTTATATGGAATAAATTTCATGGATGTAGAAAACACATTTGGGAATTAATTGTAATTTCGGGAGATATTTAGAAATAACTCACAATTTTTTTAGTAAGGGAATTTTGTAGGTTGGTCGGTTATTCCCCCCCCCCCCCAAAAAAAAAGGGGCATAATTGCAAAAAAAAATTGTAACCCAAGAAAATAAAAGAAGATATAAAAGTAGGGTTATTCCTGACATTAAAAAAGAATGAAGTAAGTGATATTTTTTTAACAATAAGAACGTCTCGTGATTTCTAATTTTAAGAAGGAATTGAGTAAGGATTGCCTTTCTAAAAAGTCTCTCATCTTGCCATTTCTAAAGTTAGGTAGGTATGGAATAACAAAGCACCTTTCAAAAAATAGTTGTTTTTTCCATGCCAATTATTTTTTATATCAATTTAATATCTCAATTATGTAATGTGTCTCAACGTGATCTTTCCATAAAAATTCGTCATTAGTTTTGACAAAAAACTTCCCGTGCAAGTAACGTGAGTTAGAGATTAAGGGTAATAAAGACCATATACATATACATCACATGTAGGACTAATAAAATAATCAAGTCGAGCTATTTGGGTTAGACTCAGGTTTAATTTGTTTTAGATTTAGTTCAGACTTGACTCGTTTTTTAATAAATCGAGTCGAATTTGAATAATTTTTTAAATTTATTTAAAAAAACGAGTTCGCAAAGCCCGAACGGGAACGGCTTGATTTGATTATCGGCTCCAATCACACGAGACTTTCTATTAACTTGGATGAGGGGCTAAATTGATATAAAAATTAAACTAGGGTCCAAATTGACACACATGAAATAGTATAGGGGTCGTGTTGGTAGTTAACTATGTAAAAGATACGGGGCACAATTAAGAAATATAGAAAAGTTTTGGGACATATTCACGCCAGTTAGGGCTTCGATTTCCAGCAATTGCTCTAGAGCCGCAGCGAAGTCTAAGGCGGTGTAGAAGAAGAAGAAGAAGCAATCGAAAGAAGACGAATGAAGTCTTTTAGGGCTTTGGTACCCAGGTACCTCTCTCTCTCTCGCTCGCTTATCTATTTTGAAATAGTGTTTTAGACTGTTTCGGATAACAAACCCAAGCATAGATTGCAGGCGGCGTTGAAGTCTGGTTGTTTGAGAAAATATGCTACTGATGCTAATTATGTGAGCAAGGACACACTCGGAGCAGCAGCTGGTTTGTAAACCTTTGTATCTCTGATTTGATGATTAGAAGCATTCTTGCATTCTTTTGTGCGTTATTAGTTCATTCATAGGATTTCTCTAAATCTTCAATGAAAATGTTGCAAAGTTTTCGTATGGCAATAACATGGTTAGTACGAGGGATACTGAGCCTCAGCCAATTGTCATTGGAGACTAATTTGCTATAATTCTCACTTAATCTTTGGCATTATTTATTTACACATGTATAAATTGGTTATTGTGTGGCGGGTTTTTGAATGGCTCTTTCATTGCTGCTGTTTTGCTGAGTGTTATAATTGAAGCCTTTGTCACTTTAGGTTGGTCTGAAAAAGTTTTACTAATTTCTAGGAGATTGGTGTGCTATCAGGAGAAAATGGTTCATTAAGAGTCTGGAAAACCATGCTTAAAGAGACTGCCTATGGCAGCTAAGGATTTTTGGAACATCTTGTAATGTAGATTTATCCTCAAAACAGTTTATACAATCCGCTAGTGTACGCAAACCATTGGAGTTTGTGGAAGCTTTGCCATCTTTAAGGATTTTTAGAATAAACATCTGGAAGCTCACGAGAAAAAAGAAGGGTATGAGTTGGCCGTGTGAATAATCCAATTGCCCATTTTTTTGAGAAGTTGAGACTGGTACTTGTTGGTTGTTATGCATAAGGCACCACTATGTGTGTGCCACTTATCTATTGAATGCACTTTTTATTTTGTGGGCGAATTTTTATACTGCCTTATGAACGGCGATGGCGTTTGGCAGGAATTCCTGTTCTATTCAGAAGAGGAAGAGGGACTAGACAGATAGTCAGTTTTCAGTCACCGTTTCAAATTGCTGAGATCGATGGAGCAAACTCCACAAGTTTTTCTTTTGCCAGATCTTTTGCATCAAGAGCTTCTAAGTCCACTGGACAAAAGACGTCGGAGGTCTGGGTTTGAACTGGAGTTTCTGAACTTATGCATTTATACATTTATTTGGTGGCAAGTTGTACTTCACTATGCACTTTTTTCGTTTGAGGTGCTGCAAAAAATTCATTAGCTTGGCGGGTAAAAAATGACGTGGAAATTGGTCTACAATTTTGCAATACGGGGTTACAGTTGCTTCATCACTTCTCACAAATCAACTAAAATCCAAAACATTGTCTTTGTTTTCTTTACATTGTCTTGATCAATAGTTAGAATCATGTGTCATAGACGTCCAAAACCATCAACTTCCCCTTCCTTCCCCTCCACATGAGTAAGTCAACAATCCTTAGTAAATTCAGCTTTTAAATTACCTACTTAGTTACTTTTTAAGATACCATGACGTTGGCATGCCAATGAAAAACAAGCAACTGAAAATGCTGCTATGTTTAGAGCCTACAGCATCGTGACTCTCCTTTAACTCATTTTTGAATAGGAGACCACCGGAAGATCTTTATTGTTGGTTTGTTGCAAGGGAGGAAGATTCAAAATGTTGGGAGAGTGATAGGTAAGAAAAACATACATGTGGAGAGGAAGCTATCATTACCAAACCCCACCCCCCATGCCCACGTTTATGTTGAGCAGGAAGGAGGAAGGAGGAAGGAGGAAGGAAATGGTGGGTATGATATTACTGTCACACGCCTGTATATCAACTTGAAATGTTGTTTGAACTTTGAAGTGAAAAGTAGCATAGTAATGTTTAGGATCATTCATCTCTATTTTTGCATGGATAGTTTCTACTCTGCAATGCGAAGTTTGGCTAATGCTCTATTTTTGTCCGGTAATTTATTTTTGAACCTGTCATGGTAACTTCAGGTTTTATAGTTCTATTAATTGCCTCTTTTTCCAATTCTCCTTTCCTTACCAGACTAGAAAAGACATATCTACCGTTGAGGACCCCTTTGATGCTCCGACATACAACATCCCAGAGAAACCAGTGACATTTACAGAAGGAGCTTCCTACAGTATTATCATTCTTGCAGGGCTTGGAATTGCTGCTGCCGCAGGATATGCTGTTTTCAAGGAACTTATATTTGAACCAAAAGAGTAAGAGTTAGAATTTTACAATAATACCTTTTTTTTTGTGTGTAGAATGAAATGTGGGTTGAAGACTTTCATTTCTTTTCGGAGTACTCAGAACCGTGATGCTTTACAGGTACAAGATTTTTGGAAAGGCTTTGAACAGGATTCAAGATGATGGTCAGGTTTGTCCATACTTGGTGGAATTTGGATGAGGACGGCATTATGCTGTTTGTTTAAACTATGCATGGAGTATAATCCTCGCAATTGGAGCAAAAATTGATAAAATATCCGGATTAGGTTATATACTTGAGGCTGGAGTGGTGAGTGAAGGCCCCCTTCTATTGAGACTTTCATCCAATTAAATTGGAGATATTTATACTCCAACAACTAAGTATCAGAAAAGATACCAATACACTTATTGTTCATGGATGCCATAATTCTATTATTTGCACGAAACTTGAACTTTTCGATGGTGTCAAAAGTGCCAATGTGAACTGCAAAAGTAGCTAGTAGTGGCAGTAGAATCACGAGAAACTACATGTTGAGTCGGCAGGTTCAGCAAAATTCACCCTGTAATAATGAAGTTGTCATAGTGAAGTTAATTTCTATAGAGATTTTGAAGACTCTAATCTGCACTAGCTAACAGTATAGAAAGCAAAATTTTATTCCCTGAAAGTTGACGAGCTGGAAGGGGTTGTTGCTTAGTTCCATATTGAGAGCTTGGGCAGTCAAGCTTGAGAATATGAATCGAGTCTATTAGTGGTCAGTTTTTGCAAAAAGGGCCAAGCTCTATATAATGTGTCTTCTTCTTCCACCCTCGTTGGCAAGACCGACATATGGACATGATTTTTTGGCTGCCCCAAGGGGAATAGAGTCAATTCTTTGATCAACATTATGTGTGGCCTTTGGTTTTGACTCTGGATTTTGTAGCTCTTGCGCGTCTCTTTTGTAAAAATTAGGGTAGCTCTATTGCCAAAGCAGCTTTCACATCTGTAAAAGCAATGTACATATGTGGAAGTACATTTTCCACAGCGGTGTTTGCTTTGGCAGCATCTACATAAGATGTACTACATGTCATACCTTAAGTGATGAGCCAGCTGGTGATCCTGAAGGTATTAATTCTGAGTCTTGTATCAACGATTGCGTAGAATTGTAAGATGCACACATCTCTTAGAGCAACTGTGTTTTGAATTTTGAGGAATCTATGTACATATTCTTATACTTCACATATTTTGGCTTTTTGTGCATGGACATTGAATAAGCCATGATATATACATATGATTTTGATTTTTTTTTTTTATCATTTTTTTTTGTCTTTTGGATTCTCTTTGGCTAGGTTAGGGTTAGAATTGGATCCCCTGTTAAGGGTTATGGCCAGGAAAGTCGGAATCGTGCTGCTCGCCAACGGATTCCTAATAGGATTTGGACTGATGAAGATGGCGTTGAGCATGTTGAGGTAGCTTTATATGAAATTTCTGTATATTTATCATGTAAACGTCTTTAGTTGGTTCTGGTTTCTCATTATTTTGAATTGGTCCTTCTGTGGCGAATGTGCAGAAATGCCTAGATGCTAGTTGAAAACACAAAATTAATGTTGGATTTTCATATGCAAATATCTTCTAGAGAGCTTTGACACCTTATCAATTGTGTGTAGGTTAATTTTTATATCCGTGGACCACATGGTGCTGGCAAAGTTTACACGGAGATGTTCAAAGACAAGGAGGATAAACAGTGGAAGTTCACATATTTGATTGTTGAGATCAAATCACCTTCTCCAGCACAATTGATGCTCGAGTCTTATGTTCCGGCCTGAACTCTTACTTCTGAATCGTTCAAATCTGAGATCAGGCCGTCCTGTATGTGAATGCCATGAGTAAGTGCAACCAGTAGTTCTTCAAGTTTTCCTTTGGTCCAAGCATCATTAAGTATGATTTGTTGAAACAAGTTCTGATTGTCAAAGGGAGAGGAATTTTAGTAAAGCACTGTACAGTTTGACGGGGAAGCTATGTCTTTTGGTTTATTCTAATTAGCTTGAAGGTTTTGATCCAAAAAAAAAATAGCTTGAAGGTGGTTCATGTCCTTTTGTTCTGCTTATGGATGAACTGGTTTTCCCATATTTTACTTCTTTTACTTTTTGAATACTCCTTTGCTAAGTGGCCCATCAGAACTATCGAGTTGTGAGATGATTTTGACATGGAAGATCAGTATTGGATTTATACTAGATGAATGGTATATTCATCTATTTCTTGTATTAATGTCAATTTTACAATAAATCGATATGAAGTTCTCCACATCAAGTTATTAGGTATGGGTGTAGCTAATGTGTTTGGACCGAAGGAATGAGATTCTTTTTAATATGTTTTCTAATCAAATTTTTTTTTTTTGATGGATCAATCATAATGTATGTAAGTGTGATTTATTTGTATACAAGCGAACTCTTCACGCAGGTGATTCATTAGGAAAGAAACTCCAGGAAAAAAGTGTTGGATTATATTTGGATCTTGGATGGAGAGCGGATTATCCGACTCACCCGAATATAGGTTTGAACGAGCTAAGGGAAACTAGGCGTGTCAACAGATCAATTCGATTGGAATCCGAATTCAATTAGTTAAATATGAATTAACATTTTTAACCCATAATTTGATACCCGAATTTGAATACGAATCTTGTATTTCATAAATTTGAATTTGAATATACATATATTCAATTCGATTATGATCTGGTATAAATTATTTATATATTTTTATATAATTAATAAAGAAATTTAGTTAACATTTAGCTATAATTTGTTAAAATTAAATTAATTAAGTTATTTAAATTAGATTTTCAGATTGTTGGCGGATTTAAATATAAAATATAAAAAATCCGTTAGATTGTCAAATTCGGATTGAACTTCTCAAAATCGGATTCAAATTTGAATCAAACATTTGAAATCATATTCGGATTCGGATCGGTAAGAGTCCTATCTAAATTGGGTCTTTTGACAGGCATAAGGGCAACCAGTTTTTTTCTGCCCATTTTGGGTCGTGAATCAGCCCAAATGAGTATTTTATGGCCCAGATTTGATGGGTAATTTCTGCGACCCGAATTGTTCGGAGCCCACGAAATGAGAGAAAGAAACCCTACATGATGCTTCAGACACGAAGTGAAACGCAGAAGAAACACACAGAGAGCTATAGACTGAGACTCGAAACACAGCAATGGCGGACGAAAGCATCATTCTGAGTAGAAAGAGAAACATCACATCAGCTCTTTGTAAACGCCTCTCTCTAGATCCAGTGAGCTCCAGAGTAGACCTTGTATACTAGCTCGTATTTGACTGAATTAATCTCTCTCTCTCTCTCTATATATACATATATGTTTGTTGTGTGTACGTATGCTGTAGAACTGATTATTGGAAATAGTAACGTTTTATATCTTGCATTTCGATGGATTGAAGCGGCACCCTATCTCTGTACGAATATGCTTTTTATGAGTTGAATGTACATTCTGCACCTGGATACTTCTATTCAATTGAATTTGGCGCGCTTCTTCCACCGTGTTAATGTGCTAATCAATTATTTTTTCGATTTTTTGAGAAGTTCTATCAACTCCAATTATACTTGATATCTAATTGCAAGTTGGAGATCACTATTTTCTGATTGGATTTTAATAGAACGAAAATCAGCTAGAATTTTTTGTCCCTGACCAGTGTTTAATAACTATTTTTTATCTGGGAAAGTAGTGTTTTATAACTATTGATCATGCTGAAATTTGTTTTTGTCTGGAGGTTCGATTCTCTTTAAGTTTTGACTCCAGCCTTCACTTTGCAAGGATATGAGTTTTGTTGATTTATGCTTCTCTACAATTTACTCATAAGTCACAACCATTACACTTTAAACTTGTGGCTGAGGGAATTTATTGTACAATTTCTAAGACATCTGTGTAGGTGTGTTTATGTAGTACCAGTTTCATTTCTAAGTTTTTTGATATCGATTTATGCAGAAATTTTTCTTGGACGACGTGGATAGTGATGTTAAGAGTCTGTGCGCAAAAATTTTGAAGTCCTCACGAAATGAGGCTGTTTTTGATAACAATGATGAGGCAAGTCTTTAGCTGATTCTGAAATTGGAGTGTTTAAAGGCTTCACGTTTCCAAGCTAGCCTAGCATCCATGAATAACCAAAAAAGCAAAAAATAAACACTTGCTTTTGCCTTAATTGTACAATGGATCATGTAGTTTCAAATTATGTTTGAAATCTGAAAACTTGATGGCAGTTGATGAAGTGGATAGCATTTGCAGAGAGTTTTCCTGTAGATTCTGAGGCATGCTTTAGGTCTGTCAATGAACTAAATGAAGACTTGGGTCAGAATTCTGTTCTTTCTGGAGGTGGATTGAAACCTTCTGAGGCTGATATTGTTGTCTTTTCAGCAGTACATTCATTTGTGGTATTCATTCTTTGTCTTTTTCTTACACAGTTTTCTTTACTCTACTTAACAATGTTAGGTTGCTGAATATTTTGTAACACAAATTTTGGGCAGAACAGCACTGCAAAACCCTATGTTTCTTACTGTTTGTTTAGCTTCAATTGCAATATATTCAGTCTTTAATTATTGTTTGGGTTTCCTGCTATTGGCAGTTTGGTCTGTCAGATTCAGAGAGGATAAAATTGACACATTTGCTGAGATGGATGGATTACATCCAGGTAGGGGAATGCTGTGCTCTGTTTTCGTGTGTTGAAATTATTAGTTTTATGTTAACAAAAAGATCTATATAGTTCTCAATCTTTAGCATATTAGAAAGGCACCCGCAGTTCTTTACAACATAAATCAAAATCAGGTATCCATTTGAGCAATGAGCATATGACTTTCCGTCTCCTGTATCCTGACTGGTGTGCAGTGTTATTTTGGAATTTTTGTGGAGTGAAACCTCTTCGAAAGATTGGATTAATTGTTGAAAATGATATGCATAAAACTAATAACAGTAACCCTCTACTGATCAGCCTGGATTTGTTCCGCAATGTGGTGAACATTGGATCACCTTTATTCTGAGCTTACCATCTTGAACATTGGTTGATATGTCTGATAAGAAATGCTTAGGTGGATGCCACTTTATTGCACTGGCCGTTGTAGGCTATGTTTAGGCCCTTGGAGATTGAAGCAGGTTCTGTGAGGGAGGGTTTTAGAATAATCCACTCTCGTTCTTAGACCTTCAAAGTAGTCGAGGTTCAAATTATTGTTTCTGCTCCACATCTTCTCTTGAGTATTAATAAATTTGCACTGTTGATCTTTTTATGCTCTATTTGTGCAGAATAAGGAGGATCTTGGGGGACTGTTTGAAAACATTAAGCTAGAGAAGGCCGTATTTGAGCCTCCAGTGAGTTTTCCTTCCATTTTTAGTTTGGAAGTATGTGAAACTTTATACATGGTGGCAGAGTTTCTTAGTTTTCTTCAATTATTGCTTTTGTCATTTTCATTTTTGATTTCCTCTTTCCTGGAGTTGTTCCCCTGCAGTAGTATTTTCTTCACAGTTCACACCTAGAACATGCTAGAGGATGGGCTTTTGACAGTTTGCTTTACATATTTCTTTTTTCAGCAATCAAAAGTGGATTCTAACGCCAAAAAGACCGTGCAAGGCGTGAAAGATGTGGTATGATTTTATCTCTTTTACATGTAATCTTCTTTTGTGCTCGCTTGGAATTCCCAACCATCTTGTCCGACCAACACAAGTGCAGTTTCACTATCATTGATTGTTCGTTGTGGTTTGGCATATGAAACTAAAGTTTTCCACATATCTATTGTTGGTTCCTTTGAGGTGTAGAGCATATTTAGCATTAGTAGTTCATTGGTCTGCGTAATTATTTATTTGTGACTTGTCAAGGTTAAGAATGGCCGCCCTCAAATATTTTGGACACAGTTCATATAGCAAATTTTCCTTAAGGAACCATATAGAACACCACCAACCTATTTAGATAGGAATGCTTGAAGGCTGTACAAGACGATTTGTTTGTATCAAAAGTACTTCAGAAGAAGTGGACCCTGCAAATCCATCTTATGTAGCAAAAGGGTTGTGTTCTTTTATTCATTGGAAATAATTTGATGTTTCTTCATATTTAAAATTTTCAAACAACAATGTTTGTATGCTCTTGGATTTCACCCCCTTTTGGCATCTTTTAATTAAACACTCGTCTACATAACAAAAAAGGAAGACAAATTAAGTTACATCACGATTTGTAAGTCTTGCACTTGGCTGTACAACCCTCTCTGCAGATAGACTAGAACTTCTGCTAAGATTAGTTATGCGATCAACTCGATGGTGGAATTTCATAATTAGAAAGTATTCCCAGTCAATGCTTTGAGCTTTGATTGTGATTTAGTTCCCCAAAAATTGACACTGCTGTATTTTTCCTCGATAACTTGAAGAAAAAGGTTACAGGAGATAATGAGGTTGTCGTAGAGAAGAAGAAAGTGCCTGGAAAAGAAGCAGACGAGAAAGATAAGGAAATTAGTGTTAGCTTGCTTAAATTACAGGTTGGCCTGGTACGTAAAGCATGGAAACACCCATCAGCTGACAGGTATCATGATTGATCTCTCTTCTTTTCCTTCTTTTTTATTATTTTTTTTGAGTTTCATCAGTCTCTCGATTCTTCTGTTGCTTTTTTTTTTGGTTGACAATCTTGTAGCTACTTTATGTTATTGGTAGGTCTCCAACTGTCTGAATCAACAGTAGGATGTAACAATCTATATAATAAAACACACAACAATTTGAATTTTTATACCCTACATATTTTTCCTCCTAAAAACATCATATCACTCATTTATATCACTTGTTAAATTATTTATATATTTGCCCCTAAAAATATCACATCACTCATTTCTATCATATGTTTAATTATTTAAAATTTGATTAATTTGTAGTTAATATAACTTTTATGTCAAACATAATTCATATATGATAGTATTCACATGTTGAAAAAATTTAATATAGTGGGATCGATTTTTTGGGCACTCGAATTTTATATTTTTTCGTGCCTTTAGGTACGGGTTATAACTAGTTAGTGGATATTATACCTTGAATGTTTACTAATTCAACTTTCCTTCAATCTATGATGCAGTTTACTGGTTGAGGAGATAGATATTGGAGACATTAAATGTCGGCAAGTGGTCAGTGGACTGGCAAAATATCTGAGTCCTGAAGAGATGACGGTACAAATTTTGTTCCCTAATTTATGGAATTAGTGATGCATATTTTGTTCTTTTTCATATGAACAATTTTTTGTGTTTTGATACCATGATGATGATAATTATTCCATGTACAAAATAATAATAATCTGGATTCTCTTTTAAATGGCTCTTTCTGCTCTCTGTCTGTATGTAACTTGCAGAACCGACGTGTGGTACTAATCACAAATGTAAAACCTGGAAAGCTGCGAGATGTTATGTCTGAAGGATTGGTATACTTCTTTTTCCCTTTCTTTGTGTTTTCATATTGTTTTCTTTATATTTACCTTTGTTGATTTAGACAGTAATGATTTTCATGTTTGATCGTATGAAGTGTTTGTCTTAATTCCTGATTCATCTATCACACATTTAGTACGAGGCAATGTTGCTTTATGCATTTTCCTTGAATTTTAATTTTAATTATATCTTCAGCTGCCCTTTATTATCAAACTAATGAGATATGCAATTCTTAATCCCCCCCCACCCCCCCCC
>CM042201.1:18169753-18201818 GCA_023539305.1 Ilex asprella
TATATAATATAATATATATTTAAAATATTTTATAATATATAATATATATTTAAAATATATTATATATATATATAGAGAGAGGGAGGAAAAAAAAAGAATAAAGAAATTTGTTGTTAAGGAGACTCGAAGTGCAGACCTCATTAAAGTCCAAAATTGTTCTCCTTGTTTCCAAAATTTTCAAAGAAAACTTTGAAAACAAGCTAAACTTGTTTTCTGTTTTTTTGACTCAAATCTCATTTTTTTCGAAAATTTTGAGAACAAAAATGCTAAACAAACAGATTTTGGGTGTTTTTGAAATTTTGAGAACAAAAAACTGTTTTTGAAACACAAATCAAACATGGCCCTAATTTTTTGCTATTTCGAATTTGAATTGAAGTTAAAAATAATACAAAATGAATTGGATTGATGCATTTAGTAGCCGACGAGACCACCACGAACACAATAAATTTCCAATATTAAATGCTTCTGAGTTGTGCTGGCCCAGTTGGGTAAGTAGACTAGGCCCACTAGGGGTAAATCTCTATGTACATCTTAATAACTTTTCAAAATTTGTGGGCCCACATCTTTTTTGGTGGGACAATTTTTTTTTTCTTTGTTGACAAAACATTGGAGAATAATATATTTTTCCACAAATATTATTCCCCCTCATATGATCTTAAAGAACACATGCTTCATATTCCTCCTCCTCTTATGGTGTTAAAGAACACATGTTTCATATTCACCGCAGAGCGGTTGGTGTAACAGTTTGGTGGAACTAAATTTATTCTTTAACACCCAAAATACATAATGAGATATTAAGTCATTGACATTATAATATTTTCAAAAAACCCGGCTTACATATTTTTATAAGAAAATTATTGCTAAAATTTGTCTATTTTTTGAATGAAATGTCTAGATTATGTCATAACTTCACATTTTTTTGTAGCATCTGTCTCTTTAGGTAGCATTATGTGGGACAATGGGAAAAATATTCATTACCCATAAAAATAAGAGTATTTAAAAACAAATGAATTTATAGCTCTGAAATTTTCTTTTTTTTTTTTCTCTTCCTTTTTGGGAATATATCCAAAATTTATTTTAAATTTTTTATTAAAAAAATAAAAATAAAAGAAAAAGAAAAGGGAAAAAAAAGGAAAGAAAGAAAGAAGAAGAGGGAATGAGCTGGAGGGAGGATCTCATAGAGCAGTGGGCAGATACTGAGACTGATACAGATTCCGATGCTGATGTGGAGAGAGAAAATGTATACGCAGAGAAGAAGATGTGATATGGGTGTAGGTGTGGGACTGCATCGAATCGAGAGAACCCAAAAGGATCACGAAATATCTGTGACACCACGATTTGTGATTTTTCTCTCTTCCCATCCATTCTTTTTCCAAGAAAATTCATTTACCTCAATTTTCAACACTTCGTCCTATAAATAGCACCACCCCCATTGACCATTGTTTTGTTCTTCTTCAATTCTTTCATTCTGCCATTGTTTGTTCTTTCAAATAGCTTGTTCTGGTTTTTGTATAGATATAGAAGTGGGTTTTGGTGATTGGCTGAAGAGGAGGAGGAGGACATGGATGCTACTTGTTTGTCGAAGGATATGGCGGATAATGGGGAAGTACCTCACGTTCTTGCTGTAGATGACAATCTCATTGATCGTAAACTTGTCGAAAAGTTGCTAAAGAACTCCTCTTGCAAAGGTGAATAACCTCTGTTTTTTTTGCCTTTAAGAAGTCCTATGTTGCCTTTTTGTTTGACGGCCTACACTTGTTCGTCATTTTGTCCCAGAGAATAAGGCAACCCACGTAGTTTTCTTCATTTATTTACGTGAATATTGTCAAAGCCTAAGTCAATAACTAGGCCATCCTTCCCAAGGTCTTACATCTGTGGGATTAATTGCTTTCTAGGTAGCTAACTTGTGATTTCTTGCAGTGACTACTGCAGAGAACGGCTTAAGAGCATTGGAGTATTTGGGTTTGGGAGATGATCAACAGAACACATCGAATGACAATGTAAGTGACTTCTTTTTGGGAAAGAGGATACAAATGATGTCTTCTTTGTACTTGTTTTTAGTTAGTGGCCATTAATTTGATATCCACATGTATTCCATAAGCTTTTTTCTGGATTTCTTGTAACGTTGAAGTTTTTTGCCATGATCTCTGGATTCTACAACAATGCATGAAGTATTCAAAAACCCCCAGAGAATGGAAAAGGGTTGTTATGAATGAGAAATAGAAAGGAACAAAGAAAAAGAGGTCTGTTGCTTTGATGCGATTTGCGGTTATGTTGGATGATGGGTGTGTCTTAGTTTCCATGCCTGAAGTTGTTTAGGGAGTCCAGGGTTGTCAAGATTGCAAGTGTAAAAATGACCTTTGCTTAGTCTCCTGTCTGATTCATGACAATAAAGATTGAATGTTCTTGAAAGTTTTTGTTTCTACAACGATTTGGTTGCTCTATTTTGTATCATTAGTTTCATGTGTGTCACTTTCTCTTGTATATGAGTTACCTCTATTTTATGTCTGTAAACAATGCATGGTTTACCTCTAGTACATGTCTAAGAGGATGTTGTCTGTTTCTATTATTTTGGCAGTGTTCCAAGATAAATTTGATAATCACAGATTATTGTATGCCGGGAATGACGGGTTACGAGCTACTTAAGAAAATTAAGGTACTCCAAAACTTAATAAACTAGTTTTTTTTTTAAGTTTTTGGCTTTCTTTTCTTAATTCATTTCACCTTTATACTCACTACTGCAAACACTTGCTATGTCTCCTTTCAAGCAGGAGTCATCTATGATGAGGGAAGTTCCAGTTGTAATAATGTCATCAGAGAACATCCCAACTCGAATCAACAAGTAATTTTACTGATAGCCCCTATTTTCTTTAATTTCTGTTTCTTTTAGTTTTTCTTTTGACATTTCCAACAATCTTCATTGCTTGAACAGGTGTTTAGAAGGAGGAGCCCAAATGTTCATGTTGAAGCCCTTAAAGCAATCGGATGTGAAGAAATTGAGATGTCAGTTGATGAACGTTGGAAGCTGAATACAAGACTGAGGAAATTAGGAACACTTGGGTATATTTGCACATGGAGCTATCTGATAAACTTCATTAGAGAACTCTTGTACACAATTTCTTTTTTCTGGGTCCGAACCCAAAATTTTTGTTTAGGTCAATACACTTCAGCTGGGAATTTTTTGTGTGTTAGTGAAAGCTTACTCTTTACCGACATACAGATGTAAGAGATTAGTCTCTTGAATGGATAGTTTGTCCATCCAAAAGTTTGCCGTTGGCATTGAAAACTAGGGCTAGAATACAGTTTCGTTGATAATGAATTTTGAGTATCCTTTCCTCCCTTCTTTTTCCCAGCTTGTCAACACACAATTGTTTTTCTAACAATTTTGATACCAATCTCGTGGTTTTAGTTTTGGGTTATGCTCTACATAACTTAAATACATATTATCTATTGGATGGATATGTCTTACTGAATAGTTAACGGGATTCACTCATCTAATAAATAATATGTATTTAAGTTATAATTTTTTGAATTTTATTTAAATTGTATAGTATAATTTCTTTTATCAATTTTGAGCTGCTATTTCCAAGAAGACATTGTTGACACATATACAACTTCTATCTTATGCAGATTAAAGTTTGAATTATTAGGCTTATGGCTCAGCATCCTAACAATCACAGTCATAGATTGGAAAAATAGCATTCTTCTCCTAAACTATTGCTTTGAAAATGGAAATGAACACATCTCCAACTATTTAAAAATTCCATATTTATAAACCACCTGTCTTTACACAAACTATAGTTTGTACTCTGAAACCCCCCATAGTATGTGGTTTGCCTAAGTCAAACTAAACACCCAATGACTAAAGCACAACCACAATAAAAATGCATTTTTAAGAACTAGAAAACAGTATAATTTGGAATCTTGTAAGTTGTGGCAGCGAATGATTGTAAAGATTTCCTTTTTCCCTCTCCTTTAGTGCTTTTTTTTATTGTTGTCAACCATCCAAATTCAGCATAAAAAAATCTATAATATAAAATAAAAAACAGAACTCATTCCATTCAACTCAATAAACAGAATAAAACAGCATTCAACTCAACTAAACTCATTCCACAACATCAACATCGCTTTCAAAATAATTCATATTCATATTGTATTGTGAAAGTACGGGTTATCCAAGTTATATATTAAAGCACATTAAACAGAAGATAAAGAGGTAATTTGATCATATGCCTGTAAAATGGGGATGTAATTAGTAGAAATGGCTGTCGTGGTGATGGTGATAGTGATGTCTATGCTCATCCATTCCAAAGCACCGCAACAGAGGGTAACAAGCAACAAAAATGCACCTCCCAAGAGCTCCAAATATAGAGGAGACTAGCAAACAAGGGCAGCAACAACATGCCATTAATGGATCATCGTAGGGGCCATGCCTTCCATGGTCATGATGGTGGTGGTGGTGACCCATCTTCTTCTTTCTCCTGATTATGAAAAAAATAGACAAAACCCAGAAATTACTTAGCAAAATCAACCCTACCCACATTCTTATATCGAATAAAATAGAAGCATTCTCTCTCTGTGTCTAAAAACCTCTTGAGCTTTACCTTAATCTTTGTTAATCGAAGCACTCTCTCCCTTCTTGGATAGTAAGATATTTGCAGGCTACCGCTACAAACTATATATGCTTTGGAAGGCCAAAAGCTATACAAGGAAGCAACTTAGCGACGAAGATTAGGTTGACTCAGATCTGGATAGCTGTTGGCTCATGGCTGGTTGGTATATCCAGCAGAGCTGATAGGTACAGCTCTAATCCAATAACGTTATCGAAAATTATCATTTTTATTATATTTTTATTTTTTAGGGTAAATTACACTTTGACTCTCTCAATTATAAACACTTTTGCAAATTATCCCTGTTATCATGTTTTATAAATTGCAACCTCAACTATATAATTAGTTTTACATTATCCTAAGAGTAATTATTAACGTTTCATACACATTTAATGAGAAGTTATTTTATTTTTTTCTCCTAAACTATATAATATTTCTTACTTTTTCCCGACCCATCAATAATTTTTGTCCAAATGTGAAATAATTTGAGTAGTTAAAGAGTCAATGCAAAAAATTTAATAGTTCAAGGGGTAAAATGAATTGAGTCCATAGTTTAGGAGGTCTAAGTGTAATTTATCCTATTTTTTATTTAAAAAATGACATGTATAAATTATTTAAACTAAAATTAATGACTATATATAAATTTTGATACGAAAACGAGATTGGTATGGTGGCTGAACTGATGTGGAAATGTGAATATGAACAAAACAGCACCTTTTGGGTTTTGGGCAAAGTTTGAATTGTCATGGGGAAGAGTTTTCCACTACCGACTTATCAAAAAATTGGAGGTGCGTTTTGTTTTTGAAAAAGAAAAAAAAAAGAAAGAAAATTTTCCCGAACCCTAAATTCATAGGTTGACAAAAAAAGGGATGACCTAAGTTGATAAAAGCGATAGTTCAAGTAATAATATGAACAAGTTGTAAGACGTTTTAAGTTCAAATTTTGATAACTCTTTAAAATCAGGTCACGAGAGATTTATACGTATTTCGATTAATTCCTTATCCGGTCCGATCAGAGACAGTCATCTACATCGGAATTAGGGTATTCATGGAAGATAAATTTTTCATGCTCTAGTTCAAGAGATTATTAAGATTTAAACTCAAGACGTATGAGTTTATAACTCGCCTCTGTTACCACTTGTGTTACTTGGGGTAAGAGTGCTTTTGAAATCGAAGGTATTGCAATGGTTAGTTACTTTGTAACAAAGGAAGGACTAACAAGAAAATTAGGATTTGGATAGACCAGTTTATAAGGTAGAAGGTATGTAACAGAGACTTAAGGAGTCATTACTATAATAATCATTATTCAGAGAGACCAAGTGAATTATTTTCGGTAATTTCAAACACTTGAGGAGAATGCAATGCAACAATGAACAAACATGAATAAGTTCAAGCAATGAAACATAAAAATTCCACATCAAGAATCGTAATGTCATATTGACAAGCTTTTAAAATTTGTTTGTTGGGGTACAAGATGCAACAGCCACATGGATGGTCTGTTTTTGATCAAATCGGGAAAGAAATTAATTGAGATCCACATAGACTGATCCAAATACTCCTGACCGTTGAACCCAAATAAATAAATAAAAGATACAACAGCAAGATTCAATCCTTCTATCAGAAAATAGTTAGACATGATCTCAACTCTTTCCAACTTATAAAAGGTTAAAAGTTCATTAATGCTTACAATTCCATTCACCAACCTACAATGGTTTCACCAGCTAACATGGGTAAATTTTCAGGCCTCTTTCAAATTGGTGCCAACTGCCATAGCATCTACCTGAAACACCTCTTTCAACTTTCGATTCTAACCACGGCCTTGAAGAATTGCCAGAAGGGGGCAAATCTCAAGCTATTAATTTGCCATTTGATCACATTACTGCACTTGGTTTCCTCGGTGCTTTTTACATAACAATCATGGGGTATAAGAGAAAATGATGAACTCCTTGATCCATGTGGAATGCTATGTTTCGAAGGTAAACAAGCATCATTCTCTCGTCCTCCTCGAGATCTTCTCCTACCCCAAACACATGATCTGCTGCAATTGGCGCCTTCTTTTCCTTTCTTTCCATCTTGGTTGCTAATTCTGTAGCTACTTTTACTCCATTGCCAGTAAGTGAAATACCCTCCTCATCAAGGTCATCGCCTGACTCCTCTAAGTATACATACCTGCACAATCCCAGATGCACTGCCTATCAAGTACAAAAAATGATAATGGCCAGGATAATGATTTTTTTTCCTCTCCACTTAGATGAAGAGAATCATTGACTCTAAGCTTGATATTACAATTCTTTCAAAGTAATTAAATATGTACATGAAAAAAAAGAAGTTGAACCTAAGCAAGCAGGCTGGTCAATGCTGGAAAACCTTTCCCTTCATCAAAATTTTTGCTCAAGCTTTGAGTGCTTTGCAAAAACAAGTGAATTAGCAACTCCTAAAATATAGACCAGCAATAGTGATGATACCACACTTTACCCACCCACCATGAGGCTACCTAAGTCAAACATTGTCAAAACTCAAAAGCCAATCCAGGGTATCACCAATTATAATAGAGTATACTAGTTGAAAATGGAACTTCCTTCCCTCACCTGGAAGTATTGCCTACTGGCCTATGACATTGGAATCCTGAATTTGCCATTAATATCTCCTAGGGGACTAAGGGAGTGCACGACTATCATCCTCGGTTGCACCGGGTGAAATGCCAAGAATCAAATAGCACAATGGGGGTGTCCCATATACACACAAGGGAAATATTGTGCACAAGGGATTCCTATCCAGTGCTGTGCTTCTCAAGAAACTCCTCCAGGAATTCCTGCTCTTATTCACCTGATTCCTCCGGGATGGCAATGCCTAGGCAGTATCTGCTTTGCTTATGCCATGTAACCCAAACGAAAAGTAGAAAGCGGAGGATCCCCTGCGGCTTGTCTTTTAGAACCCCAAAGTGCCATCGAGTACTAGATACACTGACATTTGCACTTTAGCCCCTAATTTTGAGTGTCACCACATAATTAAGAAAACAAAGAGAGAAAACAGGCAACAAAGAGAGAAGGAAGGCAAACATATATGCCTGATAGTAACGTGCTTACTCGATGATGCAAAGAAGGATTGGCAAGTGTACCAAAGGTAATCGATTAGAAGTAATACTATCATGATGTGGTAGGTTGATCAAAGGAAGTAGAGATGTCAATAGAAAGAAACAAAAAAATTACCTCATAGCCAATCCAAGCAACAGAAAACAGCACTGATACTGCTAGGGAATTTGTAAACTTTCGGTAGAGCTCAAGTTTGACCATGCTTCTCCGAATCTGTATGCAAAGTAGACAAAGAAGCAGCCAATAACTTCAAATTTGCATGAAGAACAGCTGAAATACAAATTGTATGGAAACGAAATTTCGATCTTTGCCAAGAGACAGGAACAGTGCTAATTTGTAAGCTTTAATAGCACAGAAGAATCATTATATAAACAGTATCATTACCTGAAGCTTCTCCAAGGTGTCAGATAATGATGAAAACACCCAAAGAATAAAGCACGCATCCAAAACAGCAACTGGTAGCACCAGAAAGACCCTGGCATTTCCAGAAAAGTCATTGATATTCCCCAAATGTTCAATAAGCTCAAGAGCTTCTGAAGCCACAAAGTATGTCACACCAAAAAAAAGTATTCGAGGTTATAGCTCCTAGGGTGGGCCGCATAACAACGTAACCCATTGAAACCACTAAAAGAAGAAGATGAGAGATGGTCTTCTTGAAAGCACTGAAGGTAACCGCCCAAAGAGTAATTCCCATTGGTCTGCTTCCTGTGGCATTCAAATTTGCATACTCGAAAAACCAGAGAGCCATTTCACACATTCCCAGACCGATAACAGCCGTGAAGTGGTAGTGCAATTGTATTATATCTTTCCAATATTGCACAAACCGAAGAAACCACAGAAGACCAAGAACAAGGTACGCGAGAGACATGAAGCCATAAAATGTCATCAGTGGAGTCATTTCCTTGGTAGATAACCTTCTGGATTCCTCCAAACAGTTCTTCCACTTATTAACGTGCCCTTGAGTTGAGGATCACAAAACATAAAATACAAATAGTACATTCCAGTCTTATAGATCTCAACAGCTTGAAGCACCATATTGGCATCTTCATTTTTTCCTTCGAAGGAGGTCTGAATCCGTTTTGGCCAGCCAGGGTTATCAGGGTCTTGGCGGATAATAACCTCTCCTACCTTGCAGGATCCATCATTAGCAAGAGCTGGGGTACAGCATATTACATTGGAATTTAGATAAGCACCACCAGTCTTATCCCTTTCTTTGACCTCAACTATTATAGCTTCAACTAATCCAGTACTCCGCTGCATCTCATTCTGCTTACTGGCAACCTCATTTGTTCTTCGAAAAGTAATAGACTCAAACCTGAAACCACATGGCATGGATAGATGAATCTGTGTACAACAGATATGGGGTGTCACAACTCAAACGTTTTGGCCACAAGATTGCAACCCATCAATGGAAAGCATGATGTTAAGAGGTTCAATAGTTTATAGAGTGTAGGACACATTTATATGCTTGCATGTGTGCGCACACTCTTCAGGCACTTTAACCCACTTGGATTACATCTAGGCAGATAGAAGTAGAGCGAGGAGCAATGAGATAATGTGCAAAAAGCAAGTGAATTAGCAGACATGTCTGGTGTCCCTGCCTTGACACCAAACTGATGATTTTATGCTTCACGATTCGTCGCCTTGAATCAACTCCATAGCCTTATTCTGTGTAAACTCATGTAACAATCTGGACAGTTTAGTTGACCACCACAGAATTTTTTTTTTCTCAAACACTTCCAGGCCTCAATTCTAATTCCCTCACATCATAAAGTTTGGCTTCTGTTTACATTTCTCAAGAACTTACCCGACTTTACATCCTTTCATTCTTGAAAAAACACCCAAAAACTTACCCAAAATAATAATTAAACTTACCAAACTAAAAGAAGCATATAAATTAAGCTTGAAAAACAAACAAACAAACCTCTAGTTGCTCTATCATAGTTGATATGTAAGCCAAAGATATAGTATGTTTCATTGTTTCATTTCACCGCTGATATTATTGTAACAGGGAAAGGCTATGTGCCATACCGAAAATTACAAATTTTAAAGGCACGGTCAATCATAAAAAGTTGGAATTGATACTAAAAAGTCTAGGATCCGTCATGGGTGTTTGTGCTCCATGGTGTTCTCAGTTATATTCGAAAGGTGTAATTTTACCTGCGGTACTCAAAAAATAAATTCGGTACCTTAGACTTTCCCTAATGTCCATAAGCATTATTTATCATTGGGTATATAAACAAAAATAATGAAGTAACAGCCTAAATGGGTTCAATTTTCCCAGAGAAACCGAAGAATCAAGCGACCAACAAATGAATTACTTTACCTGATGAAGGACTTGCCATTGAGGGGTTTATCTTTGGTGGTGTCGTGGACTTTGGAAGCATATAGTCCATCACTACCACCATGGAAGAAGAAGGAATTGAAACGAGGAATGAAAGTTTCATTCTTGTATTCATGGATCGAACCTCCCACTCCATTGATCCAATAGCTCATTAGCATAGTTCCTATAAACAGTTATAATGGAGTATAACTGTTTATACTACTCTTCATAATAATTAAAATGCATTTTTACTACCGTGATTCTCTAAATATAGAAAATCAATAGGTAAACATAAATATATATTATTTTTTCTAACTTCCTCTAATTTCTTCCTTTCTCTCTCTTCCTCTCTTTCATTATTTTCAAAAAAAAAAAATATAAAAAGAATGAGAAATAATATTTAAAAGAAGTAGTTAAAAATATAGAGAATCTGTTAGAGTATATATTAAAAAAGTGAATAGCTAAAATAGAAAAAATTATTTTTGAGTAGCTAAAATAGCTACTATTGTTAGAAATGCTCTAACATGGCAGTATTATTGGCGTGGGATATTATGCAAAGGCCAGACAATTGACTTTAATTATTAAATTTTTTTTTGCAGGATAGAAGGAGAACGAGCGTCGTCAATATATTTCATTTGAGTTATAATTGATGATGCACAAAATAGTCTCATAGTGTAATTAATGAACAATTAATAGAGTAATTAATGACAATAATGTAAATATTGGGTCAGCACAATTAAAAGTTATTTTGATCTTCGAGAGTGAATATCCCGATAATTGTTTCCCGCGTGCTTTAATCTTCTTGAATTCTTTAAACCTTGGGCTGAGTCGATTTGACAATCTGAGTTTAACCTACATTTTAGTTGATTTAGACTCACTTAATTTATTGGGTCTGACCCAAATAGATTAGGGTTCACCAATAATCATTGTTCATTACACTACCATCAAAGTTAATTAGTAAATTACATTACGTCAATAAATAAATTCTATTTGATAATCATATGAGAGTTAGATATAATTTTAAATAGGTACGACTTATCACTAGATCACCAGTATAGATAATTGACTTCAATTATATGAATAAATTAAGATTAAAGTATTTTCTTAGAGAAACTCCGTTTTAGTGTTTGAACTATTTTTATAATACTCCTATTATTGCAATTTTTCAACTCATACCAACCCATTGACCCTAATTAACATTTGCTAGGATGCCCTTGTATTTTATGTTTTTTCTACTTATACCCATGGGGTCCCCTGCCTCTCCATTCGTCAACTTAAAGTTCTTATAAATTTATATTATTTTATGTTTTTCAACTCATACCAAACCATTAACTTAATGAACTTTTGCTAGGATGCCCTTCTAATGCATTTTTTCCCTATTCATACCCATGGGGTTAATAAACTTTGAGAAATAGTATTTATATTTAAAAAGTTGATATAATTTATTGACTTAACAAATTATAACCATTGAATAGGAAATAAATCTCAATAAATATTGAGATTTACAACTAAATCAATGAGAATGATTGATCGAGTCAATTGTTCAAGTCTGCATAAAATTGCTCATAAAACTTTTGCAAAAATTTTCCCTTATAACTCCATCTTTAGTCAACTTAAACTTCCCCTACAACTCAGGCATCAACTTTAACAAACATTCATAAAATTGTCCACAATAACTTGGTCACCTCAACTAAGATTAAACTTCAATGGATTCATTGGGATTTTTTTTTTTCATTTTTTTAAATTATTTGTTAGACTAACTGTGGAAATTTTAGAATATTTGGGCAGCCCAACCTGATTTGCAAGAAGTCAACTGTAAAATTATTCAAACTATTTTCGTGACTTGAACTCATGACACAATAACACTTAAATTCCTGTGGAACAATCTTATCAATGCACATTACTAGAGCAAAAGAATAATATTTGATTGGGAAAAGTAATATTACAAATCAATTGTTGTGTTGGGCAAAATACAATACAACTCATGGTGACAAAAGTTCATTATATTTCAGTATGAACTCAAAGTCGCCAGAAGAAAAAAAAAACATTGTACAGAGCTCCAATTCTTGTTTCCTCCTTACTTTCCTTCCATGATATACCCCTAATTTACATCCCTGATGAAGACGTCCTGTTTATTCTTTGAGCACCCAGTCTTGGAGCAGCAGGTTTAGCTCCACGGCCTCGCCCAACCGATAAAGGCTTGGCTTTGGTGGTAGGTGGAGGAGCTGCAATAGCAGCCCATGGGTCATCATCGTCAAGAGATGCTGTTTTCATGTTCAAAGGCTTCGATGCAGACTTTGGAGCAGGAGCAGCAATGGAACCCCATAAGTCATCATCTTCATCTTTACTCTTCTTTGCCGTATTTTTTGGTTGCAAACTTGAAACTGTAACGAATTGAGAATCATCCATGAGACAACTTTCTGAATGCCACTAAACCAAGGCAATAACTACAAAGACATTTGTCTGAAGTAAAAGAAGCTCTGCTCGTAAAATAGAAACCTAAATGGAAACAGCAGCGTCATGACAACCATGTTTTTGATTGTTCACTGCAATTTTGCATTTGGATGTCAGTGCAAATCTAAATGGCTACACTAAAAAGGAAGGTGGGAAGGGGCAGAAGTACACACACAGAAACTTATTAATAATACAAGGCAAATAGTTGATTCACATTTCACATGTATGGTTCTGAAACAGTAAACCTGGATTCTTTAGATTTAAGACCTTCTAGTTCCAATTCAAGTAACTCCCGTAGTCCAAATAATTTAATTGATGATATGACTTGTGAAACGTTGGACTTAAATCTCCTTTTCCACTTGCAAAATGCTGTGGAAACCAGAGTTCTCAATCCCTAAAAATTATAGATTTCAGGCCTAGCTTTGGGTATTCCAAGTGGATAAGCTTACGATGCATCTGTCTCACCCAATCATAGTATAATGTTAATTGAGGTTGTGTGCGTGATAATGCATCACAATTTTATACCTTTTCTCAATGGACCAACTCAGTCGGCAATAGTCAAAACTAATCGGCTATGGACAGCAGAATGTTATTGTTGATAAATAGTTTGGTTTGCAATCCTCACCACCAGTTATGAATTCAACACAATATATTACCTTGGGGCTTGGGCAGTGAGACAGGGCGCTTCTGAGCTGCTTGGATGTTTGCAAGAGATGGAGATGGCTTTGGCTCTTCAAGTGGCTCAATATCATCCCAGCCATCTCTTTCACTCTCATGTTCTCCATGAATTCCATTTTCAAGTTCTCCCCAGCCATCAGTTGATGTAGGGGACTCAGGTGCAGGTTCCTCAGCCAAATTGGTGTGGGAAGTCATATTGACTGGTGTTGTGCTTGCACTATCCATCACTATTTCACAAGAAACCAGTATTAGATTTTGATTCATTAGCAGGCGTCCACATAAGCATAGATTGAAGTAAAATGAGCCAGAGAAAGCACGACCAAATGAATTGCATTATCGCATAAAAAAGCGAGTACAAATATATGGCTAGACAAATGAGAGACAAAGATTCATGAACTGTATAACTGTCTCAGCTCTTTCTTGCTTCTAACTGGACAGTGTAGAAGACACATCCTTTATTTAATAATAATGTTCAAAAAACTACTGCCTCCCCCCCTCCCAAAATTTCCAAAAACCACAAGAAGAATTTGTTTAGAAAATGACTTCTAGTAGAAAAGGAGCGTGAATTCATTTAGTAACACAAAATTCTCCTGAAGTCCCATATACTGCAAATCTTTCTAAAACTCTTACCAAGGTTCCACATCTTCCCAATAACCACAATTCAATTCTCATTTTCAAGCTTTCATAGCAGCATTTGTTTACTACCAGTTCCATCATAAACATTAGGGGTGTTCACCCTACCCTGCGGGTAGGAAATATGTTCTTCTGCATTCCCACCCGATACTTTGCGGAAGAATTTTTTCTTAGCCTACCCTACCCGACAGCTTTAGTATTCCTACCCGTCTTCCTACCCAATTAATCGGGTAGGAAGTCAGATAAATACTTTTGTAACTATTAATTTTTGGATCATTTTAACAATTTAATTAAATAACATCCACCAATTTAACAACACAATAAATCAATAACCAGAAACTATAAAATAACTATAACAACAATTATAATAAAATACAAGAAATTATAAACATCAATCCACCATAATTGTTCCACAAATATAATAACAATTAATTTAAGTTTAAACAATATGAAATACAATTCTAGATGAGAATCATGCAGGTAGGGTAGGGTAGGGTAGGAATGCGAAAATAGATGGCTATTCCACATTCCTACCCGATTTAATCGGAAGAACAAAAACTCTTCCGCATTCCTACCCGATTTTTGCGGCTAGCCGATTTTTAGGGGAGGGTAGAAACTTGCGGCCAGTCAGAAATTTGAACACCCCTAATAAACATCCCCCAAACCAACTACTATTTTTTTGAATACAAACTAATATTAAGGAGTAAGTAACCAAAATCCCAAATTAGTCAACTATACTACCCAAGAAGAAAAATATGAATAGTTAAATGACTCGGACTGATTCATATCTTCATTTTACCATTATTTCTTATCTGAAGCTAAAGGCTGCTACTGCACTCCACACCGCACAATATGCTTTGTAAATGTATTGTTTTGTAATTGACATATTTCCGTGAGTCAAATGAATCAAGTTAGTTGAGGTTTGTTGAGGTGTTGTGGTTCTTGCATGGAAGATTAAAGATATTCAAGTCATTGAGCTTACTTGAAGAGCGGATTGAAAACTCATGAAGATGATCAAACTAAACTCGTGGTAATCAAATTCCTGTAGGATTGGTAAGTGAACCTAGATACCTTAGTAAACCTTGGATTTATTTGAAAAATATTTTCAAGACTTGATTTGTATGATGTGTACTTAGCCTTACATTTTTACTATGAAAAACATGATTTTTACGTGTTAAATAAGACCCAAGGATAGTCCACATTCAAACAAAACCTTAGGGAACTTGTTTGAGGTCATTTGGACTACTTTGGAATGATTTCCAGTAGCCAGCGCACTCTTGACGCGAGCTTCTCGCTCGAGTGAACTGGCTAGTACAGGAGGGAATAGGATTCTAAAAAATTGCTAGGACTCACGCTCGTCGCTTGCTCGTTTGACACTTAAGCGTGGGAAAGTGCACTTGAGCGACTACGACGTAATAAAAACCTAATTTCATTAGAATACCTTCCCATCCTCATTGGTTTTACTATAAATACAAAATACTAGATTGTTTTTCCGAGAGAAAAATAAAGCTTTTTAAGAGGTCATTCAAATAAAAAACCCTAGTAGCCTTTGAGAGAAAAACCTTGAGTGATAAAACCTAGAACACATTTTTTCTCCTTTATTCTCAAATCAAAAAAGTATTATAAATATTTTTAAGTAGAGATTTAGTGTGAAATCTTGTGGGTGCTGTGTGAACACCCCAGTCAATCAAAAACATCAGAGATAAGAGTTTTCTCAAACTCATACAAATCCAAAGAAAGTCCTGAAGATTTGAAAGAGGACAAGTCAGCAGTGTTCCAGGGGGAAAATGACCTAGCCTTTATTAGAAGGAACCGGTGGTCTACGAGTTGAACGACAAGAGGGAGTTTGTCAGGAGGAATACAAGACAAGAGGATATGTTACAAAGGGTTGTAAGTATTTCAGAGTATTCTGCCGATTTCAGTAATAGAGAGTTTAGGTTGAACTTGATCCCGTGGTTGATTTTCCCTAGAGGATTTCCATGTAAAAAATCGTGTCTTATTTATGATCGATTGTTAGTAATTAGATCTCCAAACACACTAGATCGACATTTTTACGTATATTGATTCTAGGTGTGTGTCGAACGATCTTAATTGTTAGAAATATGATTTGTGGAGTTTGGATGAATTAGGTCAATCAAGACCTATTCATCCATTTAGGGTTTACAAGCCATCAATTCGCACTACACCATGCTTAGCATTCAATTCTTTTAAAATAAATCATCAAGAAGCTTCCGAAATTGAGAAACTTCCCTAGGAAAGTACATTTTAACAACATTATCATCTCATAGCTTTTTGAAACTTGCAACTTGCTTTGATTAGTTAGTAAAAAGCTCACAATCCTAGTTGAACAATCATGGTGAGTAATCAAAAGCAATAGTCAGTTTTTTTGTGCAGCAGCACATCTAACTTCTCCGAAGTTTTTTTCATGAGTATTATCCATGGACAGTTACAGCATTTTCCCCTAGTTTACCAACTAGAATACACCGTTTGACCATGACATTCTGATGCATTAGAACAACAGGACAGAATGATGCCATAATTACATTCATATTGCTGAAGTACATAATACTGATTCTACACCCCCTTTAATGGCTTAAGCTTTTTAGATGTATTGGTTGTTTAACATGTAAAACACCTCCTAAATAGCATAAAACACCTCATTTCCTTGGGCAAAGTGGATAATCCAAGAAAACAAACAAAATTTGCATTACATTAAAACTCAAAGACGAGAAAGAAAGGATATACTTAATTCTTACTTGAGCTGGCATTTGAGATCACAGAAGTAAGAGGTGCACTGGAATTTGAAGTAGCATATGCAGTTTGCTCCGAAGGTTTACCTTTGAGAGTCAAGGAGCTCATGGCCCATCTGCAATGTCATCACAAAGTTGAATGTCAATGACATCTTCTTGAATGAACAAATGTGACAATTCTTATATTAAGAAGATATGGCTTCTTTATAAATAATCAAATCAAGAATGAAGACATAAATCAACTATTCCAAGCCAAGTGAGGCAGTGGAACGACAGCACATATCAGTGATTAACTAATCCATGATACATCCAAAGGGTTTTCTAGATATGCCATCACAATTGACTCTATGGTCTGGGCTTAACAACATTGCTACGTAAAGTGACTGATAACCAAAATCACCAAATGGAAAAATTACAACATAAATGAGGTCAGTAGATGAAATCCCACTTATAATACCAATATTGAGATATCCAACAAAGTTTATGCAGAAAAAATATAATAGCATAAAATAATGAGTTCATATGGTAAAAATATGAACTTACCCAAGTAAACTTGCATTTCCTGGTATTGAACTGATTCCTATGCTTGTAGCCGCAGTGGATTCCCCAGCATTTGTCTACAGGAGCCCACAGAGAATGGTCATCACCATCACAGACATTCATTAACACCTCTTCAAAAACTCGATTAATGGAACAACAAAACATTTCCCTGCACTTGATAAAGATATTGCTCTGCTTCTGATAAATGCAAAACTACATATTATTGTTCGTCACCTCCAAATCTGGATCGGAATGTGCACTTTTTGACAAATGAACAGGGTTTAATGTGAAGTAATAAACAGAGAAATGATGTATGCTATATGAACCCTGTTAACACAAGCACAACTAGTTTATTTCAACTGAAAATTTTACAAGAACCAATAGGCAATATGATGTCATTCTTGCATACTGAAACTTGAAAATTCATCTTACAACACCAAATAAATAGGCCTGTTCTATACATCCATATTACTTAATTTAAACCCTAGATGACAAACAATACAATTAAACCCATGATATGTATGTATATGTGTCATTAAGAAGCTTAAGCTCAATAGTATCTGGACCTGCTTTGCCAAGGAGGTAGAGTTCTGATTCTTCACAAGACACTCACCTGGATAGTTTCTGTGGGTGGAGTAGGTAGGAAGAATATGTACTATTTCCGTACACGTGATTGTTATGTAACAAACTTGAAGAAAATTACATATTGGAAAAGTACTGGATTTGTTTGAAAAAGTAGAATGTTATGAATGCAAGTTATCATTTTTTGCGTCATACCCACAGAAAAAATTAAAGATAATATTAAGAATGATTCACAGAAATCAAAATCATTAGAATCTGAGAACACACCTTCTCATTATATTGCTTCAAAATTTGCAAGAATTGGTCAACTGCTTGGAATGCCTTTGATCGGACGTCACTATGCCATAGAAAAGTTAGCAAATTAAGTTTCTGTGTAGCTCAAAAACAAAATACAAATCATTATGATATATAGAATAAATGTGTTTCCGATGACAAAACATATGAGCCTGAAAAAGGCACACAAACAACAAAGTTCAGAAGAAAGGGGGAAAACCAATAGAAGTACCAAGCAAGTTATGCAACTTGTGTATAATCATTGTTAACAACAAACAGTGCATTTTTCTGAAACGAAATAAACTCATAGATTTAGTGATCAGCTTATGAAATCTCAATCTCAAACAGATATTAATACAACACATAAATAACAATTGCCATCTACACTCTAGCAAATTTGCTGCTATAGAAGGCATTATAACTCATAACTCTACCAATACATGGCAAGCCATATCTTTCTGACCAGTGACCATTAAAAATACACTTTCTATCTTGGAAAGTAATACCATTATGCTTTATATGTTGATATCATAGAGTGTCAGTGGTTTTCTGAAATACAGTAATGAGGTCAAACATATGCTTAACTCTTTGAAAAGTCTAAAGGAGGGAAGACACATTTTAGAAGGAAAAGGACCAAGTAAAACCTCAAATCAGGTTCCTTTGATTCCTCTTAAATACAGTGAAATGCAAAAGGAAAAGTCACAAAACAAGAAGGCAGCACACCAAACACAAAAATTCCCAAAGAAATGCAGAGTCTGTATATGCATCAAGAGTGAAAAGTAAGACAACAAGAAATTAGATTATTAGAAGAATAGATAACCTGTCAGGATCAATGGTAAGTACTACAACATTCGGCAAAATCCGAGTTGCAATCTCAGTAATGTCATAATAAGAACTGGTGGCACATAAAGCCATAATACCTGCCATAAGACAGACTTTGTGAATTGATTTGAGAGGGAGAATGAAGACGAAATCAGGAAAACAGAGTTTCTGGTTCTACCTGCTCCTCGGGCAGGAGAGAATGTATCACGCAAAGCACGAACAGTAAATGCATTGATCATAACTCTTTTTCGGGTCTGTGACAGATTTTAACCCATATTGCCATTATTCATCAAGAATACCTACTATAGAAATACTCTTATCTACACGTGTTGGATGCCACCAACGATCACTAAAAGATTAAGGTGATCCAAATATTGACATCTAAATCAGTGTTATAAAGTGCTCAAAATTTCATTGATGAAAAAGAATGAAAGTGCTAGCTGTTACCAACCCCTTCATTAAGGTAGCTGGCAATATTTCCAAGCAATATGGTGGTATTCGTTCTGATTGCTGGTTCTTCATCAACCTGCATCACATACAAGATGAGAAAACAATACCCACAAAGCACAAAGAACTAAAAGCAATACCAAAAATCCAAAAAAAGATTTACTATACTGTATGAAGTAAATTTATAGTGAAGAAAAAGTCAATGATTGTAAAAATTAAAAAACCAATCATAAAAGGACTTCAGCTGTATCAACAAATGGAAGGTATGATACCTGTAGCTTTGAAAGATACTTCAGTAATGATCCTGACAAAGTGCGCTGAGACAGCTGCGATCATAAAAAAACAGTACTTAGGAAAGTGCTCACAAACCATAACTATTTGATGCTACCTTCAGCTTCAGAATAATACATTCAGTCTTGATTCTGTAATTTTTTGTTTTCCACTGATTCACCTGAATATTTGTCCCTCCCTGGACTAGTCCACCTGAATATTTGTCCCTCCCTGGACTAGTCCAAAACAGTGAACCAATCAACCATTCATTCCATAACATATTCTCACATATTAAAACGGTGTCCCCCATCTCATTCTAACAAACACTTACAGATAAACATTTTTTATATCTATCATATTCTTAGTATATCTTCTACATAAAATTTACAGCTATTGCCATCATTAAATATTTTATATGCCAAACACCATAAAGCAAAGGTCCGGCAAGCACGGCGTAGTGTGAATATACCTTAGGAGCCAGAACAAGCATGGATTTAAGTGTCAATTCCCGGAGAAATGCAGCCGTGTCAGAGAACCCGGTAGCAACATGTGGGTAAACCTAATCAAAACCATCACCAGAAATGTTTACCGTCATAATCTATCACGAGTTAGAAGGATAAAAAAGCTTTCTGCCGAGAACAAGAATAAAATCAATGTGCTTGAATCATATCAAAGAAAGTGTAGTCATCTAATCAGTGGATGCATACTTGCTCGTCAACAATTTGTGCTGATAATGACTCGCCATATTGATCAATATGCTGCAGCAGACCAACTCTAATCGCCCGATCGTTGGAGGCAAACAGTTTAACCACTGTGGGTACCACCTAAAATACAGCAGCAAAAAATCTTGCACAAACCACGTAGTACACACTAACCACATCGACATCAACACTCTCAAAGAAAAAGAAGGCTGAAAAAAAATATTAAAAGAGTATGACCTTAACGCTAAATTCTTCTGTTGAAAGCCATGAACCCATTTTCAACAATGCAGTCAAAGCAGGGGCAGCAGCCGAACCAAATTCTAAGGCTGAAGCTAGTAAAGGAAGCAACTGTAACCACCAGAAGATAAAATGAAACTGCATTAAAACCCGAGTAAAACCAAAGTAAAACCACTTGAATTTTTAATTGAAGTAGACACCTTTTTCAGCACAATTTGCCGAGGAAGCTGCTCGGCTAGATTTGGAAGCTTACGGAAGAACGTGTCCTTCTCAACACTGTCCTTCAAATTAAGAATTTCCATGAAATGTATGGTCTCCACCAATTTATTTTGAAAATATTCTGCCAAAACATGTTTTGCCTTTTAATATAAACACGTGTGAAAATATAGGGGAGAAAAAAGCGATGCAGGAACAAGTAAAGCAATGTAAGGGATATACAACACAAAAGGACACAAGAATAAATAGCTCACGGAAGACAAGCATATGAACTCACATGCTGCATTTCAGTGAGATGTTTGCTTATAAATCAAAAGGAAAGACACAGTAAGTCAAGTTAAAAAGTAACAAATAAGAGCATATGAATTCATAGATTTGTAGTACAGTTGGAAAAATATAAATATAACGACAGACAATAATAAGATATAAGTTAAACGAACAAGATCACAGCTATAGTACTCAAAAAATACTCCAGCGAATATTATATCACAAAACATACAAGTTTCTAAACAAGCCATACTCCTTGATATGTTTCAAGCTTTTCAAGCTTCTATGCTTTCCTTAAATGAGTCTATAAACATAGCGACATGTCAAAGAAATTATGAGAAATGTCACATGCATAATGATCAGTTGCAAAGTTCCGAGTACAACCGTATAAGGTCAATGATACCTTCCAGAGGCAATGCGTGCTCTATCAATTAGCAAGAAGATAGCTAGTTCACCTGGCAGTATCGATCATGAAGACTTCGAGAAAAACGATTAGTTTGACCCCCTTTTGTCATTTTGGTTTAAGGATTAATAGGAAAAGAGGATGGAATATAAGGCTCCCAATGTACAAGAAAATCAATGGACGCATCTTACCAATAACGACTTGCTGCACAGTAACATTTTCCCTGATTTTTACACCAATCAGTGGACAATTAAACTCGCGTAAGAAACTCAAGAAAGGCGTATTATTCTTTCAACTTTTAAAGTTAAATAAAGATACACTGTAAATGTGCACCATATCAGCCATCATGCAGCTTTACCGGATGTTGGAAAAGTAATGGAATGTTATTTAATCTTTAGACAACCATCATTTCCTATATCTACGAAATCGGTAGAATGTGATTAAGGTATCCCAAACTTTCGTCATTGGAAGGTCAGAGGAGTGTCAGATTTACGCAGCCTCACCCGCATGCAAAGATGTTTCTGCGAATTGAATCCTCTTAAACTTAAATTCCAAAAAAAAATGAAGTCACAAGGGCTAATTCAAAAACGGATGACCAAGGTTGTGCCTTCATGCTTTGAGATGATCATCCTCACATAGATAACCAAACTAACCTTAAGTCCCAATCATTTGAGGTCAGCTACATGAGTCCATCTTCGCCATTCATTTCGATCAAGGACTATATACTCATTTAAGTTAAATATTTTTATAGTTTTTCTTATTATTTCGCTCAATGTTAATTTATGTCTTCCCCAACTTCTAATACCATTAAGAGAAATTCTATCATTTTTTCAAACTGGTGTATCTATTAGCCTCCGTTGAACATAACTAAATCATCTTAATCTATTCTCTCTTAATTTATCCTCAATTAGAGCTACTCCTACCATTCTCTAATACGGTCATTCTGTATTATCCTCACAAAGATTTACACTAGTAAATTGGTAACCATAAGAAGAAGAACCTACACCCAAAACTAGAAGTCTAAAGACAAAGGGACACGCACAAAGAGTGCAAAAAACAAGAAGCAGCCATGATTCAACAACCATGCTTCCTGGCTAAAAGTAATATTTGGAGAACATATACCATGCCAAGTGATTTAAATCCACAACCATCCAGCTGCAACACTAAATCAAAATAAATCCCATCCAAGTACATTTGATAATCCATAGGGTACACAGCAATATTCATACGTACATGAAACTTCCTTCATCAAAAAAACACGTTTAAAACAAAAAAGAGTCATATACGTATGGTACTTCTAAGCATGACTGCAAACTATAAAGTGAACCCACAGTCACCTAGAAAAACAATAATAATCCAACTTCCGAGTACAGAACATCGTAAAATATGACACCAACCTTTCCCACAAGAAAACAAAAAAGAATAACACATAATCCAGATACATTCACTCAGGAAACCAATTGTTGCCATGATAGACTATAACAATTTATGTTTTAATGCGTCCAGAAATCTTAACAAATTCATGCGAACAATTCAAGCATAAGAAGGAGAAATGAGCTAACCACTATTTTCCACAAGCTTTGATGAGTTCAACCTGCGAGAAGGCATAGAACTCAAGAGCCGCTGATAATCTGGAAGTAGAGACTGTGAGACAGAAAAATAGACAGATGCAAATGAAACTGAATTTTCCAATGACTGGAAATAAAAACAACGTAAGACAAAATGAGCATGCAATCACACACGCTTATACATTCACAAGGTTAAATAATGGCATGGGTTTAGAGGGTCAAAAGAAAATGAAATTGAGTACAGAACAGGACTTTTAGTCTCTAGTTCAACAACCACAATAACAGGCTGACCTTTGGTATGGATGCAGTATTACGCAGCTCCTCCGTTCTGCTTAACTTCATACCAGAGAACAGTTCATAAATAAGACAACCTACAATTAAAAGACAAATTCAATAGCAGTTAAGACTTAAGAATAATCTGCACTTTTAATGTTCCCATTACTAGGTGAAAAAATATTTTACATGCAAAACTTTGTTTATATCAGCTATTATATTCCCAGTGTCTAAGAAAAGCTGTAACGCACAGTGCCCAGCATCACACTGCACTAAATATTTAATGCTAGCGGTTGGGTAATTTTTAACCATGTGCACCTTCTTCAAGTACAAGTTTGATCTCATTTATTTTCTACAAAGGAATATGAATGGAGTAATCAGTAGCCCAAGAATTCAGAGCTATGAATCATCAAAGCCCACATTCAAGGAAGATAGATTATATTTCTCAGCTATATACTAGAAACGTAGCCACCTCCAACACGTAACAACAATGTCAAGAAAGTGGGTGCAAGCAGGAAATGCTGCAATAAAGGCAGTATCACCAATGATAGGCATGTAATCAGGTATCCAGCTGATTAGAACTAAAAAATTACTGCTCCTAGCAATCCCGCAATATGACAGGATCATATTCTACCAAATTAATGTGAACATATGCTAAGCAACATAAGGGGCAATGAAAGACTTACCCAAACCCCAAGAATCAACCGACCAAGGTGGAGATTTTCTAATTGTTGCCCAGTCAGACTTTAGGAACTCCATCGATTTGTATTGTGCACCAACAAGCCACTCATATTGCTGAAAAAAAATATTATATAAATAAAAAATAAGAAGCCAAACCTTTATTGACTAACATCTTCACAGGTGGTCATACTGGTAAGGATTCCACCATGAAGAATGATGGCATCAAGAAACATCAACATAAGCTAATTCAAATCAATTTTGCCACTAGTCCAACCACGATTGAGCAAAGAGTTGATATTCCAAAACAAATGCTGAAGAAAATTATTGCAGTACAATTGAATAAAAAATTATCATCTAAGAACATTTTTTGTGTGGTGGTTTTTTTTTTGTCAGGATGGAAGGAGGGGGAAGACTATCTATAGAAGGGGTGAGAAATTTGGCATCTCTCAATTAGTATCAGTACGTTTTAATTTATGATGTAAGATTTCTTTTAAAACTAATAATCTGTTGTCTTAGACTCCAATGAAGAAAATAATATGTACCACATTAGAAGTTGAAAGCCAGCAATAACATTCAAACAAATGATTACCAGCATTGGTCCTGAAGAAGCTTCATTATTCCCATCAAACTCGGATAGAACATCAAAAGCGTGCAACTTCCAGTCCAATGTTTGAGTAACAACAACACTGGCCATACAAACATTACCATGAACCTGCAGTAGCCAACTTAATCAAGAACAAAATCTATCATATATAGGGAGAGTGCTGAAAAACCCACAAGTTGATCAAATCTCTCTTTTGGGTATGAATCATTACACCCAAATGCATGCTTAAATTGCAGCATGCCTAACACCACTTCACTCACTGCAGTATTTGTATTCCAAGACAACTGAAATAAGTCATCAATTCTTCCAGTTTTAACCTTTTTATTAGAAAAAGGTACATCTGAAACTAAAAATTACATATAGTTACATATATATGACACTATCAGTTAGAAATAAAGAAAGAATGGCTATATGTTACCGAATTGGCAATATGGTCCAATTCATTTGCTTTTGTGTTTCATACATATGTATTTGATCAAAACTCATTGGAATACCAGTTTGCAACAAGGCCTGTGGTTACAAATGCACAATGGATGTTGGAAGGGATGTAACACAACTAGGCCAGAAAGTATATTCTCTCTACTTCAACAGTTTGAAGCCACAGTTTCCTAGCACTAATTATGTGTAAATCCGACAGACCATACAGACTAGGAAGGGTGCCCTTCCAGTGCTCTACTCACTACAAGAAATAATAACTCAGTATTTATTATTTTTTTCTGGATAATGGACGGGGGGAAAGAATCCAATAGATATGCGTGCAAGTAATTAACTCAACTGTATCCATTAACCTACAACATTTGTTTCTAAAAAACATTTGAAATTAATGTATATCTCAACAGGTTATGGCAAAGCATATCACTAGATTTGAACAAAAATTATAAAATTCAACCAGATATACTTACAAGCTTACAGTCATTATTTAAGAAGCTCACAGCTTTAGCTATGCGGTACAATCCCCATGCATAATATTCATCCCTGCCATTAGAAGAAGGTAATAGAAAAAAGTTCAAGCAAATGGGCAAGATATATTTGAAACACTAAGGACCCTACAACAGATGTCTAATGAAGATGGCACACTGTAACAAACTAATAAATGAATAGGAGTCTGAAAAAGTAGGAGAGAAAGAGGTTCTAAATGTGCATGCTCGCTCCAAGTTTGATTAATACACATCATAGAGCTATTCAAATGCAACCACATATTGAGGTGGTATCTAGAGAGTATTAATCTGCATAAAAAGAGACAATAAATGACTTTGTACAGGCTCACATGTGATGCATAGAACAAAGCATCATGTAGAAATCAATCAAATGAGGCGCCCTACATACTAAGCGCAACCATAAACCAATCAAGTGGAATAAAGTTTTATATACCTTTGTGTACCTTCTAATCCTAGTTCCTTGATCTTTTCTGACAGTGGCATAACAGGCTCAGTGACAATATAGATGGTAACCTTGGTAGTAGAGCCATCAAGAGTTTCTGCTTCAGTACTGTGAAGAAATGATAAAATATTTGGATGCCTGACCTGGAAGGAGCAAATAATAGCTCATAATGCAACTGCATTTGGAACCAAAGATAGTAGCATGACATAAATAATCACAACAAAAAGAAGCACAACGAACTAAAAGAGTGGCACTTGTTCAAGACGATTTTATTTTCTTATCCTAGAATGTAGTCCATGCAATTTTCACTGACAAAAAATACTGATAAATACCTGAAGAAAATGATGAAAATAAAAAATGTGTATGAAACTTCAACCTCGATAACAACAGAATTTTCAGAACTGTAAGTTCAGAAATGATCTGCATCTGTAAACCAATTGTACTCCCAAACACCAGAACAGCACAACTAGATACATCAGCATGTTCAGTTGAAAACTGAGTCCTAAAAGAACAATCATGACTGGATGTTTACAGACATCCTTATTTGATATTTTCAACACACGCTGTCCAAATAAAACCCTCATCTATAATTATATGTGCCTCTATCTGATTATGTTATTCGAATTTTCGTTTTTGATTCCTAGGTGTGTCTAGAATAGTTTATATTACAGTAAACAGACTATGAATTTCCAAATATGCTTTTTGAACATCACCAAAAATCACTCTAAATTTTGTTGACATGCACAGACATCTTTGTACTCCAGTAGCTTTGGCAGCCCATGAATCACCCAGTCCACCTAGAGCTAATTTATTTGTGAATAAAAACAAAATTAATTGCATGTCATCAAATTCCATAACTACAAGGTTAAGAAAAACGAGTCACGAGTGCATATAACTGTACCCTATAAACAAAGGAAGAACCATATTATGCAAAATATTTTCAATTTTTTCTCCATTAGAAGCTTACCGTCCGAAGACGCTTAACACCATTACGACCAGCAGCTAAATGTCCATCATTGGTACTACTTCCCGAAAGAGAAAATATAGACACCGGTGACCCATCATCCTGACAAAATGAAAAACCCATCAGCAGAAGTCAAACAATTCCATCAGAAACGCACAGAGGGACGAGGAAAAATAAAATACTGCATAGCATTCCTAGAAGCCAAAGGCTACGACTAATATGTAAGTTGGCTGTGGAAAATTCCTGTAATTCACCACCAAATATCTCAGCTTTATAAATATATCCTGCTATCTTTTAATGGAAGGTGCAAATCTAGGTCCTGCAATGATTATAAGTGTTAGAGCATCCAACCCAAATAAACTGGCGATGGTTGGAGTGGCGTCTCAAGTATATAAATTAACCTTGGATGATTCAATGTGGGATACAAGTTCTCTTAATACCCTCCCTCATGGGGACCCAGCCTCGCATGTGAGGCTGACAAATAAACAACCATGCATACAGAAAAATTCAAATGGGTAAGCAACTTGGCCCACTAAACCCTTAAAGTCCAACTCTGATACTATGCTAAAGCATCCAATTCAACAATGGGTGGGGCAGCCCCTGCCCCTCAAGTATATAATGCAACCTTGGGTGATCCCGATTATTCGATATGAGATACAAACTCTATTTACAATAAGGATTCATGGGTAAGTGAGGGCTAACCACTTTTTAGTGTGAAATTTTGATAAGCACTAGAAACAACTCGTGTGGAGTAGTATCAGAAATATGATCTTTTGAAAACAATCCAACAACCCATATACAATTCCAACATTGGAGCCGTAGGGTTCTTCTTTTGAATAGAAAAATCTAGATGGTATCAACTAGTGAGATGGTGAAAACAAGATTGGTGATAAAAAGAGAGTTTGCCTCCCTGAAGACGACGTGAGTAGACTACTTCGTAAAGTATGCCCATGTACCTGACGTCTTATTTCCAGTTTCAATTGCAAGAACGTTGAAAAAAGTTCAGTTTTTAGCAAAGTTGAGGATCAAGTTTAAAATTATAAATTTCATCTCGTTCATAGGAAGACAACTCGCTCTGCTAAACATGTTGACAGCTTAAAAGGAGCCAATTAGAGATGAGCGAGTAAGGACACGTCTAATGTTCTAGAAACTAAATTAACACATTGTTTTTCATACAATATAGAGTCTAAAGCCCAGCTCATCAACATGAATAAGGCACTGACACAAACTCTCCTCAATAAAGAAATTATTGACAATGTAGCCATCCTTACAAACTGCCCCATTAAAGAGTGGCATCAAGAAGAATCTTAGAAATGATCCCACATCATCAATTTCAATATAAATAAATTTTTCTAAAGGACATATTCTCCGATTCTCCATTACAAAATTTGTAGTAAGCTGTTGGTAAGAAAATAAAGGAGCATCTAATTTACACCGCCAAAAAAACACACCCTTTGTAGTTAAGTCAGTCCAACATTGACAAATAAAATTCACAAAAGCAACAGGAAATGAAAAACATGGGATAATAGATCTAAGAGGGCACCACAGGGAAGTCATGTACTTGCACAGAAAGCTATTAATAGCATAACAGGCAATTTGTTATAAAGTGAGGTTTCAAGTGCATTTTTCTCTTTTCATCAACTTGAATGGGTGGACTAAAAATATGGACAAATTTTTGGCATGGAAATCACTATCAAAGGGAAAAAATTAAATTTAGTCAAATCATGTTGTTTAAGCATGGGCAAAAGATCATCTCAAAGTTAAAAATAATAAGGCCATATTGAGAAAATATATTATAACTGCTTCCAACTCATCAAAGAAAAAGGAAAACTATAACTTCTTCGTAAACAGAATTTGGTACCACAAAAATGATGGATGAGTTTGGAAATGCAATGACTTTGCCATGAAATAAATATGCTAATTTCAGGGAACTGTATGCCTTTACTACTTTAGCAAATGCATAATGCTTCCGGAGAGAGATAGAGACTTGCAAACTACATCACATATTTCCTCTTTACCAAATACATTAGGATTTCAAATATGAGTTGGAGACCAATGGAAGTCAATTGCAAGTTGAGGGATGCCGATTGTGGGAGAGAGCCGATTGTCGAATCAAGCATGAGAGAAGCACTATTCATTTGATAAACTTTGCCGTTCCAGGTAAGTGACTGAACTCAATTTTGCCTCCTATGAAAATTTAAATTTAATGTGATTTCTTGATTGTTTTACTCTTCCCCATTCTTTAATCTGTTCGAAGCGATCTTCTATTATCTTGGAATAACTTAGGAGTGGGGTTTATATTTAGGTTGGGTCATGAGCGAATTCCAGTAATACTAGAAAAAATGATCGAGAGCTTCATTTGTTTGAACTTAGACCAAAAGAAAAAAAATATATGTTGTGACTGTTGGAACGGAAATTCCAAGAGCCGTTGACATCGCGTATGTGTCGAATATCAAAAAAATTTATTTAAAACCCTACAAGGCGGAATTAAGGTTTACCTTCTAGATCTCTCGGAACACAGAATAAAACAACGACTACAGCTCGACGAACCTCCCAGCCTTCTATCGTATATCCCCCAACGTCAGAATCCAGATGCAGTGTGGCTACCAAGACCTTCGAATCCTTGCTCTCTCTTTCAGCCTCTCTAAAAAACGTGAGTAAAGAATAAATGCTGAAATAGAGAACCTAGACATCTATATATAGGCTACAATAAAAACCCTAAGGAGAAATAAGAACCGGACTTTTAATGGGCTTAGGATTCCTATATTCAACCTAGAACAAACATCTTACAGCCCATTAATAATAAGTCAGTCCACTAAAGACATATTATTGATCTTCTGTCCCTTATCTCAAAATTATATTCGAGCTTTTTATTATTATATACTTAATAATCTCCCCACGTTTAAAATTACAGATGTCCATCAATTAAATAAATCACTGACAATTATATTTAATTGACTTCTTTTATTTCTTGAAACCTTACCACTCAACTTATTTGTCATGTCGGATAATTAAATTCATCTGCAGGGTTTGATATAGACAAGACTTATGAACTTCTTCAAAAGGACATCATCAACCCATTTAAATATTAGAACGTGATTTCCTTTAATATTTAATTTTCACCATACAAATAATATCGTCTCTTAATTCATTGAACTTATTGACCTAGTATGAATATCACTCTTTGATGAATTAAAGTGACAAACATTATATGCACATGGCAATTAAATATTTAAGGATTAAGAGCATATGCAATCATAATAATCATAAGGCATTTATTATCTTATTAAATCAGTAACGTTAATAACCTCAACACGGGTCTTTTCAATAAACAAAGTGTACTAGTGTAATAATCCGATACATAAAACAATCTCCTACAGTCAAGACAGACTATACCAAAATATTACACTACAATCATACTGATGGCGTGTCCAATTTCATCTACGATTGTGAACATATACTAATATTATACAATGATCCGATAATCTGGTCTTCTGTGCATAAGCCGAACTCTACACACCAGATTATCTACAATATAAAATATAAGACACATATGCATATCATATATAAAATATAATACAAATATTTTGCTCATGTAGATTCTCAATAAAATAAAAAGAACAAACTTTTATTAATTAATAAAATGAACTTCACTACAAAAAATAAACTTTTAGTATACTACTCTATCAATGACATGATTTGATTTCTTGTCCACTACTAGTAGGTTGATGGGTCGCTTGCCCAATGCACATGTTTGAAATGTATCGTAAAATATGTATTCACATATCGTACGATATTATGGCTAGAATTGTATACTTCTTGTTTGTCTCACTGGTTCAAGTTGGTGGGATGGTTTTTGGAGATATCATGTGTACATATGTTTCATATAGCATATTTTCATTATAAGTATATGTTGGGCATTATCAAATCTAGAGAAGGAGAATTGCATACTACAACAAATAATAACCTGAAGATATTTGAGAATAGGGCTTGCAAGTGCTTCCTTTATGAGAATGAAAGACTTGTCTTTTGTAAAAAGAGTAGAAACTTCCAATTATTGCAATTCATCAAACAATTCTTCTTGTTTAACAGACCAATATTAGTGAATAGTTGCAATAAGACTAAAATTAACTTTAAATAAAATAGTAAAGAATAATATGATAATCATAGTTTCACAGAAAGCAAGACTTTTAATAGATCACATAGCAAAACTGAATACATGTAGCTAACCCATAAATGTTGGGACAAGTTTTTGTTAAGTTGAGTTTATCAAACAATTCTCAATTCCACAGAATATTTTCAACCATGATTTGACAACTGGACCAAGACACGTGGCAATTGACACATAGAAAAGAGCCGTTTGAGGTGCCAAGACCACAACCAAACAAACTAAGCCTCAACCGAGCAGAATACATCACAGCCTAACAGATTTGGTGCAGCCGAGTAGGTTGGATAAGACCTGGCCACAATAGAATTCAATTGAAAGTGGTCTCCTCGATGGATCAGCGTTCAAGAGTAAATAAGTGTGTGCCGAATAGAGAATAATAAAATATGCTCATAAATAAATACTATGAGACTGAAATTCAAATAAGAATCTAATTCAATCTAGTAATGATGAAGAAGGCCTATCTGAACATATAGCTAGAATATCCCTATAAACATGAGGCGGTTGATGGGATAAGGTTTTAGCATTGATTAATGTGCACCTTGTCAACGTGTGGCCTAAAAAAAAGAATAGTACGTCTTGTAATCAAATTTGATTACAAGTTCATTGAATGAGTTTGGCTAGGTTCAAGGTGTGCCACCTTACCCTTCTAGAATTCCAAGTACGACTTGGTCAGGAAGATATTCCTACACATACCGGATGAGATTAAGTCTTAAAGTACGCAGTCCTTTTCCCGTAATTTGGTTGTTTGATCTCAAGCCTTTACTAACTTAAGCATTGGAGTGACTCCAGCCAATCAACCCCGGATCCTGGCAGTTATTCGTTTTGCAAGACGAAGGTGCACTCAGTTCGCTTCTCCCAATAATCAAACAGTCAGTTTCGACATTCATCAATTTCAAATTTTTACGTCATACAGGTCCACATTAATAAGTCCTGTTTAATGTTCAAATAAGTCTTTATATTTTCAGTTGTGTGGTGCGTAACCATCACCATATCCTATGTCATAAAAAAGAATCCGTTAAAACTTCCATTTAAACTTATAGTTAATCATGAACAGTCCCAATTAAGCAGGACCTGGAAAACGAAATCCATCAAGCTTCTAACAAAAGGTTAAATTACAGTTGTAATTTCTT